>VWZI01008631.1:1437348-1643615 GCA_013396835.1 Psilopogon haemacephalus | reverse complement strand
CGGCGTGACCCGCGCCCGCCGCAGACACCTCGGCAGCGGCATCGCCATCGCCATCGCCGCGGCGCGCCCGGGGGCCGCGCACAGCCCTCCGCCAGCGGCGCAGGGGCCCGCAGGGCGCGGGCTGCCCTCGGGTGAGACAGGCTTTGTGTAGCGGCAGCCTGCAGGAGGCTGAAGGAGGGGGCTGCGCTGCGACATCTGAATGGCAGACGGCATTAGAGAGAATCAGTGTTTTAGCTTTTAATTTCCTCAGCCTTCCTGTTTAGAGTGCACTCACTGCTGGTTTTCCTTGCTTTCATCATCAGGGTATAATGAGACAGCATGTCAAGGAATACACTGCCTTGTCCTCTAAAGAGAACTCAAAACATGAGGAAACAGCGCAAATTCTTAAAGTGCTGAAGAAACACTCTGAAAGAACGTGAAAACATTTTGGTTCATATTTTTTAAGCTAAATCTTCCAGCATACAAAGCTAGGAGTTCAGATCCCTGATTCTTACTGTCTAAAACCCAGTCTTCCCTCTCAACCAGCGTCTCCTCTTCTGAGCTATAGTGGCCCTAACAGAGACATTCCCAAAATTAAATAGGCGTTTGCAGAGCTGTGGTGATTTCAAGATCACTGCAGCCCTTACTTGCCTGCAGCAAGATGTCTCCCTATTAACTGCTGCTCTTGCAGATGTGGTTCTGCCCTGCCCACTGCAAGATGTTAAAGATCCTCACTGAGACCTTGATCTCTGCCTGTTTCTTCAGTGCTTTCCTGTGACTCTTCCCTCCAGCTCACTCTGTACCTAACTTGTACTTTGAAGTAAAATAAAAGTCATGCTTTGGAGCTTATCAAAGGGACATCACAAAGATCCTGACTGTAACTCAGCAGTTATTTAATGCAAATCATTCCACAGACTTTATTTATGTAGAATCACAGATTGTCAGTGCTTGGAAGGGACCTCTAGAGATCATGTAGTCCAACTCCCCTGAAAAGAATGGAAGTGAATCATCAGGTAATTAAATACAAGGAATCATTTAGATGCTGATTTAAAAGAAAAGGGATTTAAACACACCAAAGAGAAAGACATTGCAGCTATAAAGACTGAATTGTCAGTTGTCTCATGAGGACAACATTCAGACAGCATTTGAAGATATGAGTCTAAATTACTATTTAGCACATCATAGCATATCACTTTTTTTTTTCTGACAAATACTACCTTAAGTTTGGGGTGGCCAAATGCAGACATTAGTGGAAGAAGCATGAAAAGGAGAAGGCAGTTTTACAGACCTTTTATGAATTCGACTATTCTGTCCAACCCTGTTTTCCCTGATGGAAATGAGAAGCCATAGTTATCATACAGGCTTAAGATTCCATGGAATCCATCTTCAAGGTGGTACCAGGTCACCTGAACACCGTTGTCCTCCAATCTCTTCTTGTAAAGCAAGCCATCATCCCTCAGCACATCGTACTCACAGGTCAGGATGAAAGACTCAGGCAGCTGGTGAACAACAGCATCTTCAGCCAACAGTGGGCACAGGTTGGGCTCACAGAACCTTTTCACTTTCTCATAAACTTCAGGCTTGAATTCAGCAGGCTCATGTGGCTTGTAGCCTCTGACCTTAAATTTCTCAGGGATGTAATCTGGATTCACCCACATCCTGTACTTCAGCCTCATATCTGGAGGAATATGAGAACCCTCCAAGATCTCTTTCGTATTTGCTGCATCCCCATTTAGGTACTGCAAAGCAAAAAAGGCAACATGTTCTCGGAGCAAGGGAGGGACTCTCTGGTTCTGCTGATAGGATGGCAAATCGAAGTCCACTGCCTGAAGGCCTGGGTAGATCAAGATCTGAGCACGTAGTTTGGGGAGGTCTGGTCTGCCTGCAAGGGTCTGGCTAACAGCAGCTGCCAGATTGCCCCCAGCACTGTCCCCACACACAATTACATTGGCAGGATCCACACCATAGTGCTCTATATTCCTCATGAAGTGTATGGTGGCACCAAGACAGTCTTCATACGCAGCAGGGTACTTGTGTTCAGGAGCTAGGCGGTACCTAGTGCACAGGGAGACAAGAGAAGTAAGAGATGAAAATCAGAATCATGGAAATGCTTTGGTTAGAATAGACCTCTGAGATCATAACCAAATACAAATCTCCTACAGTACTTTGGCTTTACCTGTGTTGTTTGGAGTATTTTTTTCCTTCAGAAAAAAGACCCTAAACTTGGTGTTATTATACATCAAACAGGTATTTGACCAGGAAGGTACCACAGATAAACCACAAGCAGTAGGATGAAGTTGCAGGGATGTAGCATAGCTGGAATCTTCTGAGAATGGCACTGATAGAAACCTGAGCAATACACTTTGACTCTTGCAGTGTGAACTGCATCTGCCTTGTGGGTGGAGTAATTTAAGCAGTTTGCTACTTAACTAAGGATATTTCCTCTTGAGAATTAATTTCTTGTTCTCTTTTATTTAAATAACTGGGAGTCATATTTTTCTGTATTGTTCATATTAAACTAAATTGATTCTGACTGCTAGAAAAATTCTCTAAGTTAACAGGGCACCAACATCTAATTTAACAGATCACCGAATCAGTGTCTTTGAAGTTTGTCAGTTCTAAACACTTCAGAAAGCTCTTCTGGAAAGCATTCCTTTTACTGTGTGTGGTGCCAGCACAGCTCCTTGGTGTGAGATCCAGGAACCTTACTTTAGGGTCTGTTTGCACCCACCTTACATTAACAGATTGCAGGGGGGAGAAATGAAAATTGTTCCACTGAAATGCTGTCTGCCCATCTGGGATCCTGGGGAAATGGTTTCCCAAGGAGGAGTGTTCCCACAAGATGCACAACACTGTGGTGCTGAGAAGTAAAAAGCAGCAAAAAAAGCCTTCCAGAAGGTAGCAGTGACATAACTCACCCAACAGACACAACCACCAGCTGGCCTTCTTTGGCAAGGTACCGGCAGATCTTCTCGTGGGAATCTGCAGAAGGGTGGGGGTCGTTAGCTGCCTGCTCTGCTTCCAGATGGAATGCAAGGTGGAAGCCTCCTTCTCCCACCCTACCCATGCCCTTCCTGACCCTCACACACAGCATCCTAGAATTGCCTGGTTGGGAAAGACCAAGATCAAGTCCAGCCTTAACCTAACATCTCCCTGTACACAACTGTTAGACCGCATCCCTAATAAGCTGCTCATCTAAATGCCTTTCAGACACCTCCGGGGATGGCGACTGCACCGCTGCCCTGGGCAGCCTGTGCCTGGTGACCTTCTTGGGGAGGAAATCTTTACCAATACCCGCTCTAAACCTCCCCCAGTGCAATAGCTTGAGGCCGTTTCTTCTCCTCCTATCAGTTGTTATCTGGGAGAAGAAGCCAACTCCCACCTCGCTGCAGCCTCCTTTCGGGCAGCTGTAGACAGCAGTGAGGGCTCAGGCTCCTCTGTCCAGACGGCACAATCCCAGCTCCCTCAGCAGCTCCCTCAAGCTGCTCCCTCAGCAGCTCCCTCAGCTGCTCCCTCAAGCTGCTCCCTCAGCTGCTCCCTCAAGCTGCTCCCTCAAGCTGCTCCCTCAGCAGCTCCCTCAGCTGCTCCCTCAGCAGCTCCCTCAGCTGCTCCCTCCGTCCCCTGGCGCCTCAGCCCTGCCGCCTCCCCGAGAGCTGTCGGGACGTGACGGGAAAGCTCCGGCGGCTTCCAGCCCCTCGGCGAGGCGTCGGGGCAGAAGGATGGCAGCGCGCTGGGGCGGGCGGAGGTGAGCGCGGCAGGCCGAGCCTCACCGATGCTGCAGTACAGCCAGCCGCCGCCGTGCAGGAAGATGGCGCCCGGCCGCGGCCCGGCTGCAGGCGCCCGGGGCCGGTAGACCCGCACCGGCACCCCGGCGAACCGCTCGTCCTCCTGCGAGAGCTGCGGATCCGGCCCCAGCTTCCTCCCGGCGTGCAGGTAGCGGTTGAAGGTGATGTGGCTGCACACCCCCACCTTTTCCAGAAGCTGGCCCTGTTGGAAGAGGAGGGCTGAGCGGAGCGCGGCCTGCGGGGCGCAGCCACAGACGGCGCCAGGCAGTGGCCGTGGGGGACAGACCCAGTGCCTGCCATCTCCCGCCTGCCCTGCGGCCCGCCGGACGCCCGGCTTCGTGCTGCCGGGGTTCAGGAGGCTGCAGGGCCGCTCGTCTCTCTGACTTGGCCCTCTCCAGAAAGCTGGCATGGGAGAAGATGGAGCCGTGGCCGTCCCCTGTGAGGCCACAGGCCTGGGCGAGCGTGGCGGCCCTGGCGCCGTGCACCGGAGCAGCAGGGCCTACGCGTCTGACTCACGCTCTGGCGGGCAAAATGTCTTTGGATACAAACAAAGGAGCTTACATCTCAACGTTACCAAGTTTCGTACCAGCCTCCCACCGCTTAGAGCCTTACAACCCAGTGACATTGCCCTAGGGCTTCCCGTGGCTCTCTGCATGTACCTGCTCCAGACGCACCTGGCCTGCCCCAGTGTTACTGGAAAGCCCCAAAGATGCCCTAAGAATGTCATCTCCGCATAGCAAAAACGAAAAAGCAGCCTGACTTTTTATAAATAATTAAGTTAATTAGGGAAGCTCAGCTGATAAAGCTTGGACTCTTAAAGATGGCTACATTCCTTTGTAGTAGGGAAGACCAAACTGAAGCTGAGAGCTAACAAATTATTTTACAAAAATTACCCTCTGAAAGCAGCCCCAACCAAAGGAAGGCCTTCATTTAACCCTTAATGAAGCCAGCAGGATTCTGATATTTACACATATGACTTACAAAAACAACACCTGAAGCATGTCAGTGTCAGAAATCACTGCAGAGTAACTCACCAGAGCAGACATACTTCTCATAAAACCAAAGAGAATTCGAAGCTCTCCAGGTTGATTCACTCCAGGAGGGATACTGAAGTTGAAGTACTTGGATTGAATGGCTCCTGCAATTGCTACTATGAATGAAGCAATAAAAGCTGCTAGCAGTATCAGCAGTATGTAAAGAGACTCCATTTCACTTAGCCAAAGGTGAGGTGTCTTTACACCTGTCTGAATTAGCTGTCTCAGATAACAAGTCAACCTTTGAGCAGTCGAGTTACCACAGATCTCCCAGGCGTCACACACTTTAAAGTCCTTGGAAGTGTTGTGCAAGGTGCCAGCACGTATCACACTGGAGAAGAGGCAGGGGAGAATGTGTTTAATTTCCTGTTTAGCATCATGTTAATTGTGGGACTGATAACAGGGCCTGGCATTCTTGGATTGTGGATGATATGGATGACTGTTAGAGATAGCAGGTAAGTACCAACGAAGTTCTAGTTTATGATGGCTTGCTGTTTGCAAGGAGAGCCACCTGATGTGGAGGTTAAATTGTCTCTTGCATCTGATCTGCAGCCACATGTTGCTTCCTGCATTGTGGATAATTTTAAAGTGGTTTGGAATGTATGGTTTTAACAAGGACATTTAGAAAAGAGAATGGGAGATGACATAAGAGGTTAAAAAGCTAATGTGTGCTTTACAGAAGTGAATGCATCCATCTTATGTTTTTATTAGCATATTTAAGCACAGGAACAGGCTTTTCAGGATACTGGTGTATTAGATAAACAGAGGAAAATACTTAGAGCATCACCTCCACTGTAATTTAGACAAAGCCATTAATGAAGTGTCTTAGTTGGGGACGGTTGCAATTTTAACTTTACTTTTTTCAAGTCTAAAATACCTACCCCAATTAAACTGTCTGCAATTCAGTGACCAGGAATCTTAGACTCAGGTACTATATGTGCCGTATATCGTGGGCACTCCAGTGTCATATCAGTGTTCCAGGAATAATGAAAGCATCGATCATAATCATATAAAAAGGGTGAGGCCAGATGTCCATTAAAAAATTTCCTGCATCTTTAATATTTACTGAGAGAGGAACAAGTACCCAATCCAGATAGATCATGAAAAGAGGCAGACTGCACACAGGATACTTCCAACAGCACTAAATTAAACTTTCAAAGCACTCTTGAACTATCTCCTTTAGAGGTTAGGTTGGCATAATTGCTCATCACCAAACTGCCGTATTTAAAACTCTGGTATGGAATTTGGCATAGAAGACCATAGAAAATTGGCAGTACTTGCAGAAGGAAAGAGTGTTGTTTTTACAGGCTTTTTAGAAAGTTCACAATATTGTCAAGGCCTCTATTTCCACCTGGAAATGACAACCAGACATTATTAAATGTAGTTATGATCCCATGGAATCCATCCTCGAGGTGGCACCAGGTCACCCGGACACCGTTGTCCTCCAGTCTCTTCTTGTAAAGCAAGCCATCATCCCTCAGCACATCGTACTCACAGGTCAGGATGAAAGACTCAGGCAGCTGGTGAACAACAGCATCTTCAGCCAACAGTGGGCACAGGTTGGGCTCACAGAACCTTTTCACTTTCTCAAAAACTTCAGTTGTACAGTCAAGTAGCACATGTGGCTTGTAGCCTCTGACCTTAAATTTCTCGGGGATGTTATCTGGACTCACCCACCTGCTATATTTTAATCTAATGTCTACAGGAATATGGGCGCCCCCTAAGACCTCTTCCATATTTACTGCATGCCCATTTAGGTACTGCAAAGCAAAGAAAGCAGCGTTTTCTCGGAATAAGAGAGGGACTCTCCGGTTCTGCTGATAGGATGGCAGATTGAAGTCCAGTGCCTGAAGGCCTGGGTAGATCAAGATCTGAGCACGTAGTTTGGGGAGGTCTGGTCTGCCTGCAAGGGTCTGGCTAACAGCAGCTGCCAGATTGCCCCCAGCACTGTCCCCACACACAATTACATTGGCAGGATCCACACCATAGTGCTCTATATTCCTCATGAAGTGTATGGTGGCACCAAGACAGTCTTCATACGCAGCAGGGTACTTGTGTTCAGGAGCTAGGCGGTACCTAGTGCACAGGGAGATGAGTACAAGAGAAGGAAATACTAGTTTTAAATGCATTGCTGAAAATACTGGCTCCTGAAAGTGGCAATACCCTGATTACTTCAGAATTTTTGCTTTCTCCACAGGTTGATTATACATAACTTGTGGCCAGTTGGACCAGGCAGTGCAGATTAACTTGTTAAGATATCAGCTATCTGAGGTGTTTCTCAGGTGTTGAGCAGCACAGGAGCACTCAGCTGCCAGTTATGTCTGGATTTTATTGACAGGCAGTTAGTCACTGCATGCTTTAGCCTTCTGTGCATCAGATACAAATTATATTTCTTCTGGTTTAGGTCTTTTTTGCACTGCAACTATATCCTCATACTCCAAATTATGTCAGTAAATTGATGCTGATATTAGCTTGTAATTCACATAGTGCTTCTGTAGGCATCAAGCACTTTCCTTGAATAAAGGTTAAGTGGGGAGGATGTGGATGCGTCCTCCCTGGAGATGTTCAAGGCCAGGTTGGATGAAGCCTTGAGCAAGCAAGTCTAGTTGTGAGGTGTCCTGCCCATGGTGGGGAGGTTGGAGTAGATGATCTCTAAGGTCCTTTCGAAGCTATGCCATTCTGTGGTTCTGTGATATGGTTTACTGCCTGTGTACTTTTAATTTTGAGTTTGGAATTTTAAAACATTGACTCAAAACTTCATTTCCCAGGTAGATATCCCCAAACGTTATTTCTGATCCAGTCAGATAGTGAGAACTTAGCCTGAGTCAGCCCTCAGGCTGCAAACCAGCAAAGGGAATTTGGCAAACTGCTGGACAAGTCTCACAGAAACATTCCTCTGAGAACGGTTGCTGCTATGCTCAGAGAAGCTAGAAGGTGATGTTCACACTCTAGGAAATGATCTCTAAAAAGCAGCATGAGGAAGGACTCACCCAACAGCTATCACCACTGATTTGCTCTCTCTGGCAATATAGCAGCACAGCTTTTCGTGGGTCTCTGGAAGAAACATATTTGGTGAGGTTTGGCTTTGGTTTGGTTGTGTTGTCTATTGCTGTAAGTCAAAGAATTGCAAGAAGAAAATACACTTCAGTTTTCTCTGCCCTTTCCTACATAGGTGCTCAGATCTTGTGTACCCCCTCATCTTCCTGTTGCAGTATTTGCTTATTGGGTTTCCCCTTCATATCTCATTATCCTTGTCTTTAAGAAAAATCCCATCATGCACAGCAGATGCTTTCTTCTGGCAGCAAGACTTGGGAGAGTGAATCTGTGTTATACTTGAGAATCATACCTGCTACAGATCAAGCAACAATTAGCTTTACCCTTTATGAAGCAGGTCAGTTGTTAAGTAAATTACAGTAAATTAGAGTAACTGTTAGATAGCTTACCAAAATTTCCAAACACCCATCCTCCTCCGTGGAAAAACATAACTCCTCTTCTTTGGCTGGCAGATGGACCCTTGGGTTGGTAAATCCTTACAGGCACTTTCTCAAACCACAGATCCTTGATGAAGAGCTCTGGGTCCGCTCCTTTAGTCCTGCCTTGCATGTACCGGACAAAGCCAACCTGACTGCAGATGCCAATGTTTTCCAAAATCCTTCCCTGTCCAAGGGCAAAGAGAACAGAGAGTTCTCTCAAGATGCTGTACTGTCCAAAGTAATGGAACTGTATGGCCAGTGCTTACCATGTCTGTGTCATGTATGTTAGGGCAATCATAAAATGGTTGAGTAAGTGTACAGGTGTAGCACAACCAAACGAGTGACAGTAGTGTCATGAGAGGTCAGATCAGTAGCAGTGTTCACCAGAGAACATAATCCCAAACCAGTGCCGCAGTAACAAGGGATGCTGAAACACGTCCTTTTGATTTCTCAACAGGTTCTTTATGTAATATTGAAAATGAGTTTGATTTTCAGTGGTTATTCTGTCCTTGCCCTTGTGAAAACACTGAGAGATGATAGTTCTGATGCTGATTTTCATGATACAGACACTTCCCCGAAGTAGAATTGACTACGTTAAGAATATATTTGATCCGTCTCAAAAACTTTCCTGTGTGCAATGCATTGGCAAGAAGATCTTGAGGTATTTAGTAGGCCTGTTGGTTTTTTTTCTATATGCCAGAGATACTCATGGCAGGCAGCAGATTAAAAGAATATAAATGAGTGCTACCAATGCAATATCACTTTGCAAAAGTGAAAAGAAAAGCACAACCCTTATACTGAAATACATTTTTCAGTCATGCCAAACCTGTGCTTCAATCTTTGTGAAGATTTAGATCCAGCTTTTCTTATTTAGTATTTCATTGTGAATATTTCTTCTTAGACTGCTGCATTAGTATGGTTTGTCAGTACACTGTTATGACTCTCAATATATTTACCTATGAAAGATATTTTCTCCAGTGACTATGTTCTGGCCTGATTTTGAGGCTGAATGAACTTACACATTTTGCAGCTTACTGATTTTGATTTGTTATAGGAGTATCTTTGGGTCTCTGATTGCATGCAACAAGATTAAATGGTTTATTCTTTTCTGTTTGCTATTTCATAAGCATAAATGGAAAAACTGCAACAAATATTCTCATTTCTACATCCAGCTTGTTTAATTTCTGCCCTTTTGAGTTGTTTACATGCAGTTCTGCAGCCAGTTCTAGTTCATGGTGCTAATGGGTGGTGTGTAGATGATAAGAAGAGAACTGACTTTACCAGCTGCTTAGTGAAGTAATCTCTTTCTAATTGCAATTTGTGGGCACCCAAAGACTGGAAATATAGAGAATACATTTTTACAGTCCTTCACTATGGTCAACTGTAATCTAGAGTATTTCTGACATCATTTGTGTGATGGGTTTTGTAGCGTTTTGGCTGGTTTTGGTACTGTTGTGATTTTATTTTGCATTTGTTGTTTTGTTTTTAAATTTTAAATAGTTTGCCCCTCTTGGAGGTATTCAGATGTGTGTATTAAATACATGCAACATGTTCTGCAGTCTCACTTATGTCTAACTCCTCCTGTCATCACAGTATTTGTACATCTGTCATTACGTGGAAATACTCTTGATTGAGGGAAATACTTTGTCAGCAGAGATCACCAGAAGTTGAGTTCTAATGACAGCTTCAACTCCTATGAAGTGATTTGCTTCCCACTCTTTACAGGTAAGCTGAAGAATTTGTGTTGGCCAGAAGTCCACATTCTCATCAGACAAGCCTGCTTATTTGCTACAGGAATTATAAATATGTGTTTAGGGGAGCTGAATTACTTCATCTTCTCTTAGACAGCATTGACTAAATTTGTCACTTGTGTGAAAAAAACTTCTCCTTCCCAAAACTAATTAGGAAATGTTCAGTTTCTAATTTTTCTTCAAAATCAATACATAACTCCTCATCCCCAAATCCAACAAAAGCTTGAAACCATGACCTGGAGACATCTATGTATTCTAAACCTAAAATGGAAATATAAGTAAAATTTAGAGCCATATAATTCATAGAACAGGTTGGAAGGGACCTTGAAGATCTACTTCCAACCCCCTGCCCTGGGCAGGGGCATCTTTCACTAGCCCAGGTTGCACAAGGCCTCATCCAACCTGGCCTGGAACACCTCTAGGGAGGGTGCAGCCACAACCTCCCTGGGCAACCTGTTCCAGTGTCTCACCACCCTCTCCCTAAAGAATTTCTTCCTCCTCTCCCGACTAAACATGATATAACCATGTATAGGCTTTAATCAAATCATTGCTGTATGTGAGACAATCCTTGTAGAAGCCCAGTCAGACTTTCAAATGCTAGTGCTAGACAGCATTTATACAATGTCTAATGTTAGAGCCAGGCAGGACTGGAATAACACAGTGAGTGTAGAAAATCTGATGAAGGGTTCTTTAGCCAAACTGAGCTTCTGACTACAGCACGCGTCATGATAGCTACTGAAAATTCATTCCAAGCATGTTTCTAACACTGCATTCAGTTTAAAATCTACAGGTTCACCCAGAAATCTTTCCCCAGAAAACCCACCATGCTGACTTACCACCACAGCTGTGGTTATCGAAATGATATGAATGATTCGGAGCTTTACAGGATGAGTCACTCCAGGAGGAATTTCTGAGTTGGATAAATCAAAATTAATTGCAGCCATGATCAGCAGTATAAATCCACCAACAAAAACTGCTGAGAACAACACCAGCAGCATGTATGCAACTACCATTGTGCTAAGCAGCAAAGTGGTCTGAAATGTCTTTGATTTGACTTTCATAGATATCTGTTTTCCTACTTCCTGATTCTTTGTTCCTCATAAGAATGCTCCAATAACAACCTTCCTCTTTCCACCTACTTTCTTTTCCCCCACTCCTTTTTTTTCAGAAAAGATAAGCTGATCAAAGTCTGAATTCATGAAAAGATCTGTGCCAGCATCATGTTGGGATTTTTGCAAGAAACCAGCCCTTGGCTGGGAGGAGAGGGGTGTGAACAAAGTGCCTGAAGATTAAATTAGGGCATTGTGTGCGTTGAGTCTGTGACACTGTAAAGCACTATTCTGAAGAAGAGTTTCTCGGGGGTTAGGAGCCTGTGTATGATGATGATCACTGTAAAGGGGCAAAGGCATGGTCAGCAGTGCTCTTTTGGAAAAGTGCATCTATAAAATTAGTAATTTCCTCCACCTCAGATTTTGTACAATTTGTGTTTTCTTCTAAAAGAAGAACATGATTGAAAAACAACCCATGAGGCTGAGTTTAAATTCACCATCAGATTACCTCATATCAGGAGAGCTTCAGGTACAGGACAAAATTTCTTAATTAGCAATTAAAGTGTTTCAGATCAGACTGTTTTATCTTATTCTTTTGCAGAATGGGATTGAGCTGGTGTAGAAATGCTCTCGTTTAAATGATGCTTGAGGTATTAATGGTTTATCTGAATCTGCAACTCTTCAATTAACCAGGATGTCAGAATGATGTAAAAATTGCAGATTCCTAGGGAAATGAAAGAGGTGAAAATTTAACTTCATTAAGCAAGCATTTTGTCATTTATTTTTAAGTTAAATTGTAGGTGATGGGAGTAGAGGGGAAGTATCATTTTGTTTTCGTTAGGGAGCTTAAATAAAAATTAAATTTCATTACTATTTCCAATGAGAAGTTGTATGTTTTTAATAGGGCACAGGGCCATCACGGAATATTCTGAAGTAGAGGGGGAAATTCTGTTTAAAAGTAGCAGAAATTCAGACTGAGAACAAATAGATAGATAGGTAGATAGATAAATAGCTTACTGAATAGTTTTTCTGGACCTCCAGTCATCTTATGCTTCCACAGTTATGTGATCATATAAAATAATCTTGGATAATCCAAGTGTGTGGTGAAGTAATTACTGTGCAGAGCACAAATTTGTCTAGGTGGGGTTAGCAAGATTGTGGTCTCTGTGCATTGTTCCTTTGGCTGTCTGGTGTTCAGATAGGTTTAGCAGTGAGTCTGTGTATAGTAAATGTGACTGGCTATGGGTAAGAGAAAGAGGTGAAATAAGCACTTGTGTTTATTTTCTTGCAGCATTCTCAAAATTGCCACAGCATTACAGCCCTAAGAAAATATAATGTTGTGCTTCTCTTCTTTCTTACATCTGTGATCTTCAGAACTTTTTCAACAAACTTAGCATAAGAGGTGGTTTTGTGTAAGATAATCTTGAAAGAAAACCAAAGAGTGTGAAAAGGAAAAGAAATCTCACCTCTGCACTTGCCTAACATGTACACACTCCCTAGAGCTTAGGGATTCCAGTTTAAGAATCTGGTTCCAAAAGGAAACATAATTTCCCAGATTCCAAACAAAGTCAAACCCATTCTACTTAGTAGTTCTAGGTCAGAACTTCTGCTCCAGAGAGAATCCTTTCTTCTGACTAAATCTTTTCAGGAGAACTGAAATGAGACTTCACAGAACCTGAGTCATTGGTCTCTCCATGTCATATCCTAAACATTTCCTGTCTCTCACAAGGGTCCAGGTAGATTCTGCTTGTTGCCTTAAGAATTTCTGGGCAGTGGAAGAACCCTCAGGAAGGTGTTCTTGCTGCTTGCTTTGGACATGTACCAGTCGTGCAAATACATATATATACATATATACAGCTGCTAGAGTTGCAGTGAAACAGTCTGCGCTAGGTGCCTCACTTTTGCTACTCAGTTGTAATGCTGTGTTGTCATGTTTTCTAAAAGGGTGGTGCTTTAAATAATCCTAACATTTCTCTCACAGTCACTGCAGAAGGAGAAATCAGAAAGCCAAAATCTGAAACATAAAGTCTTTACATTCTTTGTCAGGTATAAATTCATCAAGAATAATGTAAGATTTGCATCTTTGCTAGGAAAACATACCCTTTTATAAACTGTTTATGTAATTTACAATACTATCCATTATCTCTTTTCCAGATGGAAAGGAAAAAATCCCATAGCCATAAAAGGCTAAAATCCCATGGAAGCCACTCTCAGAATGGTACCAGGTCACTTGTACCCCATTGTCCTCCAGGCGCTTCTTGTATAACAGTCCATCATCCCTAAGCACATCAAATTCACAGGTCACAATGTAGGACTCAGGGAGCTGGCAAATAGTGGAGTCTTCAGCTAAAAGTGGGGAAAAGGTTATTGCTAAGATTTCTTTGATTGCTTCATGGACTTCAGGTTTAAATGAAGTGGTTTTCTGTGGAACGTAGCCTCTAGCCTTAAATCTGTCAGGGATAATGTCAGCACTTATCCATTTTTTATACTTCCTCTTCATGCTCTCAGGAACATGGCAGCTTTGCAGGACGTCTTCCAAGCTGACAGATTCTTTATTAAGGTAACGAAAGCAGAAGTAGATAACTAGCTTCCGAAACAAGATAGGGACTGAAGCATTCTGCTGATAGGAAGGCAGATGAAAATCAAGGCCCTGTAGTCCTGGGTAAAGTAAGATCTGAGCACGAACTTTTGGGAGATCTCTTCTGTTCAGCAGTATCTGGCAAATTACCGTAGCAAAATTGGCTCCACAGCTGTCACCACTAATGATGATGAGGGCAGGGTCCACCTGATACTCTTCTAAATTCCTCATGAAGTATAAGGTGGCATTGAGACAGTCAAAGTATTGCCCTGGGTATGGATGTTCAGGAGCTAGACGATAACTGAAATGTCAAAGATTGTGGTTACTGTCAAATGATTGTAACAGTTGTTTGGCATTGCTCATGGCTGACTAGGAAGGAACTACATTTGCCCTTCTCAATTTTAAATATGATGTTTGTTTTTAACTGGTGTAGGTGGGAATGACAAACTAGAGGTTATGGCTGTTTTAGAACACTGCCTGTAAGCATATTACTAACTGGAATGAAAGTTAAAGCAAACAATAGGGAGCACAATCCAAAGCAGTGGCATTTTGAGCTTGTTTTTCCAGAAATGTTTCAACTGAACTCTAGTGGCACAAATACTGTGTGGAAAAATGGCACTTACCCAACAGACACAACCACGGAGTTACATTTTTTGGCAATATAGCGGCATATCCTTTCAAAGGCTCCTAGAGAGAGAAGTTGTCAGAAATGGCATTGTACAAATCAAATCTCCTTTTGAGCTGGAAAATACAAATCCTTCAACACATGCTCTGTGGAAGGCACTGCAATGTGAGAGCCATGAGGAGCTTCTGATATGCAATGAGGTCTTGACAAATCAACTTGTCTGGTTCTTGGTCAGTGGCTGTCAGGGTATGATGTAATCAAGGAAGAATGGTAATACTGGGAAAAAATAATTTGTCTAGGCTGCTGTCACATCTCAGCTGATGGTCCAGAAAAGATGCTGAATCACAGAATCACAGAATGTTAGGCATTGGAAGGGACCTCCAGAGATCATTGAGTCCAACCCCCCAGCTATAGTGGGATCACCTAGGGCAGTCACAAAGAAACACATCCAGGTGAATGTTGAAAGTCTCCAGAGAAGGAGACTCCACATCTCTCTGGGCAGCCTGTTCCAGGGCTCAGTCACCCTCACCGTAAAGAAGTGTCCACTCGTGTTGAGGTGGAACCTCCCATGTTCTAACATGTACCCTTTGTTCCTTGTCCTATCACCGGCCACCACCAAATTGAACCTGGCACTTTCATCTTGACACCCACCCCTCAGATACTTATAGACATTGATAAGATCTCCTGTCAGCCATCTCTTCTCAAGACTAAACAGCCTTAGTTCTCTCAGTCTTTATAGGAGAGATGATCCAGGAGAAAAATTTAGTAATAAGAAGCATGCAAGAGTTGAGGTTCCTTTGAAGCAGAAAATGTCTTTATATATGTACAGCAGTCAGGAATCCTACCAGGAGAGTTACTGAAGAAAGAGATGGAGAGGGGGAATCCAAATAGTTTGCTGAGGCAAAAGCTGTACAACTTGCTCTTGAATGTAGCTGAATGTGTAAATTGGCCTATCCTTTACCTCTACACCAATTCATGGTTGGTGGTCAATGCTCTGTGGGGTTGGCTAAAGCCTATTTGGCATTCTGATCCATGGCAAGACATTGATGCTCGTCTTGAGAAGATCCCTGTGGAAGTGTGACACATAGATGCACATATCCATAAGAGCAAAGCTACTGAGGAACACCAGCACAACCATCAGGCAGATTTAGCTGCTAGAATTTCTCAAGTCAATACAAACTGTGATCTCAACCTTGATTGGAAACACTGAGGTGACCTGTTCTTAGCTTGGTGGACTCATGATTCATCTGGACATCAAGGTAGAAATGCAACCTACCAGTGAGCACATGATAGATGCATTGACATATGGATGCTATCACCCAAGTCATACATGACTGTGACATTTGTGCGCCTATTAAGCAGGCTAAGCAAATCAAGCCCTATGGTATGGTGAGCCATAAAGTGCCAGGTATGGTGAAGCATGGCAGATTGGTTACATCACTCTACCTCATTCTCATTCTGGCAAGCAGTATGTGCTAATAATGGTAGAGGCAAGCACCGGATGGCTGGAAACCTATCCAGTTCCACATGCTACTGCACCTAACACCATTCTAGGTTCATGTGGAGACATGGAACTCCAGAGAGAATCAAATCAGACAATGGAACTCATTTCAAGAACAATCTTGTGGAAAACTGGGCCAAAGAGCACGGTATTGAGTGGATCTACCACATACCCTACTATGCACCAGCTGCAGGAAAAGATGGAATGCTACAATGGTTTGCAGGAAACCACCCTAAAAGCCATGGAGGGTGGTGCTTTGAAAAACTGGGACAAGCACTTAGCACAAACAACTCAACTGGTAAATAGTAGAGGTTCTGTAAACAGAGTAGGACCTGCACAATCAGATCTGGTACGACTAGATGGTGATAAAGTTCCTGTTGTACGTGAAAAGAATCTGTTAGGAAAAACTGTTTGGGTATTTTCTCCTTTGGGCGGAGGGAAACCTGTCTGAGGGGTGGTTTCTGCTGAAGGTCCTGGTCATACGTACTGGGTAGTGCAGGAGAATGGTGAAATCCAGTGTGTGCCACAAAGAAATCTAACTTTAGCTGAGCTTAAATTCAGAGTGTATAATACAAGCTGCTAGGGATTTTTGGTTTAGGTACAATGTAGTGTCTAAAGGAAGAATCTATGAGGAATCTACAGTACACAGGCACAAACCCTAAATCGGCTGGGAGTCCCTGTTTTCATCTCATTGGTGAATTGTTTCCTGTTTTCTGAGCTTTTGAATCACCTATATCTGAGATAGCCATAATGAAGAATGAAGTGAAAATATGGACTTTACTATTCTTCATTGTAAATATTGTTTTAGATTAGACAGATAATTTTCTGCAAAATACTGAATGATACAGAGGAGTGGGTTGTGCTGGTTTGAGGCGAATTGGAATATTTTAGTGAGAGAAATTAGATCATTGGTTGTGAAAAGAAAATAATGATGAAGTCTGTAACATTCATTGGTTTGCTGAGAGGGATAAAAAGCTAAAATGTAAATAATTTGTCCCACTCTGTTCTGCGATGCTGTTTCTATTCAGTTCCTCTTCACTCTTCTGCGATGCTGTTTCTATTCAGTTCCTCTTCACTCTAATCTCTCCACTAACAAATAACAACCGTAAGCTTTGCTGGTTGTTTTTGTCTGTCTGTCTGGGAAAGTAGAGGGAGAAAGAAAGGGTAGAGAGAATCACAAAATCACAGCAGCATGCAGGTTGGTAAAGCCCCTCAGGATCACCAAGTCCAACCTAGAACCCTACTCTGCAAGATTCACCTTAAACCTCATCCCTGGATTAATGTCTTTTCCATTAATTATTCAGGCCACTTTTTGAACCTCTGATTTTGCCATTAAGAGCTTTGTGCAGTGAGGAATTCCATAGCTTGCTTACAAAAGTGTAAAGAACAGGTTTTGTTTGCTCATTTTGTACCTGGCGTTTTCTGCATCCATTTGGTAACATTTACTCTTGGACTGTGAGACATGGTGGATAATCATTCCCTGTTTGACTTCTCTTGCTGCTCAGGGTTTTATATGTATTTAGTTTATCTGTCTTTTCCATCCTGAAGAGCCATATTCTCTACAGAAGCACTTTTCTCACCAATGCAGCCTTTCTCTCAGCCTCTCCACTACTGCTGTGTCCTGCCTGAGGTATGGGGGCTGGAACTGAAAATAGTATCCTAGGCTTCCATGCAGAATGCATTTCTTACAGTGCTGTAAAGATGGTTCCTGGTTTGTCCTTTTCTAATGATAATTCTTAGCATTTTATTTGCTTTTTGACTGCTCCTGTGCAGTAAGTCAACATTTGCGGCAGTTTTCTACCATAATGCCAAGATCTTCCTGTAAGAGAGCAGTCTGCTTGCAGTCCATTCTCTCTTCATCTGCTTGACTTCCCTACACACTATTTCACCTGTCTAGTCCTTTACCATCATCAAGACATTCTGCTGTTTTCAGCCACCCAATTACTACCTTGAAGGACTCAGTATCATATCAGGTTTCACTCTTCTCTGTGTTTTAATACATTGATTAGCACAGATATCCTTATGGGAGTCTCATAAGAACCTCTCACAATCCCGCTTTCTTCTTATCCCAATGAAAGACCTCTCTTCTTATGCCATGAGTGTGCAGCCTCTTTTAGAGACTCTTTTGGAAATCAAAGCAGGTTTTATCAACTCAGCCGCTTTCATTAGTGTATTGCTGACTCAGTTAAAAAGCTTATGCTGCTTTGTGAAGTGTAACTTCCATTTGTATGGAAGTCCATTTTAAGGAACAAGTCATATTTATCTGTCCACTGAGCTGTTCTTTGCAGTTTCTGCTGGCTTGCTAGTTGCAGTCTTTACGTTTCCTAGTACATCAATTCCCCAAGTCCTTTCAAAAGTTGATCACTATTTATTTGCTTTCCTGTTACCAAACACCAGCTGAAAGCTCCTGTGCCACAGTCAGTGTGCAGGTATGGGTGTTGTATCAATCCATGGCACGTGAGCCAGCTCTGTCAGCATGCTGATTGTGCAACAGCAGTCATGGGGCAAACAGCTACAGCTATGCAACTGTGTGCTGTAGGCGATTGTCTTTCAGCAAAAGGATTTTACCTTTTAGGTAGATCACATAGGCTTATGTCTTTGATCCCTCACTGCCACCCAAACTAACTGTAGAACTAGAAGGTATCAGCCAACACTCCACCTAGATTAGCATGCTCTGCACTAAACAAAGGCTAGACTTTCTGCCGCAGTGCAGGATGGATTCTAAGTTGCTAGAGGTTATGTTATTGTCTCTGTGTGGTGCTAGGCAGGCTCTCAAACTCATTTGCAGGTAACTGGAGTCAGCCTAACTTGGTGCTAGTAGAGATTTACCCTTTGAAACAGCAAAAGATTCAAATCCCACAAACTTCCCTCTCTGACCCCTGGAGTAGAATCTAGAATTCCATGTTAGGTGCCTTGGCTTCCATTCAATGCACACCTGGGCTTTGTTGCTCAGAAAGAGATCCAGAACAGTTGGGAGGCTGAGACAATCAAAGGTTGTCCCCCTTTCTGGAAAATAAATATTCTGAATATGCTATGTGGTGTTACCACGAGAATTAAACTCCCCCAAATTGGTTTTATTTTTAACTCTTACTAATTTGTATTTTCCTTTTCATTTCTTCTTTACATGAGTGGAAATATATCTGCAGATTTTATATATATATATATATATGTTCTTGAATTCTTAAATTCTTTCTTGGACCATGTTATATCTTTTAGATTTCTTTTGATGCCTGCACTGCAAGTTGAAAACCTCTGACTTTTGTAGTGTTTCTGCACAAAAACTGAGTACAGAAGTATGTTTTAAATTCTGCCCTTTGAGGCTCTGTCCAGGCTTACAGGAAACACTTCTGTCTAGTTGATACCCAAAACTAGAAATTCCTCCTTGAAAAGTAACCAAAGCATTGTTCTTAAACATGCAGCCAGACCGTATTAATTTTAGCAAGAGCATTACCATTTTCACACTGCTGCTTTATTCCAGGGAGTAAATCTAAGCTGAGTTCCATATCAGCCTAAAAGGATTTTAAATTACATTACCAGAGAGGATGGAGTACAGAGCAGGGAAGTGACATGGATTCCAACCTTTCCTCCGGAGCCATTGCTCCATCTTATTTTCATCTAGTCATTAGTTAAGGCACAAGAACATCCTGTGAGCTGAACTCCCTCGCAGTGACCTAAGCATGTGTGCTTTGTTTCAATGGTGTCTCATTCCCTGCCCCAGCAAGATGAATCTTTATCAGAACAGCTCTAGCAGGAGGAGGAGCCGAGTCCCTCTACTGTTAGCTGACAGCTGATTTAGGGTCTGGATCAAGTTCCAGGGAGATCTGCCAAGAGCTGTTTTCATCAACCTCACCGGGAGCCCCAAGAGAGTAGAAGTGTGATTCCCCTTGACTGTGCATGAGACTATTGATTCTACAGAGCGCCTTGCAGTTAGCACTGAGATTGCAAAAACTATTGTCATTAGAAAGGATAGGTGAGATATTGACTGAGATACACCTGAAGGTAGAGATACAAAGGTTTGGATTTGATTTGAAAAATAAAACTTGCATTTCTTACTAATGCTCCCAAATGTGCCAGCACCTCCATGAAAATATAGAATTCCTCTTCTTCTGGCAGCGGGTGGGCATTTGGGCTGATAAATCCTCACCGGTACCTCATCTACTTTGAGGTCTTTGATAAGAAGTTTTGGATCTCTCCATGGTGGTATTCCATCTAGCACAACTCGCAATAAGCGTAAATCACTGCAGATCCCTAGCTTCTCCAAGATCTTTCCCTGTTGGAAAGAAAGAATTCAGAAGAAGAGTCATGTAGGTTTGCTTCTGAACAGACTGCGTTACCACATCTACATGCAGTGCAATAGCTGCAGTAAACAGAGAGGCAGGAAGGCAATCAGCCATCCAGTGGCTGCAGCTGGACAGATGCACTGAAAAATCCACATCAGCATTTAAGGTTAGTCCTATCAGCTTTATCAGGAAACTTAACATGATTTGGTTCATATAGCAGTGCTTACAGGCTTTAAGGGGGTGAATTCCTGCTGCTGCTGCTTTTTTTTTTTTTTAAGCTATTATCTTCCAGCTCCCAAATATCTTAACCAAAATAAGAGTGAAATCCCCAGGTTTAAGAAAGTTGACTTACCGAGATCATGGCTGTAATCAACAATGAATGGAAAAAACGAAGCTTTAGAGGTTGATCAATTCCAGGTGGCAGTTCTGAATTGAAAAAATCATAGAATAACCCCCCCAAAAAGAGTACTGGTATTAGAAGAGGAGAAAAGAAAACCAATGCTGTTATTGCTAGAGCTGTATAAACAGAAGCCATTTCACTGGTAGTGAACCCTAATGAGCCCTGTGCTCTCTCAAGCCTTGTTTTCAAGTCTCTGAGGTGTCTTCATAGGAGACTAAGCGCCCAGGTCATAAGTAGAAATAAAATGTTTATTAATGTTGCAATACCCTAATTTTCTCCACCCTTCTTTTGCTAATGATACTATTGGCAACACTTGTTATATTAAAAGTAAGGGGAGAGAGGGATTTTTACCCCTTACAAGAGATGAAATTCAAAGTGTATCAAATTGGCTTAGAATCATAGAATCCTAGAATGGTTTGAGTTGGAAGTGACCTCTAAGATTATCAAGTTCCTAACCCCTGGTATGGGCAGGGACACCTCCCACTACTACACCAGGTTGCTCAGGATTTATGTCATGAGTTCTTCACTAGCAGTGGGAAAGGATTATTCAGAAGGGGCTCTTATCTGAAGATGCCTGTATCTGGCTTCTTACGGATTCATTATAGATGAACATTCCTCTTGCAGCGTTACATGCTAGTGATGTGGGGCTACTTGCAGTTGACATCAAAGTATATACTGCCCTGAGCAGAAAAACATTCAAATTCACACTTTTTCGGTAAACTTTTCTCAATACTGGAATGCACAGACACATCCATTCTTCAATTTGGGTTTAAATAAGAACACATTTGCTTACTGTGTAACCTCTGATACACCCTGGCAGAAAGATTTGCTTTGTTTGTCTGATGGATGTGTACATTACATTAGCTGCCCAAGATGTTTCTTCACCCTAGAGTAGGACTGCACATAATATCAGTGCTAGACAGGGCAAGTTTTAACATACATTAAGGTCTCTCCAGCTCCATGGTGGTGGGTTTGTAGATTTAAACCACTTGCTTCTGGTAAAGGCTTCTAAACTCTTAAGAATTTTATAATCATTGCAGTTATTCTTTGTGGCTCAATGTAATGGTATTTTGAGTACATGGGAGTTAGTGAGAGGTGGTTGAAGTTGGGGCAGTTGTTTGGTGGAGTGAATTTTTTCTGTCTTCTTGCCAGAATTTCATTTTCCACATCATTTTTAAAGTTACAGCTCCCAAACTTTTCTTCAGTCCTGGCTTTTTAAATCTGAAAACTGAATTAGTCCTTATTATCATAACAGCTGCTTTACACAGTTTTACCTTATGGAGATGAAACAACAAAAATTTGCACCAATATTTGTGAAACAGGCAAATCATCAGCTGCTCTTCACTGAAGCTGACTGGTTTGGGGCCACATTTCCCTTCTGTGGAGCACGAGTTTATCAATACTTAGTTACAAAGGCCAGGCTGTAGCACATGAAAGCCAAACAGACACTCCTGAGCTTGTCAGTGTTTGGCCATGAGGCTTTTTCTGCAGCACAGCAGGCTCGTCCTGCAGGTGGTCCTGTTCAGTAGTTTGTGCGCAGTGTGGTGTTACAACAGTCTGGGGAGGGGTTTGTATTTGTTTGGCCATATATTCTCATCACAACTGCAGAACAACTCGGCTCTTACTATGTGTTGTAAGTTAACATGGAGATCAGCTTTAAATATTGGAGATCAGCATTCTTGACAATTTCTTATACTTGAACCCTCAGAGGAGGAAAGTTCTGTGTTTTCAAAAGAACCCATACGCAAAACGGTGAACTCTTAAAACACTTCCTACTGCAGTGGCAGTAAAGGGAACTTTTAAGAGCAACCAATACCAACGTAATACTTGATATTGGGAACAGATCAGCTCAGATTATGAAAGCTTCTTACCAAAGAGGACCTGTATTTCTGCTGGAGCAGTGTAAGCTCTTGCTGACACCATACTGACAGGAGTCCTCACAGTGTTTGGTGAGTCAATAACTAAACACCTTTAATCAAAACCACCTCACTGAAATCTCCTGTGTTTTGAAACTGTGATGAATCTGATAGAGTGGAAGAACTATTTCTTTACTGTCATTTTTACTTAAAAAACAGATTTTAAAAAGGAACAGTTGGGTGGTTTTGTATGTTTGATGTTATGTTGTCTTCTGTGAGAATCAGTTGTACAGTTGTGACAGTCTGAACAAAAATCTTTCCATTATGCCTTACAGCCCATCTGTCATTAAAATAAAATATTAGTTAAATAATGTTTCTGAATAATAATATATTATTCTTAGTCTCTTCATATTTTACTCCCAGTAAATGAGAGCACTATGAGTGTGCTCAAGAACATATCATAAGTTTATGCTGTGTCAGCACCTCGTTCCTCCCTGTCTGTTTTTCTCCAGCATCAAGCGAATGCCATGGGCCCGCTGCGGGTGCTCATAGTCACCACTTGTTTCCTAATATTTGGTGTCTTATGTTCCAAAACACTCACGTGTCTCAAATAATCCCGTTGCTGCATGTCACTTCCTTCCTGATGCTTGTTCAGAGATGTTTCAAACCTTTCCAGTCTGCTCAGCCATTCCTGGAGCTGCAGATGTATGTGTAGAAATACCTGTGAGCACTGTCAGCCTCTCACCTTTCTGGCAGTGGAGGGCTGAGTCTTTTCCCAATTGCTTTTGAGGTTTTACATTGCCATCAGAATGTTTTATTCCCTTCCAATCCACTCCGTTAGGTGAGTGCCTTTTATTTGTGCAGACAGCAAGGATTTTTCTCTTTCTGGCAGTGGATAGATGCCCATCTTTGATACAGTGCTATTAGTAGCAACTCCTTACTCTGTAGGTGTTTGTGGGTGTGTTTTGCTACATCCATTCTTTTATTCTTCTGCTGCATCCATTCTTTTATTTTTCTGCTACAAGTTCATTGCAAAAAACCCAGGACCCACAAAGGCTTTCCCCATCTCTAGGTGAGAACAGGAGAACAGCCTTGAAATAAGTAAAGATCCAAGAGGTTCCACTGAACTGGAGAAAATGAACAGAGCTTGGACTGTGGTATTGTAATGTGTGTTAGGGATATGTGAGTGGATCTTTAGTCTTGTAAAAGACAGGCACTCAGAGTTCATTAAGTTGATGCTTTATTCATAAAATCATAGAGTCAGATATTTGTTTTGGTTGGAAAAGGCCTTTAAGATCATTGAGTTCAGCCATTCTCTAACTCTAACAAGGCTGGTACTAAACCATGTCCCTCAGCACCACATCTCTGTAGCTTCTAAACATGGGGATTGAATTCAGTGTTCCTGGAGACTGGCATTTTTAATGCATCAGTTGCTGAAATGACAACTGATGGTAATTCAGTATATTCTTCCCATTTTCTCATCAGTGAGCTTCCATTTATACAAGGAGTTGGTAATATTTAAAGTTCATTCTTTTATTAATTTTTCAGTGTATTTCTAATGGCCAGGGTGATGTTGGGAAGGTGAAGTGTAGCAACATCTAGCCAAGCAAACATCATCTTTGTTGTTCTCCCCATATCTTTTGTAAGGCTTATGTAGATGTGGAATCAGAGATCTCTTTGTGGATTGAAAATACATAAACCTTATCAGCCTCACATCAGTTTTCATTGGCAGAAGAGGCAGGCAGCTGCATACCAAGCAGTGCTGAAGGCAGTTGGTGTAACAAGTGATACAAATGTCATGTGTTACTGCTTTTCTTGTCATATATTTCTCTAAGACATTGCAAAACATTTCACTTCTGACTGTGAGCTGTTAGGAAACAGAGCCTAAAGGGAACCCATAGTTAGTGGAGTATTGTGGAGCTACTATGTGTAATACAGGAAATACTACAAGGATTAACTACAGTGTGATGAAGAAGCCAGCTGTAATGACTGAGGTATTGATTCCATCAGGTTCAGCCAGGCTTAATGGCTAAATGGAAGGCAGAAAGAAAGAAAACAGGAATAAGTAGTAATCTGTAAAAGGCACGGGGGGAAAAGTAGCTTCTGATAGATTGAATTTTTTTAATGTACATTGTAAAATGAAACACTCTGGTAAACAAATTTTTTACTCCAGGTTTAGTAGAACAGTTTGACTCCGTAGTGCAGTTTAACTAACTTTGTTTTTACCAGGAAGAGCATGTCAGAAACTTAATGTTCCCGTTCACATTTCTTTTCCTGTGTCTATGTAAACAAATGACTGAGAGCATCTCAGACCTCTTCAGAGCTGTAAGCCATAGTGTTATAGAATCATAGAACGGTTTAGGTTGTAAGGGACTTCAAAGATCATCCGCTTCCAATCCCCTGCCATAGGCAGGGACACCTCCCACTAGAACAGGTCACGCAATGTCAAACCTGCAAGATAGATTTATTCTGCTCTTTACAGTGGCACTAAGAAGCTTTAAGAAGTTAGAGCCCCATGCGTGCTCTATGATACTGTTTTTTAAAGGTGCTATATATTTGCCTGACCTATCTCCTCCTACCTACCTTCCAGTGTCCTCCCCTTTTGTTATCTCCATCTCTCCACCCAAATTAGTAGCTACTCCCTATACATTCTGCTCTTACTCACAACTGAACACCATATTTCATGTAGAATGCCCTAAATCTTTATTTTAGCCTTATGTTTTCTAAGTTATTCCTTGAAGTCTGTCCTTGCCAAATTACTCCTGGCTTAAACATCTGCTAACAAATTCTGAAGTGAGAAGCGGCACTGTATTTAAAAGGAAAAAATCAGATCAAAAAGCTAACAAATATGTATTAACATTCAGGGATGGGAATTCAGACCTTGTGCTGTACAGTTCAGAGCTGGTAGTTTTTTAAAATGATGAGTGGCTTGACAGAAGAGTTTTGTTCTGTAGTGCTTTGAAATGTGGATGAGCCCCTAAATTTATGTGTCTTGGTACCTGGGTAGTTCTGTTCCTCAGAGTGGATGAACTCTAAATAAACTGCTCTGGAACATCCACCTGTGATCTCCTGACAGTTCACCACACCAAGTGTTGTAAGACGCACCAAGATTTGTAAGTCTATGAGTAGCTTGTACATATAATAACTGCAATTTGCCTTAATTTGCTATGGCCAGAACTGGTCCAAGCTCATTACTCCAAATATTTAAGTAAGCAGTTTCTTTACTATTATGAGAGTCAGCAAAGAGTGAATCATGGAGGCAATGGGCAGTCAGAGGAAGAAGATTGACACGACTAAAAGCAGCCATAGTTTGCAGGCTTCTGCCTCTTTATTGCAGAGGCAGTATGGAGAATGTGCCTCACAGGGAGAGAGTAAATGGTTTTTAATAAATACTATTATTTATAAATAATAGGTTAACAAATTTGGAATGATATCCAACAGTTTATTTTTCAAAATACTTGCTGTTGTATGTTGACTTTTAACTAGAGTAGGTCAAAGAGGAGATGCAAAGAAAGCAAAGCAGAAAATAACTGAAAATACAGTTCTGTAATAAACCACAGTGTTGTAGAATCATAGAATCACAGAATCATTTTGGCTGGGAAAAAAACCTTAAAGATCATTGAGTCCAACCATTCTCTAACTGCCAAGTCTGGTGCTGAACCGTGTCACTCAGCACCACATATCTCTTTTAAACACCTCCAGGGAGAGAGATGTAACTTGATTGCTTTAGAACAGGTAATCTGACTTCCAAATTGTTATGGCTTTAAAATGTGCCTGGTTATTAAACATGCAGCTTTAGTATATGAAAGCATATTAACAGGTTCAGTAACAGTATTTAAGCCTAAACCACAGACTGACCTTTTGTACTGGCTTTCATATTCTATTTATATTCTGTGCCCAGAGCCCAAAGGAGTTTGTCAGTTCTTCTGCAGGCATTGAAAATCACTAATCTCTGGTGATCAGAATGATGCACAGCAATTTTCTTCCCTAGATTTCTTTTAAAATCTTCCTGAGACACAAAGCTGTTCAGCTACTGTCCAGCCCTCCCAGCTGTACTGAAGTTCCCAGCATTTTACTGGTTTTCAGGTTCCTGAAGTCTTTTATTTGTTCCTCTGTGAGAAAGGGCTTCCTGCCAGTGCAGGCCTGCAGTTACTACAGGCTCTTTGGAAAGTGACTGATAGGACTTAGCAGTCCATCACTCGAGGATCAGTGTGTTGGTATCTTAGATAACCAGGACTTCCCCCCCCCTCAAGGTTTAAAACCATGTACTCAACTCCCTCCCTGAAATGTTTATACACCAATGCAATCAGCATGGGCAATAAACAGGAGGAGCTGGAGGCCATCATGGTCAAGGGTAGCTATGGTATAGCAGCCATCTCAGGGCCCTGGTGGGATGACTCTACAACTGGAGTGCTGCAATCGAAGGGTACCAACTCTTCAGAAGAGATAGGCAAGGTAGGAGAGGTGGTGGAGTTGCCCTCTTTATTAGGGAAGCATATGAAACCACAGACATTAATGAAAGTGACATTAATGATGAGTCATGAGGGGTGAGAATCACGAGTAAGGCCATCAAGGGCAGTGCTGTGATGGGAGGATGCTGTGGACCACTCAGGATGGAGATGGAGGTAAATTTTTTTATAAGCAGTTGAGAGAGGTCTCAAAATCGCTGGACCTTGGTCTTGTGGGAGACATCAACTTCCCAGATATCTGCTGGAAATACCACACAGCAGTGAGAGAACAGTACTGGAGATTCCTGGAGCGTATGGAGGAGAACTTACTGACACAATTGGTGAGAGAGCCAACCAGGGAAGGTTCCCTCCTGCATCTGCTTCCTGTGAACAGAGAATAACTAGTGGGGAAAATAATGGTTGGAGAAGGTCTTGGTGCTCAGCAATCATGAGCTGAGGGAATTCTTTATGCTTGGGGAAACAAGGAGAGGGAGAAGTAAAACTGCCACCTTGGGGCTTCTGGAGGGCAAACTTTGGCCTGTTTAGGAGACTGGTGGACGAAGTCCCCTGGGAAGCTATCCTGAAGAATTTAGGTGTCCAGGAGGGTTGAACTCGCTTCGAGAGGGAAGTCTTAAAGGCACAGGAGCAGGCTGTGCCTGTGTGTCCAAAGACAAGTCAGTGAGGAAAGCTCCAGCCTGGCTAAGTAGAGACCTTAGGCTGGACCTCAAGAACAAAAGGAGAGTCTCTGGCCTTTGGCAGAGGGGGCTGGGCTCTCTAGAGGAGGAGGCCCCACCTCAAGTGTTGTGTTCAGTTTTGGGCACCGAAATATAAGAGAGATGTGAAGGTGCTGGAGTGGGTCCAGAGGAAGGCAAGGAAGCTGGGGAAGGGACTGCAGAATAAATCAGATGAGAAGCAACTGAGGGAGCTGGGGATGGTTAGTGTGAGGAAGAGGAGGCTGAGGGGAGACCTCCTGGCTCTCTGCAGCTACCTGAAGGGACATTGTGGAGAGGCTGGAGCTGGTCTCTTCTCAGAGGTAGCTGGAGACAGAAAAAGGGGAAACAGTCTCAAGATGGGGCTAGAGAGGTTTAGACTGGATATTAGGAAAAAGTTTTTCGGGGAGATAGTGGTCACGGACTGGAATGAGCTGCCCAGGGAGATGCTGGAGTCACCCAGCCTGGATGTGTTTCAGGGTGGTTTGGATGTGGTGCTCGGGGCTATGGTTTAAGGTGAGTCTTGTAGAGTAGGGTTGTAGGTTGGACTTGGTGATGCTGAGGGGCTTTGCCAACCTAGATGGATTTTTCTGTGACTTTGTATTCCCATTTAACTTTAGACATATAAAATGTATAAACATTCTTTTTAATAGCTGTTGTATTCCCTAACCAATATATTCTATACATCTGTACTTTCAGCCTGACTTCTTTCCTGACCTCCTCTCCTTCTCTTCAACTTCTTTATTTTATGTCTCTGTTGAAATCTCTTCTGGTGTATTCAGTTCTCTTTAAGCTTGCCTCAGAGTCAGCTTTCACCAGACACAGGCTTTGATAAATAATTATGCAGGGATGATTTGCACTGCTGCATTTAACTGTGCTCATTATACACTTAACCTTTAGATTAATGCCTTCTTACCTGCCCTGTGTTATCCTCCAATTGTGGTTTGCGTGTTCATGTTGCCAGAAGTTTATGGAGCCAAACCACATTGCAAAACACTTGCCATGGAGACCAGATCTCTTATAGCTACAAAACAAAATTCTGGAGAGGTGGTAGAGGGCAGACAGATGAGTTCACCTGAATTCGCCACTCACCTGAAAGAGGAGTTCACCATCATAAGAGAAAATGAAACATCAGTTTATTGGGGAAAAAGAAGACAAATGAAATTTAAGAAGGCTGTTTAATTAGAGGATAATTGAGGAGCAGTGAGAGATGGGAATAAGGAAGGGAAAGCAAGAAATGGAATTTTACATCAATCTTAGAAAATTTACTATCTTTTCCAGGCCTTTTTCTCCAGATCGGAATGCTAGCAGCCCACCCCAAAGTGCTAAGAATACTGTTCCATGGAATCCCTCTTGCAGATGACACCAGGTAACTTTTATGCCATGATCCTCTAACCGTTTCTTGTACAGCAGTCCATCATCTCTCAGCACGTCGTATTCACAGGTCAGGATGAAAGCCTCAGGGAGCCGAGCAATAACGCTGTCTTCAGCTAGCAGTGGGGAGAAAACAGGGTCGAGTAAAGGTCTTAGCACCACAGACATTTCTTCTGCAAGTGGGAGTGTTGGACTTGGTTTGTAGCCTCTGGCTTTAAACTCCTGAGGGATGTAGTCAGCACTCACCCATTTTTTATACTTCAGTCTCAAATCCTCTGGAATATGAGACCATTTAGTTGTTTTTTCCAGGAACCCAACATCTTTGTTAGCATACCTCAGGCCAAGAATAATGGTTCGTTCCTTTAATAAAATGGGGACTCCCTTATTCTGCTGATAGGAAGGCAAATCAAAGTCCATGCACTGGAGAAAAGGATATATTAGGATTTGTGCTTTCAGCTTTGGGAGGTCTCTTCTGTTCACCAGCGCTTGGGCAACGGCAGCAGTGAGTGTTCCTCCACTGCTGTCTCCACAGATGATGATGCGGGAGGGGTCTACTCCATAATCTTGTGCAGTCCTCAGGAAGTGTATGGTGGCAGTGACACAGTCCTCAAACTGGGCTGGATATGGATGCTCAGGAGCTAAGCGATACCTAAACAGGAGCAAAAGAGTTTTACCATCAGCATGTCCAGGGAATGGTTCTGTTATTACTCTATTCATATGTTGCTTTTCTAAGGTAGAAAAGTATTCTGAGATGATAATGGCAGCAATAGAACTGATTCTGATTAGTGCATGGGATACATTACTTGCTGCTGCTGTTAATGTTTGGGGCAGTCAGTGCTATTCTGTCTGTAAACTCCTGTCCCCATCTTTGAGGTGACTGAAGGCACGTGCTGAGTCGCTGTAGGATTAGGTGACAAGGCAGGTGGGTAAGAACCAGTTACCAGCAGTTCTAGTGAGAAGTTGAATCAATGTTTCCCAACAAATTGTTAGAAAATGCGAGCATAGAAAATGGATAATGAAAATACGCAAGGTTCTCAGTGGCTGTATGCTGAACTCTTTAGAAACAGAATCAATAAGAGTTAAGGATTCTTGAACTATCTTAGGATGCAGATAATGATTAGTGCAATTTAAATCAGCTCTGGAAAACATGAGGAAATAGACCTCTGAGGTGATACCCTCTGAGCTTCTAGGCATTAGCTCCTTTAAATTCCATTACAGTTCAGCAGAAAAAAGATCTGGAGTGTTCATCTCAGGTTGACTGCAAGATAAACATGGTTCCCTCTGAGTGTTTCTGAACTCCTAAAATGAGTTTGCAGTAGGCTGTCAGCTGTGCTTTTCACAGAGCAGCTGCACTTCAAACAGTGCTGACTTTCAGCTTGAGGTGGTTTGCCTACAGCTTTAGGAAACCAACATCCTCACCTCTTAGTGGTGGCTTACAAAAGTATTATAATTGATTTTATTTGGAAATAGGCAAGTGCACAGCAGTTGACTAATTCTTCCTAAGAGCAATTAGTGCTGGCAAAACACATGATCATTAAATGGAAGCACTGCCTGCACTTTACAAAGAACTTGGCTTGCAGTGACTGTGCATTACAGACTCAGAAACCTAGAAGGAGGCACAAAGGGCTGTCCTATGGTGTGGCTGTGACTCTACTTACCCCACAGACACAAACACTGAATTGGTTTTCCTAGCCAAATGGCGACAGGTTCTTTCATAGGCCTCTGTAAAACAAAATGTTTCATTGGAATTATCACTTGCTTTAAAGATAAGATGGATGAAAATACTCTGACATCCTCATTTCTATTCTGTGATTCACGCTGGTAATTCTCTTACTGTGGTGTGGTCTAATTTGGAGATTGTGCAGGGTTTCATTACATTTGTGAGAGTCTTGTTGCCAGTAAGAAAGTTGGATTTCACACTAGTCCCCTCTTTGTACACTTAGTTCATAGAAAGTACCACTGCTGTCACTTCTCAAGTGGTACTGAAGAGAAGGTATTTTAAAAGAATCAGAAACACGAGAATCCTACAGCTAGCGTGAGATTTTTTCTTTTTCATGAAGCACCATTCTCATGCTAATGCCTTTCCGTTTCAGATGCTACTCAGAAGACAGACAGCAGTAGACGCATACACACACACCAAGCCTGCACACACATGCAAATATATATATTGAGCTTTTTAAAATTAGAAAGAGACTTCTACTGTGATTTTCAACTTTTTTCTTAAGCATGAAGGAGAGAAAAGAAGTAAGCAGGTATTAAAAATGATCAGGGATTAGAAGTTCTAAATGCACAACCTGCAAAACAATTTAACTTGATGCCTACTGTAGGTAAATACAATTTTTCTGCTCTCCTGCCATTAATTTATATATTTATAATGCTTAACCTTCTAACTCTTCGTGCCACTTAAGAAATACTCTAGCACATCACAAACTAGAACAGGTTGTCCAGAGAAGTCGTGAAGGCTCCAAGCCTAGAATTGTTCAAAGCCAAGTCGAATGGAGCCTTGGACAGCCTGGTCTAGTAGCAGGTGTCCCTGTCCATGGAAGGAGGGTTGGAATTAGCTGATCACTGAAGTCTTTTCCAACCCAAACCATTCTTGCATTTGTAGCTATAGCTCATATTATTTATATTACTTACGAATGCTTCCAAATAGTCCAACCCCTCCATGAAAATAAAGGACTCCTCTTCTTTGTCCAGTGGTTGACATTTTTGGGTGGTAAATTCTTACTTTAACCTTTTCAAAACATAAGTCCTCAATCAAAAGATGTTTATCTTTTAACGGTGGTATTCCATCCATTATAACTCTCAGCAAATAGATGTCTTTGATGATACCCATTTTTTCCAAAAGTTTGCCCTGTTAATAAACAGAAAAAACCACAAATTAGTGCAGAATTCCATCTTACCTGGAGACTGGTCATGAACAATTGAAAATTCCATGCTCAATTCAACCTTTGTCTCCTGATAGTTCTTACAAACGAAGAGGCCAGTTATGGTGATGATTTGGATACGTCTTCATTGTAATGCAAGAGCTGTCAAAACTGGAAGCTCAAAGGTCTGACAGGAATGGGTGAATGTCTCTAGCTGCCTTGTGTCTGTGCTTCTCCAGAAGCAAGGCTTTTAAGCCTGTGAGCCAGCCTGCCTGAGAGGTGCTTTCACCTCACATCTGATGTAGCACATTAATGTGCTCCTGTTACATCTGAGAAGCTGATCCTGTGGTCAAGAAGGATCATCTGGTGGCCAGGTTTTAGTCTCATACTCATTCCTTCTGCAGAACTCCTGGATGATATTCATGGGAAAAGAATTTTGTTCCTTTGATCTTTCAGTTCTCTCCAGCATTTTCTTCCCTCACACTAACACTTTTGTAACAGATGAAGCCTGTAATTAGCTGAATGGTTTGCACAGAATACAGAGATTATCCTTCTCTTGGAAATACGAAAAATAAAGAAAGAAAATAGGAGTCCTTAGCAATCAGTGTGTATGGTATTGGCAGTCTCTGACCTGAAATAGTTTCCAGGGTCAGTGTCCATAGAGATTGGCACTTATTTGTATTGCTCTTAGTCATTTCACTGCTAGCAGCAAGTATCTCCTGTGGATTACCTGTCCTTATGGCAGACATCCATAATTAGTGTCATCACGCATAATCTTATTTTTTTTAAGAAGCAAGTGAATTTGTTGGGTTTTACTGTATTGTTTTAATTGGACAGTTCCTCTCAGTAAGAGTTCTATAAGAATTCTAGAATTCCAGAATAGATGGATAGGAAGAGACCTTACATTTCCAACTCCCCTGCCATAGGCAGGGGCACCTCACGCTAGACCGGGTTGCTTAAGGCCCCGTCCAACCTGGATTTGAAGACTTCCAGACTTTGAACCTCCACAACTTGTCTGGGCAACCTGTTCCAGTGCTTCACGACCCTTGTGAGGAACAATTTCTTTGTCGTGTGTGATCTAAATCCAGTTTCTTCCAGTTTGAAGCCATTCCACCTCATCCAGTCACTACATGTATTTGTGAACAGTTCTCCAGCTGTCCTGTAGCTCCCTTCAAATCCTGGAAGGCTGCTCTAAGATGTCCCTGGAGCCTTCTCCAGGCTAAATAATCCAAACTCTCTCAGTCTGTCTTCATAGGAAAGGCACTCTCCAGCTCTCTGATCATCTTTGTGGCTTTGTCTGGAGCCACTCTAACAGGTCCATGTTCTTCTTATTGTGGGCACTCCAGGCAAGAGCACAGGACCACAGCATTCCAGATGAGGTCTCATGAGAGCAGATAAAGAACCAGCAGAATTTGCACTGTTGATTAGTTTTCTGATGCAAGTCCAACTTCTTAGTATGCACAGCCCTCAACGTGAGGTATTGGTGTTTGGCCAACAGTTTCTGGACAAAAGTGATGACTTGCATGGGAGTTGCAAGACTGAGCCATGTATACATAAAGTATAGCTACACTATGCATCACTGATAGCTTTGTTACCAGAAACCCCACATTCAGGATCTTCATCTTCATAAAACTTAATCTTTTCTAGGAGATTAACCCAATCAGCCCAACATGAACTACATTTGACATCTGTAAATAAGGGCAACTGCTTTTAGTATAATTTGTAAACCAGTAATTGGCCAATTTGCTTATAATATTCATCAAGAATCTTCTATTGCAGTAGCTGACATGGCAGATTGAAAGTTACTAACCACTTGCAGGTAAGATAAAGCAGTTGAAGCATGGGGTTAGAGAGCTGTAACCTTGCCTGAAGTGCTGTCTAACCCAGGTTCTACAGCCACACTGCATGTAACAGTGCCTGGCATTCCCAGGGAAACACTGAAAAACAGATACAGCTGGCAGCAGCTGACATGGAGATTTCCATGCACCAGCAGCAAAGCTATGGAAGATCTGAGTTAGCTTAGAAGTGGGAGTCCAGATACAAGTTCAAGCAAAGGACTAAGGGCCTGCAGCAACATGCATGTAGTGGGAGGAATATGGCAGCTGTGCTCTCCGTGGTATTAGGGTCCTTTGTCCTCTTTTCACAGGTACAGAGGCTATCATGTACATGCCAGAACTCATCTGAACTGCATTTTGTGCCAGCCTTTCCACCTGAATCATCCTGAAAACTGGGTACAAGAAGCTGGCAGAACTACCAGCACCGCAGGTAACATAATTTAATCAACCCCTCTACTTCCCCGGTGGGATCAGTCCTACGTCCTCTGGCTACCGTTCGCCTTCACTGATGTCCATTTTTCTTCTTATAGACTGAATATTAGATGAAAAAAAGTAAAGGAGGAGTTAATAGATTTTTCAGAGAAGGATTTTTAATAACATTAAGACGTAGCTGGCTTTAGTTAAATATATTGTCACAGAAAAATGCAGGCTTTTCTTAATATAATGTAATAGATCAGGCACAGCTGCTTCAAACCAGTTTGTCTCCAGTGCCTTCACCTGCATCGTTTGTCCCAGCTGAAGACTGGCTGTGCTAGTACACTTTAATTTTCCCTGCAGTTTCACCATCATGGGTTGTCATCCCTTAAAAGGATTTGGCTAAATTGGCATAAATAATTGGCCCAACAGCAACACCAGGAGTGGCTGCGTGACTTGGTCTTTACTTGCATGTAAACTTCTGCATAACGCTACATGAAAATTAGCTTCCTGCTGCTTTGAGGTGTTGTGGTACTGTGCTCTTGCTTGGCCTCTTACTGGCCAGCAGAAAAGATAGAAAATTCTGAGACCGAAGTGACAAAGTACCTTATCCACCACTAAATTTCTAAATCTTACAGCTTGGCTTTTCACATGGGAACCACACAGAGATAAAACTTTTCTCTGATGGATAAAGAGTATTCATGCAGTGTTTTGAAGTCCATACATTGGACAACAGATACAAGAAAATGCAATTTGGTTTCTGTTACTGTCCTAGCAGCACTCAGGCCTGGGTGGGGTGCTTCTCCAGAGCACGATGAGTCACATTCTTAGGAGCTTACTGGCTGACTTCAACCAAAACTTAATAAGCAATGTAGCAGGGAAAGAAAGGGAGGAAGAAATAATAACTTTAGAATATGGAACTGAAGTGAAATGTTATGCAGGAGCCAAGGAAACTGAAGATGTTTTTCACAGTTTAAACAACCAGAAGAAAAGCTTGATTTAGGCATCAGGAAAGTGTGTTTTAAATGACAGAGGCAACAATTAATTCCAGAAAGGGTAACTAATGAAACAGAAAGACAGGTGGGAGCCGTGTTTTAGTTGGGAAGAGAAGAATGAAAAACAAGGGAACATCAAAAACATGCTAAAAACAGTGATACAGAAAAACAGCTTTAATGTATGGTGTGTATTATCTCAAGAAAGAAAGTCATTGAGACATCTTGAAAGGCAAAAGATGCCGAGTGTGGCAGCCGCCTTTCAGATGGCTCAGAAGCCAAGTGACACAGCCATAGATCTCAGATTACAGACATTATTGGTTGCTCATTCTCTAACGAAGCAGCCTTGCACACAGCAGAAGTTCCACACATGCTGTGCAGATACTCTTAAGCCTTCCAGCACTGCCTTAAGGCAGCAGGATTGAAAAGTTAAAAGGAAAGCCATCAGAAAAAACCCTGGGAATTACACAGGCTGCAGAGTGTTATTTTTCCATATTGTCACCTTTGGTGCTGTACAGCAAACAGTAGAGTCTGTTCTGTCCAGCTGAGCTGAAGGTGTCTGCAGTGTCCACACATCACCAAATTAATCCAGCTGCATACTTAGAATCAGTGTTCTCAGAATCAGTATTTAAACACCAGAGAACACCTCCTCCATCAGAACTTAAATTACCCCTCCATCAGAACTTAAATTAGAAACTCCAACTTCCATCAAGTTTGACTCACCAGACCGAACCCGAAGTTCATGAGGAAATGAAGAACATAAAGCTTTTGGCGCTGACTAAATCCAGGAGGGATTTCTGCCTTGGGGTGTTCATAATAGAATGCCATGACCACAAAGACAGCCAAAACAGCAAGAAAAATCCCTAGGAGGAGTACCATCGCTGTACTGCTCAGAGCCAAATGGGAAAGCCAGCCGTGGCTTCCTTCCCCCTCTGACTTTTGAAGGATTTCTGAAGGTGAAGACACAGGATTAGCAATTCTCTTCGTGTCTCATCATCTAGCTTAAAAAATGCTTGTAGGAAGATGAAAACATGTGGCAATCAAACCATACAATTAAGCAGATAGCAACAATTAGTCGTGGGAGAGACTTGCATAAGCAGGTTTTCATTGGAGCTGTCTTTTGAGTCTGTGCCCATTGCCAGAGAGCCAGTTCTCGATAGATCATTTGTAGCATCAGTGCTATGAGAAGACAAAAACTTGCTATGGAGCTCTATTCTTTGAGTACAGTCAAGGATTTCTGAGTTCCTGAGAGTTCTGTGCAACAGGAGTTCTTAGTAATTATCTCCAGAGCTGCTCAGTTCCTTGGTTTATTGTGCCTCCATACCTTACTTCTTCAGAAGTCTAGTGAAATAAGGGTTTCAGTGTCACAAACACACTGAATCAGTTTTGATGACATATTTTGTACACTGTGATACTGTTGCATTCTTTAGTCTAATGGAACCAGTAGCATTGTAGCCTGGAGAGTCCATGCTTTGCAGCTGGCTTCATCTTGGTAGCTTTCCACTGGCAGGGCAAAGCCTGTTCCAACTGTTGTGTTTGGTTAGTTTGGGTTTTTTTTAATGGCCTCTTGCTTGAGCCTTACAGTACTGCAGTCTATGTCTTTTCCTGAATATATTACATGCAGGTGTCATTCCAGGTAGGAATATGATTCTACCTGTTGAAAACTAGACTTGGACGTCATGGTTTCAGTGCTAGTAGCAATGGCTAGACGTCACTCACCTGCTATTTGCTCTATACTCTGTGGTGAGCTTTAGGATCTGTGCCCATATCTGGAACTAACCTACTTTTCACTAGTGCATAAATCATTAGTGATAACATTTAACCTTAAACAATCAAAAATCTGTGAAGCAAAGTTTTTCAGCTCACATGATGTTATCTTTGAGAACAATGTCCCTTTACCAGTGTGCTCACAGTGTGAAGGCAACAGATTCCTGCTCTGAAAAACAGCAGGGTGGGTAAAGTAACTGTGTCAGGTTTTACCTTTAATAAATACATTACATAGAGAGTGCAAGGGATGAGCTGACCCTGAGATGTGTAATAAAGTGAAACCAAACACAGGAAAACCCCAGAGCTCTAGAGTGCAGAATCCATGGCCCACATAGGAAAGACCTCAGGCTTGATTCCTGACTTTAGAAACCGTTTATTGATTGTTCAGAATAAACAGGAAGGAAGTTCAAATCTGGTGATATGCTCTGTGAGAAGCGTGGTAGCCAGTTTACCAACAGCTGGTCCTGGACTTCTGAGGGCATGTTAACTAGGGCCAGATATCACAGCAGAGGCTCCACACAAAGACTGGATGTTGTGGAATTTGCTATCAACTGTACAAGAAACAAATCAGTTGGTTGCTGAAATAAGAAACTGTTCTTTGGGCACTGCAGGTACACTGAGTAATACTTAATGTTTTGTAAGCATAGGCTCAGCAATTTATGAGCTTGCTTAAGTCGCGGGGTGGAGAACCATTTCCTAAACAGCCCTTCAAATGTAGGCTCTCTTCTGATTTTTAACCATAGCTCTTGCTCCTGTAGGGCGGACCAGAGGAACTGATCCCTGGGGCCAGAATTTCATTTTCTCCCACCCCATAAACAACTTTTCGTACTGATTTCCAGTGAAGAGCTAAATGTTAGTGCCTAAACTTCTGGCAGTACTGAACCAGCAGCCTTGACCTTTTCCTATGTAGTGTGGCTGCACATGGTGGGGGAGACTGAGACTGTGCCAGCTGCAACGTAGCCTTCAGGTGGACCCAAGGACTCTCAGCTGAGCAAGGTGGCGGCGAGGTTCTCACCCGATTAGGCTCGGAGACACCACGAGTGAACGGATGCCTGTACTGGGGCACTGGGAACCGTTCCCGAGAAGGTGCTGCAGGAGCCGAGCGGCTCCGCTTGCGTTGTGCGGAGCGTGAGAGCCATCTGGTGCTGTAAACTGGCCAAGTCCTCCCCTGCAAGCTCTGCCTGCCGCCAGCTGCGAGCTCGTGTGCAGAGCACCCACAAGGGCTGTGAATGGCTTCTGTGCTAGAACCTGTGCGTGCACACTGGGTGTGATTATTCCTCGTGCAAATCTCTAATTCTGCAAGTGTGTGCTTGCTTCTGTGTGAAGGACTTGACTGACATTGCCTCAGGGTGCAGCATGAACGTGCTGCCAGGAAGTATAAAGAGGTCAGGAAAAAGTAGTTTGTAGCCTCAATTTTGAAAACTAATTCCACACTTTGGAAACTCTAAAATGTCTTCACATGAGTAAACACTGTCTTAGCAATGCAAGACACAGAGCAGATTGGTAGTGAATTAAAATAAATGAGGGGACAGGAAGTTCCATGGAGACAATTAGGTCTTGTGACTTTCTACATTTTAGAAGGCATGGGCGTTGCAGCTAAGAAAAGGAATATTTTGTTTCAGCACTTGCTGTTCTCTGCTTGTCCATCTGCACCACCATATTATAACCCTCAATAAAGATTAAAATGCATGCGTCCAAGACAGCTAATGATGCTGCTGACATCCTATAGCAAGACATTTATTAAAATTTGCACTAAATTAAGACCTGCAGATAAAGGAGCATGGAAAAATCTCAGTGTACAGATCAGTGTACAGTTTAGACATTGGCCCATAAACAAACACATCCAGAAACTGGATAATGGAAAGGATCATAAAATGGAAGGGAACTTTTGAGATCATCTACTCCAACCTCCCTGCTATTGCCAGGGATGCCTTTCAACTAGACTTGGTTACACAAGGCCTCATCCAGCCTGGCCTTGAACACCATCAGGGAGGGGGCAACCTCTGGGCTGCTGAACTGACAAGAAGTGAAATAAACACTGCATGGAATGAGGATGATCATAGGTGATCATCTCCCAACTTAAAGCATAGTAAGTGGCATTGTGTGGATATCCCTAGCTCTGTGTTGTGGAGGGTATTAATTAATGCAGGATAGTATTTTTTTCAACATTAATATTGTCAGGACTCTTGCTACCCATCTGGTAACTTTTAATCATAATTAGGGTCCTTGCAACAGTCATGAAAACATTCTATATAAAGGAATAACAGGACCTAGAACACTTAAGAAGTAACTAGCAATAATGCAAACATTAAACTTAATTGAACTGGAAAGAGTTCAGTTATACTGCTTGTCTACAAGATGGACTCAGGAAGCTCCTTTTGCTTTAAGGCAGAAGGCTGGGATTCAATTAGATTCAATTACTGAGATTTGCTAAAGATTTGCTAAAGAGGCTTGTGAGTATTTACTCACAAATAGTTATTCCCCAACTCCTGGGGCTATCTACAATTTTCAGACAGTACCCAAACACTTGCAGAGAGTTCTGTCAGTGTCTTCTTAGATGTTGAGGCTTCTGATCTTCTCAGGGTCTTAGCAGGGGTGCTAGGAGAAAGCAGGCAGTCTCTGACCTGGTTCTGGTTCCTTCTGGATGATCTGTATGCCTTCCAGGACTCCTCATCTTGGCAGAAGAGTTGCAGAGGGGCAGACAGGATGTCTGACAGATGTGCAATCTTGGCACGATGTCATGCTGGCTAAGCAAGCCTACCGCATGGAGGCATATAAGGCCTGCTCCTGGTAAACTCAAAGCAGTCTCCATGCAGACAAGCCCAAAGTATCAAGACATGTTATGCAGCAGAGCTAGCTTCTAGCAGGATACAGCAGCAGTGTGGCAGAAGCAATGCCAGCAGCAACACGTCATGTTACCTGCTCAGCTCTTCTATCAATGTAGCCTGAGTGTAATGGGCCTTTGGACAGGGGTTAGCCAATCGGAATGGCAGTTAGCCAAGCTTAACCATGTTAGGTGAAGTCAGGGCTTGCTTTTACCTTTTTGGGCAGAACACAAACAAGTGTGTAAACATGAGTAGGTACCTGTAAAGAAGTTTGGACAGACATAGAGGCATCAGGGCCTCTTGTCTCCCTTCCTGCAGTTGCTTCTCTCATCAGCAGGAGGGAGAGCAGAAAAACATGTCTGGGCAAGCCAGGACATGGTCAGGCCTATTTTGGCCTATTCTGGTCTTCCACAATACTCTGGAACTTCCAACCATCACTGTACCTGCAAAGAATCACCCAAAGAACAAGTCTGGTGACAGATGCAAAGAACCGTGATAGATGAATAAAAATTACCTTAAATAACAATCGTCCTAATGACTCTCACGGGTTTGACTGAAGTTATGAAGTCATCCCCAGAGTAGCTCGAAGACAGTTTGCTCAAGGCCAGATAACAGCTTGCCTGTGTCAGAACAGGCATGGCTTAACTGTTCCACTGTTATCCAACTTTTTGCATAGCTTTTGCAGCAGACACCAACCTCTGCTGGCCTAGCTTCAGATACCAACATGTAGGCAGGTAAGCCAACCTTCATCTTGAGATCAGAAACCAAAGTGAATCCCCAATTTCACATCAGGATGCATAATCAGGGCAAATCCTGTAATCCTCGAGACTGAAACATTTTGAACTTTCTCATGTTATTTACTTGTGGAAGGATTTCTTTGCTTGAAAAGTGAATTGCTAATACCTGCAATAGGAACAATGGAACAAACACATCTGCTGTGTCAACAGAGCATGAAGAAATGTAATGAGAGGGGATGGAGAACAAGAACCTGCAATTAGGGACCTGTTGTTCCAAAGATGTGTAACTGCTAGCTTGTCACCAGTTGTAATTAGCGCGGTGACAATGCAAAGAATTTTAACCCACCACTTTCTTCCTACTCAGTTTGGCTGACAGAGAACAAAGATAGGTACTCACCTCTTTCCACTCTCCTATGAGCAGAGGTATTACCAGTGCAGGTGCTTGCATAACAATCATTAAATATTTTACAACTCCTAGGCATTGTGTGCCTGGCTATTTTGACATGCAGTGCAATTACCCTGGCACTTGTCTTTAGCAAAAGTGGCTCTGTCCTAATAAGCAATGTAACAGCTGAGTTGAGGTTATTTGGGTTTCCTTCATGTTTTCCATAGTCACAAAAATCGTTGTGGCAGTTCACACAGACCTTCTTCCTAAATTTGAAGGAAACAAGTTGATTATTGATGTGATTACACAAAAGGCAAAACCCCACTATCTGTCTTCCTTGAATACAACCAAAAGCTTCTCAGAATGGAACTTCAGAGAACATTGGCTAAGTTTGTGTGGCTCTCCCTCACTGCATCTGTGACTGCCAGCCTTGAGTACTTAGAGGTAGCTGTATCCTACAGCTCCCATTTCTGTGCCTCCCCTTTACAGTCAGATCTGCAAGTACTCAATTCCCTCCAGATTTTACAACCAAGTCCAAAGCTAGTGGATACCTATACACATAGTCTGGTGATGATTACTACTCATCTCAGAACTGAGAGCATCTTCATTCTCCAGAGGCACTGGAGAGACTTCTAATCTGTGCTGTCATGCTGATTTTGTGTGTGTGTGTTATGTGGACAGGCATATGCACACTGCTGATTATTCATTTCTGGCAGGCTTCAAAAGATTTTAGTCTTTGCCATAAGAAGAGAACAGGAATTCTTACGACAGAGAGAACAGAAAAAACAGACACACCAGTTAATGGGTAAAAAAAACCCAAAACCCACCTAAACCAAAACCCATTGTGTTCCCAAGTAATAGCAATTGAAAACGAGAATTCAGCAAGCTGTGCCAATCTTCACTTACTATTTCATGCCTCGTTGTTAAGGCACAAACAGCTAGTGAATAGTCAGTTGAAATATAGTCAGTTGAAATACACTCTCTGCATTCAAGAGGACACATTAATAGCCTTTTATAAAGGTTACAATGTGGTTCACCGTTTTACTTGATGATGGGAAAGAGAAAATACCATAACCAAAAAATCCCAGTGTGCAGTGGAAGCCTTCTTTCATGTGGTACCAGGTCACTTTCACCTTGTTGTCCTCTAAGCGTTTCTTGTACAACAGCCCATCATCTCTGAGCACATCGTGCTCACAGGTGATGATGCAAGTGTCAGGAAGGCAGCAAACGACAGCATCTTCTGCTAACAGTGGGGAAATTCTTGTCTTACACAGTTCTTTTGTTTCTTCATGGACCTGAGGTAGAAATGAGGTGGGCAGTGGTGGTTTGTAGCCCGGTTTAAATGCCTCTGGAATAAGATCTGGACTGATCCATTTCCTGTATTTCAAAGTGGTACTCTCGGGAACATGAGAACCTGCCAGGACAGCTTCCTTCAGAGAGCAATCCTTCTGCAGGTACTTCAGGATGAAACGGACTGTGTGTTCTCGGGACAAGAGGGGAACAAAGGCATTTTGCTGGTAAGATGGCAGATTAAAGTCCAGTGCTTGGAGAAAGGGATAGATCAGTACCTGGGCACGTATCTTTGGGATGTCTCTTCTGCTTACCAGTTCTTGGCAAGTGCTGGTAGCAAAAGTGCCCCCTGCGCTATCCCCACAGATGATCACACGCTCAGGATCCACTCCATAGTTTTCTGCAGCCTTCAGGAAGTGCAGGGTGGCAGTGAGACAGTCCAGGGTCTGGGCTGGGTACTTGTGCTCAGGAGCTAACCCATACCTGCCAGACACAAGGGTAGCTGTTATTACAGACACATGGATTGTAAACGGCTTGAATCTGTCTTCTTAAATCCATCTCACATCCATCTCAGGAAATTGAAAACCTCACCAAGCCCAATACTGCTTATTTAATTCAACCATTTGCTGTTGGCTCAGGCACACTGCTTCTGCTTTCCTGGATTTGCACCAGTCTCTGGAATTAATTCCACAAATTCATAAAGTAAGCATCCTAATAACCAGGGAACAAAAAGATCTCAGTATCTTATTTCAGAGTCAATTTAAACAAGTCATGACTAACACAGTACACAAGGTGTGGCCTCACCAGAGCTGAGTCCAAGGGGACAATCACCTCCTGCTCCTGCTGGCCACAGCATTTTTAATACAAGCCAGGATGCCATTGGCCTTGTTGGCCAGTCTGTGGTGAGAGTGATGTAAAATGACCAGCTCTCTTGGTTCTTCTGAAAATAGCTGGTGTACACACATTACTGCTGTAACTTCATAAACCTGTGGCAGGTATTTCTCATTATTTCATGGCACATATTTACTCATACTTATCAACATCACCAGATGTTCTTTCTTCATATGCAAAGAAATGCAAGTACAGAGTTGGTGTCATTCAGAGGAGTGAGTGAAGCAGGGGATAAAGCAGCAGAACTGTTTTGTTCTGGGTGGAGATTACTTACCCAACAGACACAATCACTGAATCAGATTTCCTGGCTATGGACCTGCAGATCCTGTCATAACTTCCTGAAGAACAAATATTGATGTAATTAATATCTTAGAATACTTGAAGCTACCTGAAAGGAGGTTGGATTGAGGAGGGAGTCACTTTCTTCACCCAGGTACCAAGTCACAGGAGAAGAGGAGATGGCCTCATGTTGTGCCAGGGGAGGTTTTTGTTGGACATGATGGAAAAATCTTCCCCAGAAAGGGGAAGTGGTGCAGTCCCCATCCCTAGAGGTGTTTCAGAGAGGCAGAGATGTGGTGCTAAGGGACATGGTTAAGGACCGGGCTTGGTAGAGTTAGAGAATGGTTGGACTTAAAGGCCTTTCCCAACCTAGACCATTGTAAGTAATACAATCCCCCGTTTTTAATGGCATGTTGCCATGATCAAGTGTGGGCTTTTTGCCTACTTAGTGAACTACCCAAATTTCCTCTAGGATAAAAATAACCTAGACTTTTATTCATCAGCACCCATTGTAAAAGCCACACATTTAGGGAGATCATTGATATGGAAAATAAGGAAATATTATTGGGATTATTGCTGTTAGTCAAGGAGCAGTGACTTTAAACTGGGAGAGGGCAGGAATGGATTTGCTATAAAGAAGACACTTTTATGATGAGGGTGGTGAGAATACAGAACAGGATGCATGCTCCCTGGAAGTCTTCAAAGGCAGGTTGGACAGGGCTCTGAACAATCTGCTCTAGTGACAGATGTCCCAGCTCACTGCAGGGGGTTGGACTGGATGGGCTTCAAGATCCCTTCCAACCCAAAGCAGTCAGTGGTTGCTTTGCACAATGTCTTAGGGTGGTTGTAAGGGATAAAATGGCTTGGGATTTTGTAAGAGCTTATTACAGTGTTTTAAGTAACCATGAGCCTGAGACTGACTTAGCTATATCAGATCCTTTTGCTGAGCAAATGCCAGGTGTGGAGCGATAGCTAAGTGTCAGTGAATTTTGTGTTTGAAGCAGAGATGTGCCTGTTCTGTGAAGAATGAAGGGTGGAGGTGGTGTGCCCCTGTGAAACCAGTGCATCTCTGTGCAGCCAATTCAGGCAGAAATTGGAGACATCCAAACTGTGTTACTTAAAATTGTCTACTTCTGTAATTAGTTCATGGTGTGTTGAAATTTCTCTCTTTTCAAGTGTTTAAAGATACATGGAGTTTTCCTTCAACCTTAATTCTGAGTTTGTTACATTTTGAAGATTTCATTTACAGATATTTGCTCCGTGATGTGTTCACAAGGATAATCAGAGGGCTGGAGCACCTATCCTGTGGAGACACAGAGTTGGGGCTGTTCAGTCTGGAGAAGAGAAGGCTCCAAGCTGACCTTATTGTGGCCTTACAGGATCTGAAGGGCTGTACAGGATCTGCAAGAAAGCTGAGGAGGGAGTTTTTAGTGTGTCAGGTAATGATAGGACCAGGGAGAATGGAGCAAAAGTAGAAGTGGGGAGATTCAGACTGGATGTTAGGAAGAAGTTCTTCACCACGAGGGTAGTGAGACACTGGCACATGTTGCCTGGGGAGGTGATGGAAACCTCATCCCTGGAGGTGTTTAAGGCGAGGCTGGCTGGGGCTCTGAGCAACCTGATCTAGTGTGAAGTGTCCCTGCCCATGGCAGGGGGGTTGGAACTGGATCTTTGAGGTATCCTCCAACCCTGATAGTTCTGTGATTCTTCCAGTTAGAGGATTCTGAAGCCATTTCATGTGTGGGCATGTTCACTGTCTGTAGAAACATTATCTTTTAGAATTTCTAAAAGATCATGATGGAATTATCTGCCTTTTCTAATAAACTGGAAAAAAAACCTGAAAATGTGGAATAAACTCCACGCATCACAGCCATATGTTTTAAAGTGGCTGCTATATGGCACTTGGACTGATAGGAGCACTACACAAGCCCTAATAAACAGGCTGCAGTTAGAGGGCAAAGGGGACAATGCAATGTCAAATGAAATAAGAATTTCTTTCAGAGAATCCTGGGCTTGGGTTGGAAGGGACCTTAGAAAGCATCTACTCCAACCTCCCCACCCTGGGCAGGGAAAGCCTCTCAAATGGACTTAGCTGCTCAAGGCCTCATTCAGCCTGGCCTTGAACACCCCCAGAGAGGAGGTTAAGATTTAGTTTCGTTTAGTTTCATCTACGACCTCCCTGGGCAACCTGTTCCAGAGTCTCACCCTCATACTGAAGAACTTAAGATCCCCTCTAATCCTCTCTCAGCTTCAAACCATTCTCCCTTGCCCTATTGCTAGACACTCTTATAAAAAGTCTCTCTCCAGCTTTTCTGTAGAATCCCTTACTGTAAGGAATATATGTTCCATAAAGAGTGCTATATCCTATAAATTTGATTTAGATACTAAATAAAGGCAAGTTATTTTAATTTTAAAATTAAAAAAGCATGAAATGCTTTCTGTCTCTCAGACTAAGCTTCAGTCACTTCTTAGGTTCAGGAGAGTTTTTAAAATTACATAGTTAACAATCCTAAAGAAACAGATTTTCTTTTCCAGTTCCTTACTGATGCTTCCAAAGATCCCACATCCTCCATGGAAGAAGATGACTCCTCTCCGTTTGCTTGCAGATGGTTCTCTTGGGAGGTAAATCCTCACTGGCACCTCATCAAAATGCAGATCCTTTATGAAGAGCTTTGCATCCCTGCATGCTGGGAGTCCATCAACAATCAACCTTATAAGTTTGTGCTCCTCAAAGATGCCCAGGCTCTCTAAGTTCTTTGCCTGGATAGATGTAACAGGAAAAAGAAGAAATCAGCATAAGGAATTCAGAAATGCCAGGAGCTGCCTTTTTCTGTGCGTGTTTAGGATAATTGTGTTTGTTGTTTGCTGCTTCATAGGATTAACACAAATGACTCCAGTGGCTTTGTGATTTCAGTTCTGAAAGTGAAAATGCACATCTTGGTGATCCGAGGTATTATTACTTCTGGAGGAATGTTGTAGTACTCATTCCATGAAGTGTATTCTATATAAATATGCATAGAAAATATATATAAATACCTTCTAATGTCTGCGGTCTGGCTTTGCCACAAGTGACATCAGGCATTTTCTTCAGTATGAAAGGGAAGAGTCGTGAGGCCTGAGGGCCCTTTTCTAATCAGTGGAAAGTAAGAGGTGTTTCTTGGATGCTTCCAATTTCAGGTGTGTTAAATCATTCTCTGGAGATGGATGTTTGTTCATCTCCTTGGGCTGTAAAGGTAGGCTGTGTACTTCAGAAGCCTCAGCCAAACTATTTAAGTGAGATTAAAATGTCCCTAGCATGAGAGCTTCACAATAGTGGAAGAAAAAGACTCATAGCACTTTGAGTGAAAGATTTGGTGACTTCCTGCACTTGGTTCACCTCCATTTCACAGAGGCAGCAAGAACAAGCTTTAAGAAAATTGTTAGTGCCTCTAATTAATAATGAAGGGCTGCTGGCCTAAATGAGTACTGATGAAAATGGTTGAGTCTCCACCACTGAATCTCTTGCCTTTATCCAGATCTCACAGATAGCTATGAAATGGCTCTGCACTCAGGTTCTTCCATCTAACCAGGGAAAACAAATATTCTGGAGACAGGGGAGGTTTGCTACATGTGTCAAAACATTTTCTTCTCCAAGGTGGTTCAGCTGCAGACAGTTCAGACTGGAATCCTGCTTTATTTAGAGCACGTGGTGTAACAGATGCATTTCCTGTTAGGGACAGCATTTCCTTTCCCATTAAATGGTGGCTTAATTGCCCCTACAGATTGTTGTCACTCATTCTTCTGGAATGATGATAATCACCACAAGCAATTTGCAAATTGCATTGTTCTCTTCTGAGCAACAAAAGGCTCTGTGTACACTGCTCTCTCAGTGCCTTATCAACTAGTGGCCAGCTATGCTTTTCTGTGTTATTCTTCCCAGCCCTGTGCATCTGGGCTTTAGTTTAGATCTGCTCCATCTGTCTCAGAGACAATTCACATATTAGCCTTAAATAGGAATTTTGTTGTGAAAGAATATCAGAGTATGACAGAGGTAGAACTTACCTAGGGCTTGATCCCACCTACCACCTACACATAGAACTAAATCTCCTGTAGTTCAAGAGCTTTGCAACTACAGTTCCTCACCAAGGCCTTTCTCAAACAACACAGATTTTCCCTTCCTAATAATCCAGACCAGGCTGCAATAAGTAAGTTGGGTGAGAAATAGTAAAAGAAACCACTATGGGCCATGAAAGAGAGAGAAAATAATTTAGAAACAAAGATGGGAACTCAGAGATGGTCTGGACTTTTTTCTTAATGCTCTGCCACAACAGTGCTTGGGGTGGGGGAGGCTTGAGCCCCAGTGGCTAGAGACAAATGGATAGATCTGGTTCTTGCTTTACATTTGAAAATACACATTTTTAAGTATCATGATAAAGGGGAAAATTAATATAAGAGCCAAGGCAACTGTGGCAAAAACCACAGGGGCAGTATAACTTTCCCCAAGCAGCAAGTTTTCAAAACTCTCATGACTTAAGTAATTTTTTTGTCAAGAGTTATAATCTGGAATGGTTTAGTTGGCAGAACTGCCTTATTGTGTTTATTTAATCTCACCTCTGCTTTCTAATAGCCTGAAGTTTTACTGAGCTTTCAGATAACATAGTAGTATACATGATGAGCTATCGATCAGCATTTTATCTAAATATCCCTTTCCCTTCCTTATCTTAGGAGCTGCTGCCATCACGGAGGGAAGAGAGTCCTGAAGAACGATGAGGAATTTGGTAGATATTCTGTTGAAAAGCTTCTTGATCAATAATTACAAAATACTTCAGAGCCAATAGCAATAGAGTCAATAAATAAAAGGTATGACTATTCCTAGGTAGATGTGGTCAGTGTTTGTAGGTAAAACATAAAGCAGGTTCTAAAATGTGTATATATGAAAGAAAAAGAGGAGTCAGCTCAGCATGTCAGCATTCTTCTTCTTGTGAAATAGGGTCTTTGAAAAGCTATTTGCTGAAACACCTACATTTTGGCACAGACTGGCCTGTTATGTGGAAAATTGTATGGGTTCCAGATTTTTACTTTAAAAATAATAATGTAATGACAGACCAACTGTCAAAAAAACCACTCAATTTGAGCTTCATGGACTCTAAGGCTACATTAGCCAGTCCTTTGTCTGTCACTTAGAAGTGTTATGTTTTGCCACCTGAGATATTCCTCATCAGCGCTTCCTATCCCAGTGCAATATGCTCGGTCTGTCTAAATGAAGATCTGTAGGAACAGATTCAAACAAAAGCTAGGATGGCCTTGGAGGCTTCCTCTTTTCTCTTCCATTTGGGATTGTCGCTGATTTCTTTATGACAGAGTATGTGGCTAGGGGCAGCATTGTACGCATGACAGCTGTGCTGTAGAAGGTAACAGTTACCTGCTGATGCAGCTTTTCTAAGACACATAAGCAAGTCAGGTGGAAGAAAAGAGGAAAAGAAGGTCCTGTACTATAAAAAAAAAGAGGTCTTTACTGCATCATGCAGTACAAATAGGCACAGCACTGGCACAAGAAGAGCGGCATTCACCAGAAAGAGCAGGCTATGTTCAGTACAGATGTGCAATGCACAAAGCATCATGCACCTGGCAAGTCCTTACTATGAGAGCTACTTCTGTGAGTATGAATATTGACCTAGAAATTCATCAAAAGTACCAGCAGATGTCTAAAGGGGGTTGAAAGCTTTTTCTTCCCTGACAATCCCAATATCACAGAGCATGATAAACTCACCAGGATTTCCATCAGAACAAACATGCAATGATAAAAGCGGAGCTTTGGAGGCTGGTCAACTTCAGGAGGAATCTCTGCCTTGAAGGAATTGTGATAAATTGCAATTAAAAGCAGTAATGCAAAAGCAACAAGGGTTGCTGCTATTAAAACCAGAGCAGAAATGGGTTCCATTTTCCTTTGGTGAGAATAATTTCTTAGAGAACTGTCTGATATGATTTTGGCACTATTTATATCCTCCAGAGTGACTCCACAGAGAAGCAATTTACATATCAAAGTTCCTCCACCCTGCTCTTGCAGATGAGGCTGCCAGAGGAGGCTGGAAGCAGCCAAACATCCGGCGATTACAGCGCCGAGGAGCACTAACGAAGTTAATGCAGAGGAGACTCACATCCAGGAAATGTCATTCTTTTATGTACCTCACTGCAAATGAAATTTAGGCTGGCTTAATTCTGTTCTGCTTTATGGGCCTGAAAAGCTGTATGTGGGGTTTTGCAAGTCTGCTAGGTGGTGCACTGAAGGATATTCCCTCTACTTAAGAACCAGTGGAAGATTGGCAGTGCTGAACTCCAGCCTCTGTGTTCAGGAATTCTAATGGTTCTGCTCCTGGAATAGGTCTGAAGTACAGTTCAAAGGCTTTTTGCTTAGTGCTGACCTCTCTTTAGCCTGCTGTATTGCTGAGGCAGACAGCTGTCCAGAGCAGCTAGAGCACATCTAAAGGAATTTTGCTTTTAGAGATTCACAGTTATCACTTACCTGGAAGCTTCCTACCTGAGTGTGCACCAGGGGTCTCTGGGCCCAGCAATGGGCCAGTGATATCAGAGGGAAACTTCTCCTTGACTTGGAGATCTTTGGTCCTAGCTCTCTATTCTGATTTATACAACGGAACAGATTATCTTTGCAGCTTCATAATTTGCTGGTTTTTTTCCAAGATAACTCTACTTTACCCTTTGTTGTAATTTAAGCCTTGATTAGATCATACAACTAGCCAAATGCTTGCACCAGGAGAGATGATGATAGTGGAGGGATGATGACTGAGCAGGTACAACTCTCTGTATTTCTCTCCACCATTTGACTGGAAAAATTTCTTTGGGTAAAAGTAAAAAGGGAACAAAGATCAGTTCAGCTTCGTGTCATCAGTGGAACCTATGCTTATCCCCTGAATACTCTGAAATATTTCTTTATTCCCACTAATCTCCCAGACATTCCTCTTCAAACCCCATATAAAAGCTGTGATTGTGGTCATAGAAGAGAAATACTGAGCCAGAAGATTCTGCCTTTAGCTAAGAAACCTGCAGTGACATTCCCTTGGAAAGCTGGATCTTGACTGAAATAAGGTGAGCCCTTTCTAGCTTTTCTTATACCTTTAGAAAGGCAGATGAAATATCTCTGCTTACAAAAATCCCTGGTATGCAAAATAAGCATTACAGGAAGGAGCTAGAAACTCTAATGAGAATTAATCAATAGAGTAAACAAATATTTAGCTGTGTGGAATGACAGTAAACAACATAAAGCACAGGATGATAAGAGTGAGCAGGCTTCAGAGAATTGTTATTTTTCAGTGGAAGTCAGCCAGAACAACTGATTGAATTATGTGGTTTAAAAGAAATCAATAAAAAAAGACAAAAAACAGATATTAAGGTTAAGAAAACCATGAAATCCACAAAAGTTAGAATGTGGAACTCTGGGCTTAACTCAGCAGGCCTGGAGCTTGTGATCATCTTGGGCATCTTTCCAGTACTGATTCAAATTATTTGACTAAGCTGGGGAATAATTGATCTCTACCATCACTGTGAGGTGTAGGACACTTAACAGAGCCTCTCCCAACTTCTTCATTCAGACCTGTGGGGGTGTATTAACCTAAATGATTTTTAAACTCCAACATAAACTAAAGCAAGGCTGCTTTTGTGTTCTGAGGAGGAATATCTTGGTTGAGGTTTGATTGATCCTAACATTAATAGGTTTTAAGTTCTGAATGTCCCATATGAAAATACTTCTAATTGTGACAATTCAAAGTTCAAAGATATTTCTTCTTTATTAATTTTTAATTCTGTGGTGGATTTAAGCATTCCACTGATATTGTCATCTGAAGAGATAACAGAATATCCAAAATTCTCCTCATAAAAGCTGGATGTCAGAATGCAAATAACCTTCTGCCAAAGCACTTAGGATCTCTCAATAGGCACATTTTCCTTCTCCCATGACACTAAGACTTTTGGACCAGTACCCAAGAATCTAATGAGAGACTGGAGGGGAGGTAGAAGTAGAGTGAAGAGGAGTTCTTGGACTTTATGGCTGGTTGGTTTAGGGTTAGGATTTATTATCAAATAACATTGGACAAAGTTTAATTGGAGGGCAGAGGTGAGTGTTCTGAAAAAGCATCTCTCTTAATTATCTTACAGGCTAGCTCCTAGGAAACATCTGGATACTACAGTTATAACAGATCTTTCTTCCTCTGAAAAATCAGCTGATCATCTCTGCCCTGTACCCTTGTGCATAGCAGGAAAGACAAAATACCTTTCAAAAGGCAGCAGTCCCCATAAATGAGTTAAGGATCAGTCGTCCTTTGGAAGCCTCCTTCCTCTTTGCCATCCTCTTTCTTCTGCTGTTCTCCTGTTCGTTTTCCTGCTTCTGTTTGTTCTTTTCTTCCTCCAGAACTGCTTGATACCAATTTCTGGGGGTAATGTCAGTGATTCAGCACCAGTCAGCAACAACTGAAATGCCTCATCTCAAGAAGCATTTCAAACCAATACATCAGCTTGTGTCTCTCCTGCTAATGGTGGGTAAAGTTCTAGAAATACCAAGGTCAATTATCGACAGTCCAAACCTTAGCCTTGCACAGACCATCATAAAAAAATGCCATGGGCTCTGTTTGACAAAGGAACTCAGCATCCCTCTGTACCTTCTCTTAGCTCAGCTGAACCTTTCCAGAGATCTGATCTTTCCATCAGCAGTTTATAATGTGATCTTACTCCCCCACATCAATTCATTGACCTTCAGATGATCTGTCCTAGCCTTCCAGCCAGGAACGTTTGCCTTTATCCCTTCCTAGCATTCTTCCTCTTTTTTGATTCCTTTCTAGAACAGAAGTTGAAGAAATTTCTGACAGTTAGAGGACTTGGATTTTACCTCTATGTCCTAGTGAACCGATAGCTCTGCAAAGACATTTCAGATGTGTGCACTGAACTCTTCAAAGAGACATTGTTAGAGAGGATTCAGGGAACATTTTATCCAGAGGTTTTTCCCTAAGCTGGCTTACAAGCTTCTAGTGCAAACTGAATACAGGCATTAGCCTCCTGTTCTGTTTCTGTCAGAATCCCTGTCACGATGGTTTAGTAGGATTTCAGTTCAGACCCTTGCAACAATAAGCCTCTCTTATTTTGAGGGCCTCACAGAATTAGTGCTTCTGCCTCCCTAGTTCCCCATGTCTGTGACATTTTGTCAGCACTGAGGAATTAGTCAGAAGGAGTAGTAAATACTGACCAATATAAGAGTGAGGGAAAGGTATGAAAGACAACGTAGGATGAGTCAGCTTGACACTCCATTCCTCTTCACACGTGGTATTGTGTCATTGTTCTCTTTTCCAGATGAAGAAGCAGGCTAACAGATTGAGACAGATTTGGCTTGTGATTAAAGCTAGGTGAGGATAAGGGTGGGCAGCTGGTACCAGTGACAAACTCTCACAGTAAATGTCTCAGTGTTCAAGGGAAGTGCCACATGCTGGATGTTGCATCCTTTTGTCTGAATTCCAGGTAGCACTTTGAGAACACTGCACTTCTGCTTATAAAGACAATTATTTTTGCACATATGGAATCTGAAGATGGATGTCAGCTAGAATTTTGACTTAATAGGACCTTTGTTGTATCTTTATTAGTGATACTGATTTGTTGTGAGACCCTGGGAAAGCACTAAGGCATCCAAATGTAGCTTCTCAGACAAGGCTGAACACAAACTGTTTTCTGTCAAGGCTGGAAGTTAAACAGAAACCTGGTCCCTCTGAGCTTAGTCCATGGCAAAACTCCACTTACAGGGCAACAGTATCAAACTCTAATACTTAATAGCATATAGAAGGGCAGTGTGAAATCATAGAACCTCTGGGAATCCTTTCAAATGGAAAATGTGAACTCAAGGGAAGAATTAAATCAAGAAGCACACATATTTAGCTCTTGATTTCTCCAAATGTGGCAGCACTAATTCATGTAACATTAACCAGATCAGCTTGGCAAAAGGGTTAGACTGTCCATCCTGGAGAACCCTGCACTGAAGTAAAAAAGTGGGATTAGTCCACACTCCAGTAACACAGGCTCTCCATTGTGTAACACTGCTGCTCAGTGTTCCCAGGTTTCTCACATCTGCTTACCAATGTACTGTTATATATTTGGCTGGGGCTTGGTTTGAGTTTGGGGTATTTTTGAAGTCAAAAACACAGAATTGCTTTCCCAAATGGCTTTGAGATACGCCTTGAGAACATTTCTGATTTCCATCTCCTTTTCCTTTCAGAAGTTCTTGCAGTTTAGTACGTAGTTTGCATTAACAGAGTTGCAGATTTGCTGGAACTTGTCTGCAAAGGCTGCAAGCAAATTCTGAGTTCTGCCAATAGATGTAGGTGCAACATCTTAGTGAGACTCTGGAATAGGTTGCCCAGGGAGGCTGTGAAAGTCTCCTGCCTGAGAATCACAGAATCACAGAAATATCCAGGTTGGCAAAGCCCCTCAGAATCACCAGGTCCAACCTAGAAGCTACTCTACAAGATTCACCTTAAACCATAGCCCCAAGCACCACATCCAAACCACCCTGAAACACATCCAGGCTGGGTGACTCCACCACCTGGGCAGCTCATTCCAGTCCCTGACCACTCCCTGAAAAACTTTTTCCTAATATCCAGTCTAAACCTCCCCAGCCTCAGCTTGAGGCTATTCCCCCTCGTTCTGTCTCCAAATACCTGTGAGAAGAGACCAGCTCCAGCCTCTCCACAATGTCCCTACAGGTAGCTGTAGAGAGCCAGGAGGTGTCCCCTCAGCCTCCTCTTCCTCACACTAACCATCCCCAGCTCCCTCAGTTGCTTCTTGTCAGATTTATTCTCCAGTCTCTTCCCCAGCTTCCTTGCCCTCCTCTGGCCCTGCTCCAGCACCTCCACATCTCTCTTGTATTGCAGTGCCCAAAACTGAACACAGTACTCAAGTTGTGGCCTCACCAGAGCTGAGTCCAAGGGGACAATCACCTCCTGCTCCTGCTGGCCACAGCATTTTTAATACAAGCCAGGATGCCATTGGCCTTGTTGGCCACTTGGGCACACTGCTGGTTCCTATTCAGCTCCCTGGTCACAGTGCTGGCTCACACTCAGCTCCTTTCTATTACAACCCCCAGGTCCCTTTCTGTCAGCAGCTCTGCAGCCACACTGTCCCAAGCCTGTAGTGTTGCTTGGGGTTGTTGTGACCAGAATGCAGGACCTGGCATTTGGCCTTGTTGAAACTCATCCCCTTAATGTTGGCCCATTGATCCAGCCTAGCCAGGTCCCTCTAATGGTATGTTCAAGGCCAGGCTGGATGAGGCCTTGAGCAGCTAAGTCTAGTCGAGAGGCTTCCGTGCCCATGTTGGGGAGATTGGAGTAGAAGTTCTCTGTGGTCCCTTCCTACCTAATCCATTCTGTGATTCTATGATTCTGTGTAACCTTGTTGAGCCTTATTATGAAAGTGATGTTACAGAGAGTGCACCAGCTTGGTTTGGAGGTAAATGCTGCTTTTGGCCACTGTTCTTTACCTTCGAGACAGGGCAAGTGAAAAAAAGTAGGTTTCTATGAGTCTTACTGAGAGTATTGAGTAAATCTATATTAAGTGCAATCCAAAAGCTGGATTTCAGTTACTGCAGGCCTTCCTAATCTACCTTTATATTATCTTGCCTAAATATGAGCAACAGATTCAGTTTTAAGCTGGACAACTACAATTAGGCACTATTGTGGTTAAATATTCAGAAAGGATAAACACATCTTTTGGCTGTGGTGCCAGGAATGGGTCATTCAGGGACAATCTACATTTAAAGCTATTCATTCAGAATAGCCATAAAGCTATATTACTCTTCTGTTAAGAAATACAAACCTGGGGATTTAAACAGATAAGTGGAGGCCAGGACTGAGTGAGGTTGCCACTGAGATGTAGTATGACTGCCCTGCTGCTGGAGCAACAGGAAAAAACTGGAGTGCCCTGCAAATGGCTTAAACTAATGTGCTGGGGGGTTGAGTGTTTCTGTAGGAAATGTTCCAAAATGCAAAATCAGTTCCACAACTAAGTGTTAGTATTGGTAACTGATGTAACTTTACCAAACTAATAGGCCTGTTTGTTGATTTCTCCAGTGCTCTCGTTAAAGAATTACATGTAGAAACATAAAAGGGATTCATCTTGGGACAACTTTTAACTTATACTTAGGAATAAGTAATGTGATGTGACAGATTCTTATTGCAGACTCTCAGAATCCCAGCATGCTGTACATTGGAAGTGACCTGTAATATTGACGATTTTTAATTTCAAATGTTTCTCTGATGATTTATTCATCAAGAGACTGAACTCAGGAACCAATAAACAAAAGAAAGATCAAATTTCTTTTAAGTTCATATCCTTATTCATATTTTTAACACTGCTCCTTATTTCCACACCAGAATGTTGTGTTTGTTCCCAGTCCAGACGCTTGAGTCATTATTGTTCAAACCAGACACTGAGCTCTCTCTGTAATTTCTACTGCCCCGACAGAGTTTTTGGACTGAGAGGGAAATTGTACTGCCAGGTGGCTCCCCTAGCTCTGTTTCTAAAGGTATTACTGCAAAAACACACAGAGGTGCTCAGTGCTGCCAAGCAGCAATGGGAAGTCTGTGAGCTCTGGTGCCTTCGGATGCAGCTAAGCTAAGGGAACAGGTCCTGATTCCAACAGGATGTTCAGACTTACAGTTTCTGATTAGAACACTTAACTTTTTGTCTCCAAAACCCATTTTCTTCTGACACTCTGTAATGGTGCAGTGCTAGTCATGTGGCTTATTTCATGTGAGGCAAACTGGCATTTAAAGGTAAGAACTCTGAAAGTTTCTTGCTAAGTGTTTGGGGTTTCTTGTTGCTGGTTGGTTGGGTTTTCATGAAAACTTTTGTGGAACTTTTACCAGAGCTGAAACTCAAGGATTTAGCTAGATATTGTTGATATTTAGTGTTGAAAAAATTCTCTCTGATAGTGTTTAGATGTGAGTGGCACCAGAAACTCAATTGCTCTTCTTTTTTGCAACCAAATCACCCCTGAACACTGCTACCACATGGCCGCTTGGAGCAACACCTATCTTTAAAAACCCTTGTTGATTCCAAAGCATAACACGGAATTAATTTTCAAAGACATTCAGCTTGTTAACTCACTAATATTGGCTGCCTGTGTATAGATGGCTGGAGTCACACACTTCCCTTGCAGTGGTGCCTTAGTAAGTGGAGGCGTGCAGAAGTGGCAGGCGTTTGCGGTCTGCCGGGGACTCTGGTGTGTGCCACTAGATGGCTGCCCAGGACAGTGGATACAGCTTCAGGCCTCCTGCACTGCAGCCTGGGCCTGGAGTCGTTTTGGCACTTCATAATGATGCATGCACTCATAAAGCCAAGGCTCTTCCCAGCTCAGCTGTGAAGACAGCAGTGTGGGATTTGACATCCTTGAGTATATTCTAACAATCCCAAAGCTTTGCATATTAGCATATTTCTGCTTGCTGCCACAGCTAACTGTGCATGAACAGACCTCAGTTCCATGTGCAGTTGGATCCTCCTCAGAAATGGTGCAACTGCAAACAGAACTTACCTAATAATGCCTAACTGTGCAAACAACGGCCTGAGTGACCTCGTTGGCAATACACTTTGCCCTTTCTCCTATTACAACATAGTTTAAAGTGCCATGGAGACCTAGTTTACCGAGCTATGAAGCCTTCTAGTGTTGCCACTCTGCCCTCATAGCTGGGCAAAAAAGTCTCGAGCCTTTGTTGTGGGAGCCATCAAGAGCCTGTCTGCTTTATTGCCATTCTTTCCATTCTCACCATTAGATCACCATTTGCAGCAATGCATGTGTCTTCCAGCTTGGGAAATCCAGGGCTGTTCTTCTGGGGCATGAGAACCGTTCCAACGGTAATGGATTTTGCTGATTAGCAGCCCAGGCTAGATCCAGCCCGGCAATCTAGGGCTGTCAGAAGTTTTGCCTTCTGCAGCAGCTTATCTTGGGCAAGCAGCTCTCTGCCATGGCCCGGGGCAGAGCTGGCTCCTTGAACTCAGCCTTAACCCTAACTCTTCCTGGAACTGCATCCGCCTGGGCTCGGGCAGACCGCAGCCCTCTGCTGTGGCTGTGCTGGGCAGGAGCAGGCTCCAGCTGCAGGCCAGGCAGGGCAAGTGCAGCCCCGGCCTCGGGTGTGTGAGTGTGAGTGTGAGTGTCTGTGTGTGTGTGTGTGTGTGTATGTGAGTGTGTGTGTGAGCATCTGAGTGTGAGTGTGAGATTGTGAGTGTGAGCATGTATGTGAGTCTGTGTGTGAATGAGTATGTGTCCAAGTGTGAATATGAGTCCTTGTGTGAGTCTGTCTGTTATTGACACTGGATGTGTGTCTGGGAGGGAGGATCAGTGTGCAATGGTGTCAGTGTGTGTGTGGGGTGATGGTGTGCTACTGTCACTGGGAGGTGGGTGTATGTGTCAGTGTGTGACTGTCACTGGTGTATGTGTGCCAGTGTCTGCTCTGTGTGAGTGTGTGGCTGTCACTGTGTGCTGTGTGTGACTGGTGTGTGTGTCAGTGTGTGCTCTGTGTGAGGGTGTGACTGTCACTGCTCTGTGTGAGTGTGTGGCTGTCACTGTGTGCTCTGTGTGTGTCACTGGTGTGTGTGTGTCAGTGTGTGCTCTGAGTGTGTGACTGTCAGTGTGTGCTCTGTGTGAGTGTGTGGCTGTCAGTGTGTGCTCTGTGTCACTGGTGTGTGTGTCAGTGTGTGCTCTGTGTCACTGGTGTGTGTGTCAGTGTGTGCTCTGAGTGTGTGACTGTCAGTGTGTGCTCTGTGTGAGTGTGTGACTGTCAGTGTGTGCTCTGTGTGAGTGTGTGGCTGTCAGTGTGTGCTCTGTGTGTGCGGCGGCTCCCGGAGCGCTCTGGGGGAGGGGAGAGCAGCGCTAGCCACTCACAGAAACAGTAGTTGAAATCTCCCCAACACTTTAACTGTCAATCAGGCTTAATGGGGTATAAAAACTCCCCAGCGCCGCGGCTGTGATAGGCAGAGGGAGCAATAGGCAGAAATGAGTAAGAGCCAGAGCTGAAATAGTGCACGGCATCATTCCTGCTCTGTGATCACAGGCACTCCAAGTGAAAAAAAAAAAGAGCCAGGAGAGGGGGCAGAGAGAGGCGATTATCAGCTCAGCCTCTGCAGCCAGCTCAGGAGAGAACGTCTATAGATATTTATAGGTATTAAAACAAAAACCCCAACAACCTTTCCCTGAATAGAGCCTTTCTTAAAAAGAAGGTCCTGGCAATTCTGTCTTATTTAAGCAATTTCCTGAGTCTAAGAATAGCAATGAGCTGCCTGGAAGGCACTGCAGGCTGAAATTTGGAGACATAGGCTGCTTGATTTTATTTTTCCAAGTATAAAAACCTTCCATTTGGATACTGGATTTTCATGTTGGCCTTTGAAGCAGAGGGATGTGTGGTTACTTCTAATTTTTACCTCTTTTCTCTCTCTCTCTTTTAATTTTTAAAAGACTGCCTTCTAGTTAAAAGGCAAGGATACCGTTTTACCTGCATGTGACAATCCCAGAGGACATCGAGCAAGAAGCAGGGGAGTGACTTGGTCTTCTGCATTACTTTACTCCTACCCCGATTCTTTTTAGGGGGAAAGAAGGATTTTTCCAGTCCAAGAATCGCTGGCCCCCAAGTTTTGGAAGGGGGTTGAAGACTTGTCACCCATCTGGGGGTGCATGAAGGGCATTGGCTTTTTTTTCCTTTATTAACTTGGTTTTGTGAAGGGTTGGAAGAGAATTTTGCCTTCCTGACTTGCCTGGAACAAGAGGATGATTTGGAAGTGGCTGGGCGCTTTGTTGCTGTTCCCCGTGCAGATGGTTTATCTGGTGGTGAAGGCTGCTGTGTGCATGGTGCTGCCGTCCAAGCTCCGAGACCTGTCCGGGGACAACGTGCTGGTCACCGGCGGGGGCAGAGGCATCGGTCGCCATCTGGCCAGGGAGTTTGCTAAACGCGGAGCCAGAAAGGTGAGCACCGGCGTGACGGGCAGGGGGAGGAAGCTCCCACCTGCTGCTGCTGCACAGGGGAGTGCTCCGGCTCGGGACTGGAAAGCCTTTGCCCTCCCCTCTAGGTGGGATAGATGGGATCACTTCGGGAAGGGGAGAAGGAGCACTCGTTCGGAAAATCCCTGGCGCGCTGAGCCATTACCTTGACTTAACGTCAGAAGTTGCCCGTTCCTCCTTCCCTGCATCCTGGCTCTCCCCATCTCATTCAAGAAAACGTGAAGGTGAGAAAGGGGCCCCTGGAGAAGTCTCCTCCGGTGACAAAGGGGAGGCTTTCGCTCCCGCCGAGGATTCCTGCGGCAGGGAGAGCGAGCTGTGTGCTTCCCAGCGGGAAGCGAGCGCTCACTTGCAGCTCTGTTTACGAGGCTGCTTCCTGGCAGCGCTGGTTGCTGGGACTGTGTACAAACAGAGGGGTGGCTGGCTGCTGGCTCCAGCCCTGCAGGCTGAGCACATTTCCAGCTCTCCTTGGGCACAGCCAGCCTGCCCCTGTCACACGTCTCAGCCCAGAGGAGGGGGGCTCGGCTCGCAAAGGGGCGACTGCTGCGTGCGGGAGGGCTCTGCATCTCGGTCCTAGTAATGCATTCTGTGGGGACGTGGGGAGGAGAGTCCAGCTCCACCCCGGTGGTTTGCCGTTCACCAAATTGATTTCTTGTGCTTTCTGAAGTCCCTGTTATTTGCTTTTCGCCAGTCCAGTACTGTTCAAAGGTAAGATGAATGAGAAGCCAGCAAGCAAGAGAAGCACAACATGAGTTGGAGCTAGGAGACTGCACCTTTCCTTCAGGAAAGAGGGAATGGGAGAGAGGCTGAGGGATTAGTCTGCCTGCACAGCAGCCTAGAAATGCCAGAGTAGCTGCTGTGTCTATTCTCTAGTTCAGGAACTTGGTTTACCTTGGAAGGTCGGGTTTTCATAAGTACAGGTGTCTCCATGTGAGTGACTCAGTCAGGAATACAAACCCCTCACATTTGAGATTGAAAGTTTCTTCTCTCCCTTTATCAGTAATGAAAGGGAGGAATCACAAAATCAGACAGCTCTATAAATCTCCTTGTGAGAGAGGATAAAAGGGAGTACATAAAGAAGAAAGCCATGGAATGAGAGGATATTTAAAGAAGAATTTGCATTTAGTTTGGGGTAGCATTTTGTCACTATCTTACACATGCATTGCTGTTTTCATGTGTGGTATAGAGCTATGCTGGCATACAACTTGGAGGTGTAAAATATGCCAGCACTGAACTTTGATGTTTGTGTATGCTTGTGTTTAAACACCCTGTTGAGATTTACAAATTCTTGGAAACAGAGTAAACAAATTGACTGCCCTTTGGACCCAAGCAATTTGCTGAAAGTGTATTTATATTATCTGCTAGAATACCATGCTTCATTATTTATTTATTTAGTCCCTGGTTGCTATGCTGAGCTCTGGTATTGAAGTACCACCATTTCTACAGCTAATTCAAGAGCTGCTGAGCTGCAGTTGAGCTGGGAGCTGAACAATGGCAGCCAGCCTTAATGAACCAGGTGACATGGGCCACAGGGAGAGGGAGCTGCTTAAGACACAGAGCTGAGGGTGAAATGACTGTAAACAGATACAGACTCTTAGTTCATTTGTGTGTCTTTATCTACAAAATCTCTACATATCTGAGAAGGGGAGAATAAATGAGAATAATTGCTGGGAACCTTTGTACTTGTCTCATGTGACATTGTGAAATCCTGCATGGTTCCTAGTTACTGTTTAGAACTTTGGGGAGTTTTGCCTTCTGGGGTTTTTTCATGTCTGTCATCAAGGTGCTTCAGTTTTTGCTTTTACTGAATCTGAACTGGATTCTCCTTTCAGTTCTCTCATGGCTCTGCAGTAGGTCGAAGATGTCACTCAGCAAATTTGCATCCTCTCTGGCTGTGGCACTGCCATTCTGTCTTTAGTTGTGGCACATTTTCCCTGAAACACTACAGTAGGCTTATTCTGTACTTCCTTAGCATTCTTAATAGAAAAATTACTGCCTAGATGTGGTAGTTTCCATTCCCTTTGCTCTAAGATTTTATTTCTTTCCTGCCTTACCTTCTCAAACCTAATGTTGTGAATCCAATGCAGCCTCCACGTAGAACGCAACACCTCTGTTCGGCACCACTCTTCAGTTTGATGCTTTGCCTTAGACAATTAAGAAGGATAAAAAAAGGCTTGAAGTGACTGGCAAGTAATCTTTCAGTAAGGCTTGTGAAAAATGACTCTTCTGTTTTTCTGTTGTCTTTTTACTCAGTTAACTCTCTTACAGTTATGTGCGGAGCTTGAATTATTGATCAGTATTAATAACTCATAACAGATTCTAATTGTCAGGCAGCGATATTCCGAGTTTAGAAAAACACTCCACCAAAGGCCTGACATTCTGAGCAGAATGTTCCACAGAGGTGAATGGAAACATATAGTGACATATAGATTGGAGTTGTAGGAGTGGGTGTGCAGTGTACATCTTGGGAGAGTCACCAGAGCGCCTGCGCACACAGACATAGTGGCGGAGTTTTGGAGGTAGGCGGCGATATATAACCATATTTTTGAGATTAGAATCTTTCCAAAGATAGGTTAGTTGAGACTGGTAGTATAGGAAACTTCCTCTGATAATTAGACTGGGTTGGATCTCATCTTACACTTCATCTTTATTTTCAAGGGCTGGTTTTGTGAGTCACAAGTGTGATGTGTCTGAGCAGTTTTCACGTAAGGTGACAAATGTTGCCTCTCATTAAGGTCACAGTTTGTCACATATGCAGCTTTTTTACTGTAAAACTTGATCTTGCATTTAAAGCTATGAACATGGCAAGAAATAAATGAAGATTGATGCATGTGGAAATAACATGTGTTCTGCTTGATAGACAAGCATGGAGACTGAAGATCTCAATCCAACAGAAGTCTCTTGGGCATGATCGTGTAAAACCATCCTGATTCCCATTATCTACCTCCATTCTTTTAAGTCAGTGCTCTGCTACTGTCCCTCAGATATGACCTGGGCAGATAAATGTCCAGCAGATATTTTCTTCTAAGGTGATGTTTCTGTTCTCATGGTTGTCAGTGGCCTCTCTGATGAAATGACCAGGAAGGAGACAAAGTGGCATCCATTGTATTTCCAGTTATCTTCTGAGGTTTCCAGTTAGGAGTACCAGGGATTTTTAGACAATGAGAGACTTTAATCATATAACCATAGAATTGTTTAACCTGGAAAAGACCTTTAACATTGTTGAATCCAACCATTAACACAATACTCCCAAGTCCACTGCTAAGCCATGTTCCTCAGCACATGTTTTTTTAAATATCTCCAGGGAGGGTGATTCAACAACTTCCCTGGGCAGGCTGTTCCAGGGCTTGGCAACACTAAAGCAGAATAGAAAGTTTTCCTAATATCCAACCTAAACCTCCCCTGGTGCAGCTTGAGGCCATTCCCTTTCTTCCTATCACTCGCTACCTGGGAGAGGAGGCTGACTACCATTCGAGTCCACCCTCCTTTCAGGGAGTTGTAGAGAGCCAGAAGGTCTCCCCTCAGCCTCCTTTTCTCCAAGCTAAACCCCGGGTCCCTAAGCTGCTCCTCACCACACATATTCTCTAGACACTTCAACAGCTTCGTTGCCCTCTTCTGGACCAATTTCAGCACCTCAATGTCCTTTATGGAGTGAGGGGCCCAAAACTAAACCCAGTACTCGAGGTGCAGTCTCGCAAGTGCCAAGTGCAGGGGAAAATCATTAGATCATCCATCTCTGTTCAGGTGTATACTAAGAGGTCAAAGAATCCCAAGCTTTCAGGTAGAACCTTTGAAGATCTGCTTTCTCACTCTGTGTTTAAATGCTTCCTGCAGCACTTCCAGAAAAACCCAAAATATCTCATGTGCTGTATGGAGAGCAGAGTGGTTTACAGATGATACTGGACATGTTAGTGTTATGATGAGGGATGAATAGCACTGGCTTTTCTTTGGAAGTACTCAAGTATTGTAATCCAACTTTCTTGCTGCTCCTCGGAGATGTGTCCAGATTCTGAAGTGGCAGCTGAGGAGTTACTTTGCTGCTGTTGAACTGCCAGGGAAATGTGCCTTTTTGCTTTGGGGTACTTCTTGGTTGCTTGCAAAATTGAAAGTTTTCACTGTTGTTGGCTTTACCTCTTAAGAATTTTGGCTAGACCTTTAAAGTATTTGACCAGTAAAGGACCACCTCTGCCTCAGTCTCACACACTGGTAGCTTTGTTAAGGCTTTTGATGTTCTGTGGTTAACCAAACTGGCAGGATGTATCTGTGTTAATGAAACAGGAGAAGGAGAGATTTTTATGAGTTTATGATTTTAATGCCTATGACCTCCAAAGCCTGATGGTGTTTTGCAAAGAATATACTCTATAGTCAAGTTAATGCTGGCAAAACTGGGCCCTTTGAACAACATTTCTTGTGCGAAAGAACAACCCTTTACATATGTGAGTGGTCAGGGGCATGTAGGGGCTGAATGGCTTCATTCACTGATGATTAGTCTTGGAAAATGCTTTTGGTTTCCTTGAAGCCATTTGCTTTTCCTGCAGCATTTTCTATTGCAGTGCCCTTGCTAGAGAGTTGTCAGCCCTGGGTTTGATGATCCCCAGTAATTCGCATGTCATTTGTATGTCTTGCTCTTTGTAAGGTTGTCTTTCAGGGCATTTTCCTTCACGTCTGAAACTTTTCCTTATGATTCAAATTCACTTTGTTCACAGGTTATTTAACCTGAAGCCTGATTGGCAGGAAAGAGGTGATTGATCCTTAGACATTCTGAATTATTAAATGTCATCAAAACCTAATGAAAATAACTGAAAAGGGTAAATTTGCAGGATAGAAACAGATTCTCTGCCTGTAGTATGCACTTCAGTATTCAGGGTTATCTGGCAGTGATTTGGGAACTGTTCTTTAGGCCTTTCCTGTTGGGAGATCGATCAAAAGCCATGGATTTTCATTAAGTTTTCTATTTACACTGAGATCTCTGTGCTCAGAAATCAGCAACAGGGACCTTCAGTAGCACAGCTACAGGGATCTTGTACAGCTTTTCTAGTGTTGCTTTGTGATCATTTCTGTGAGCTCAGTTTCTTTCAAAGTGGCTATATTTTATCCTCCTATTTTGCTTTTTCCCCTCCCTCCATCCAGCTGTGGTATGTTTTTTGGGTAACTGTAGCTATTGATGAATGACCAAGAGGGCTTCTAGGGAATTAGGAGTGTTTTGGCATGAGAGATGTCTCCAAAATACCAAATGGGTTAGGGGCAGCCCCGGCCTTGTGTTAGTGTGACAGCACTGCAAAGGAGAGTTGAATAATTCCCATTAACCTTGTGGAGAACTCTTCACATTCATCACCGTGCAAGAAGTGACCTCATAAATCCTCTGAAAGATCTCTCCTTTCACTGGTGTGTCTCTGGACATTCACTTCCTGCCTTGCCAGAGACTGCAGCTCAGAGGTTTGTAGTCTTGTGCAGAGGATGAGGTAAGCAGTCTGGAACACCAGGACAGACAGGAGCCTTCTGTAGATGGCAAGGAGCAAGGATCACCAAGACAAACAAGAAAGGGAAACCTCCTCACTCCTGCATGGAATGCGCCACTTGATAGCCATGACCTCACTCTGTCAGTGCTGGAGTCTAGACAGTTCTGTCTGCAAGGTTCTTGGGAGAGGTTGGCAACAGGATGGGCAGCTGTAGAGTGCCACAAAGGCAAGGATACAGTCATTATTATGGGATGGTGAAAAAAGATCCTGAAGGCACTACGTGAAAACTTTGGCTTTGAAAACTGATCAGAGATTTTTGGTCGTTCTTGTGTGGGTTTGTATTTTGCTTATGTCTCTTCTGATTTTATTCAAGCTATTGAAAAAAAACCTCCAAACTCAAATCTCAGCTGTGCTTTCCATCATTATTTCACAACATTTTCAAGGCCAGACCTTAATGTCTTCATTCAGGAAGATGCCTTTTTCATTTGAGCATGCACTCCTCTTTCAGTTCAGTTATAATTGGGATAGTAGTAAGAAGTCAGTGGAGGAAGGAGCACCAAGGAAGGGGAAGAGAGCTGTGCAACCCCACACTGCTGCTGAAACCTGGAGCCAGTTTCCCTTAGTGTTCCTCTGAATTCAACAGAACTGAAAACCTCCGAGGAATTTCAGGTGCCAAAGAGCCTTGATATTTAGAGACTTTTAGCTGTGTGAGATTTTAGGCTATAAATTGTGTCTAGGATGAGAGTATTGCAGAGAGGTTATGTAAAAAATGGTGTCAGGTCTTAGAATTTAGCCTTCTATTCCCAGTAATGGAAAATTTGGCAAGTTTTGAGATGAGTTTTTACAATGGCATGCTCCTCCCACATCAGCTGCCTCTGTAGTTCTAGGAATATTTCACTTTGGTCTTTATGAATCATGTTGAGATATTATTGTCCTGTTTTTTATGAATTGGTATAAGCTTTTTGAAAACATCTTTATAGCATCTGCCAAGGCTATATGGTAAAGGATTAACTGCTTTGTGACTAGAGCTGGAAAGGAAATTAATACTCAGCTCCTTGAAGAGAGGGCAAAACACTGAGGCTGATGCTAAGTCATTCAGGGCTCTGACCTTTTCTAAGGTATAGGAAGGACAAAAGCTCTCAGAAGCTCACATGGATTTCAGTAAGAGTTGTTAAACTCCAGTAACGCCCACCTCAAACACCCATCTCTGATTTCACTTTCAGAACCTGCAGAACACTCTTATTAAACTGTATTTGAAGTTAGCTCACCCCTAAAGAAGGATCTGACAACAAATTCTTAACACAAGAGTTTTAGTGTGCCATGGAGTCCCACCCAGATGAGCTGCAGTGTTCCAAACCTAAAAACATTGTCCTGTAAAAAGGTGTGTCACTTCTGAGAACGTGCTGGAGGACTGGGGAAGGGATGAGACAGCATACCTGCAGTAAACTCAGTAAGTCCTTCTGCTTGCTGCCTGTCAGATTTTAAAGCATAGAACTGTAGAATCCTTTAGGCTGGAAGAGACCTTCAAGATCATTTAATCCAGTCATTAGCCTAACACTACCAAGCTGAGTGCTAAACCACGTCCTCAGAACCACATCTAAACCCCTCCAGGGATGGGGACTGTACCACTGCCTTGGGCAGCCTGTTCCAGGGCTTGACAGCTCTTTCAAGGAAGACATTTTTCTGAATATCCAACCTAAACCTCCCCTGGTGCAACTTGAGGCCATTTCCACTTGTCCTATCATTTGCTGCTTACAAGATGCCACCACCCACCTGCCTTCAGCCTCCTTTCAGGCAGTTTTAGAGAGGAAAAATGTCTCTCCTAAGTCTCCTTTTCCCCAGGCTGAACAACCCAGTTCCCTTAGCTGCTCCTCGCAGAACTTGTGCTCCAGACCCCTTCTTGACCTTGTTGCCCTTCTCTGGACTCACTCCAGCGATCCACTGCAGCTGGGCCAGTCACCAAGTAATAACTGATTTCTGATGTGTATCTTGCAATAATTCCTTCTCAGTTCAGAACATGAATAGACCTGATCTGGCCACCCCAGAGGAGATTAGTTCTGATATAAGGAAAAGAGCTGATTTTAAATGACATCATTTCAGCACTGAGAGAACTGGTTTCCCATAGAATATGATTAATCACCACATACTTGTTTTTAACAAGCACCATGATCTAACCTAATGAAATCATAAAGCCTTTAAAATTGTGTTTATGAAAGAACTTGCAGTTCTGATGTGCTTTACCCAATGCAAATGCAATATGTAAAAGCACAGCTCAAACAGATGTGGAGTTGGCCTGGTGCATAATAATTCTTAAAAGGCTCAGGGTAAAATGTACATCAGTATTTTTAGATTGCAGTACTAAGAGAGCATCTGTCCACATCCTGAACACTTTCTATGCCCCATGGAGGTACCAGAATGACAGAGTCCATGCATTTCTCTACAGTAATCTTGAAATGCAAATGAGTAACTAAACATTCTGGAAAGTCAATCTGACAGGGCTTGAAGTGGAACAGAAATTTGGCATTTTCTATATTGCAGCTATTGCTGTGTAATGAGAATATTTACCCAGAGTGCAAATATCAGGTTCTAGGTAATTAATCTCTCCTGCTGTGCATTGGAAAAATGAACTGTTCAGTTCCCACATAGAAACTGAAGAGTTTCAGGCATATTTTTGATGATGGTTACTTTAATCTTAATTATATTTAAGCACTTAATCTTACAGCAAACTATTAGAGCATGTCAGAACTCAGCAGTAACAAGAAGTATGTGAAAAGAATTGGGGAGTGAATGTTTTTCCATGTCACGCAAAGTAATATATGAATTTGGTAAACTGTGAGAGCACAGAGACCTGCTCGAGCTGCTTTATGATCTCTGGAAAGGCTTTTTTTCTCTAAAGATTATATACTGACAGCAACTTTGTTTAATGGCTTCCTGTTGGCAGCTGGCTTCCTTACTGACTGAATGTAAGGGTGGGCAGAAGAACCCTTGTTTCAAGTCGCAGGCTTCAATGGCATTAAGCCTGTTCTGTGCGCCAGTGCCAAGGGCAGCAGTTGGAACAACATGCTGACTAAGAGTCTCTGGTTGGCAGGCACAGCCAGGATTTATCAGACATCAGATCTGCTGGTGTCTGTGCAGCAGCATTCTGGCTGGAGATGCTTTAGCTTATAATTTAGAACATACCTGTCCTTTGTTCCTGGGGGCGTTGTAAGGAGAATAAATAATGTTAACAAGCGGTGGAACAGGTTTGTCATCTCCCATCAGGATACGTGTGAAAATGCTGTCCCACTAAGCCCATGGTTTGTTGGCACACCAAAATCTAGCACTTTTAAAATCACTGAAGGACTGGCACCGAGACAGTTAAATGAGCTTCCCACAAAATATGAGGATTGTGTCAGTGCTGTAGAAAATCATAAAACCATAGAATGAATCATAGAATGCACTGGATTGCAAGGGGCCGTTAAAGGTCATCTAGTCCAAACCCAATGCAGTAAGCAGGGACATAACTAGATCAGGTTGAAGGAAGTTTGAAAGATGAGGCTATACATGTTGTTGTAGTTCCTTGAAAGCCACTTATGCAGCAGAAATTATTTAGCAAAAAGATGCTAAATGTGCTGTATGAGGACAAGAGAAAAGATGATGCCTAGCTCAGGAGTTAAAACATAGATGCAAACCAAAAGGCAGCAGCAGGCTGCACTGATGGGGTTGTGAAACAACTATTTCAGCACCACTCACTTACCCACTCCATAATTTTCTGGAAAGGCATCACAGCAATGGAAGTTTTAAGGTGAGATTTGAAGAGCAGCATTAAAGAGCTTTGGAGAATGTTGATGGAGGGATGGCACAAAGAACAAGGATAGTTTGAAAATCAGTGCTGAGAGACAAAGGCTGCAGTAGAATCTCTGATGCTAACTGAAAGGTGGGTGGTGACATAGGAAGAGTGGCCTTAAAAGTGAATACAGAGGGTCAGATCTGGAAAGCTTGAAGAGAAGGCAGTGAAATTTGGAAGGAGAGTTGACCTGGTCAAAGCTGTAGATGAGATATATGATCTTGAGCAGGAGAGATGGACCAGATGACCACCAGCAGTCCCATCCAGCCTCAACCATTCTTTGACTCTGGAGTCTTAGTCTTATCTGTACCAAAGAAAAGGAAAAGACAGCTTTCCTGAATGTCATGGTTGACAGGATGGGTTTGGTCTATGATGTTTCACCTTACTCACCTGAAGTGACTCATCTCCCTATTTGTTTGTGTGGTTTCATCACCTACAGTGACTTGTAAAAGGTGCTGCTGTGTATTTCTGTTGCTTTTGCATTGTGTGTCTAGCACAGGCTAGGTAAAAGTTGTCTCAGATTTGCAGAACTATTTTTACCTGAAGCACTGACACATAGGTAGTTTTTAGTGCACTCTAAAACAACGTGCTCTTGAGCTAAGTCCAATTAGTCTGGCACAGCGCTTTGCTTTAAGAGTGGCTGCAGGTCCTGCGGAGAGGCTGAAAATGAACAATCTGAATAGACAGAGAACTATAGAGAGAGAACAAACTGGGATTGTGAAACCTGTGTGCTTATCAGGAATATAAAGCAGGAATTATTAGAGAGATCTCTTTAGCTGGGCCCAGCCTCTGTTCTTCAAAGCATCATGTCAACAGGCTGAAGAGGAGAACAAGTCAGACCCAGGAGCTGCCAGATCCATTGGCTGATAACACTGACGCCAGTAGAAGAGGGTCAAATACATGTCGTTTGACCTCTATTCCAGTGGGGATTAAATTGATTCTAATTAATAGACTTGGGAATAGATGGGTACCTTGGCAGAGTTTGTAAATTGTTCATCCTATTAGCTTAGCCATAAACTATGCATAATTACCAAAGGATTTTGTGGACAGCCACCCTTATGGTGCCACCTTCTTAATTACAATTTATTGAATGCGGTGCTACAGAGCTCGTTTTGATTAACATAGGGATTTCTGTTGCCTGACACTGCCTGAGCAAATGTGTCAGTGCTCCAACTGTGACCATAAAATTGTGTTGAAAGCACCAATGCAGCTCTGCTGAAATCAGTTGTGCTTTATGCATGTGGCTGTGAGAGAAATCTGCCTCTCAGTAGGTAATCAGTGGAGTTGTACCTCTGAGTCTACTGAAACAACATAAAATTATGCATACTTTGAGGTGGTATAAAAATGATACCTGGAAGTTTTCTGGGCTGTGATTGTCAGCGGTTAGAAAGAGTCTGTCTCAAATGGGGGTGGCAGTGGGTGTGAGCTGGCTGATGTATTTCAGCCCTTATCTAACTGAAACAGCTATTTAAAATAGGCTTGACTTCTCCTTCAGTTGGTGTTGCTTCCTGCGGTCAGCGCACATACCAGCTCACTCCAGCTGTATCCATAGGTACTGTTTGTCTTTTAGGGATGTCCTTTTTGTCAGGAAGTCCCAGAGTATGACACTGCTAGAGCTCCTTGAGTGCCGACTTGTATCAGAAGGTGAACCCTTCAAACACTGAACAGAATCTCTTTTCAGGGTTTCTTAGAAGCTTCACGGAGCAGCAAAGGCCTAGGTTAAGAAATCAGGGGTTACCACTCAAGAAAAAGCATGATGTTCTAAGTAATTAGAATTGTGATTTTGCTGTATGCCCTTTGAATCACTGGGGGCACCCACGTCACATTTACAAGATTTTCTCCATAACTAAGGAGCAGACAAGCTTGTCCCACTTCAACTGAAGGCAGAAATTATAGATAATATTTTAACTCTGGGTGCTAGACCTTAAGAAAAACCTCAGATATATTAGACTTAAAATAAATGAATGGGAGTGGGAGATACTGTTGCAAAGATTGTACAGTTCACCTTTCTGTGCCCTTAAAAAGAACGGATCAACAAAACAGTGGGCAATCAGATATTTTCTGCATGAAGATTGAATTGGTGTTTGTCTTAGATCTGTCATTTTAATCTCCTTGCTAGCAGTAAACAGAGACTCCTTGTCTCTGATCAGGGCAAGACATGGTCGTGGTGGTGTGGAGAGGGAACAGGAAATCCTGACATTCACTTTCATCAGCTTGGCTTTATGTTGACTACAAACTCTAATTCCCTGTGCCCTAGCTCCTAAAAGATCCCTTGCCAGTAAGGACAAAACTTGGCTTCGCTACCTTAAAGAGAAGAAGTCACACTTCCAAGTGGAATATTAAAGACATCCAGCTGGTACAAGTACTTCTTTCCCAAAGTGGTCATAGAACAGGGCTGGCTCTGACTACAGTGAGCTGTCAGAAATGATGTAAGAACATTTCCAAGGCTCCTGGGAGAGACGGAAGTCCTGTCTGACTGAAGTGAGCTGTTTGATTTGGGGGGCTGAGATATGCTGATTGTGCAATGCTGCAGAGTGTTCTTTGTGTTGCTTGTTATTTGATTTTAATCCAGGCCCCTTAGAGACCATTGTCTGTGTTGTGTTTATACTTGAATGTGTGCTTTATGGAAGCAAGAAGTTTGCCTCTTTAAAAGCAAAACATTGAGCCATCAAAGAGGCAGTTCAGGGTTCCATTTCCCTAGGTGATGAAGTCCCACTGCTGCAGATTGCTCTGTGACACCTTTCATGCTGGAAGGAGGAGCCTGTGCAGAGTGTGTGTATGTGTGGGGGTAAGCCTGTGTGTGCCTGGTGATCTGGCACCTCGCATCTCCTTTACAGCCCCGAGTTCAGCGGTGGGTCAGCCAGCTCCTAATGACATCATTACACTTGTTTACTGCTCACACAGAGGAAGTGCTATGCTGATGGGTTTGACCACTGTCATTATCTTATTTTGGTCCAGAACTTCTGCAAAATCAGACTTTTAGAAAAGCATCTTACTCCCATAAACTGATTTTAGTTTCTTTCCCTGAGTTAAAAGGGACAATCAAAGACAGAAAGTCTCTATCCAGTGAAATACTAAGAATAGTAAGGGCAGTTGATCCCAATGGCTTCTTTAGCCACTGGAATCATCAATAAAAGCAATTAGAATACTTTTGATTTGCTTTTGTATCACAGATTTAGGCCAAAGTCTCTTGTCTCTAGAATCAGGTGATATGATGAAAGAAAATGGCCTGAAATTGTACCAGGGGAGGTTTTGACTGCATATTGGGGAAAATGTCTTCACTGCAAGAGTAGTCAGGCATTGGAACAGGCTGCCCAGGGAGGGGGTGGAGTCCCCACCCCTGGAGGTGTTCAAGAATTGTGTGGACATGTCTCTTTGAGACATGGTTTAATGGCCACGGTGGTGTTGTGTTGATGGTTGAATTGGACGATCCTAGAGGGATTTTCCAACCAAAACGACTCTCTGCTTCTCTGATTCTAAATCACACTGTTTCAGGATCTGGACTCACTGATGACAATACATGAGATTTCCCACTGATGCAGGTCCCTCAGCACTCTGCAGACCATGTCAGTTACTGTAGTTGGCTTTGGCTTCTCGTGTACCTGTACAGGTTTTTCAGAGGAATTAAAAACTGTTCTGCAGTGTCTTAGCCAGAAATGGGCCTGGTTTTCAGGGCCCAATTTCACACACTTCACAGAAGCATTTTACAGATCCCCAGTGCTCTGCAGTCTTCGGGTAGGTAGAGAGCCCTCATGGTACAGAGCTGTGTTTGTTACCCACTTTGAAGCCATTAAGGACTCAATGTTATGTTACTGCCCCTCGCTAAATCTCAGGTACTCATCAGGTTACTCAGTACAGGGAAGTAAATTTTATCTCATGTTCTAGTCAGTGAAAGACCCTTTTTGGCCATGCTGCACCCCTTGGGGGATGCTCTGGGAGCGTACAGTCCTCCAATTCTCATCCTCCTTCTTCAACTGAATAGGCTGAGAGAGTTAAATATGTCCTGAAAACTCTCATTGGTACAACAGATGAAGAGATTTTAGAAATTCTGTCCTGTTGCATAGCAACACCCACCATTAAAAACTAACAGTTTGAAATGTACAAAGGTAGGAGAGAAGTCAAGTACTGAAATATTGAAGCTTTTTTGCTAAGCAATATCCATTATTTCTTTCACTGAAGTAATTCCAAGAACAGCACCTTTTGACAGCTGTTAGGTAGCTTTAAAATGGTAGCAAGTCTCTTTTTTTCTGGAGGGAAAACAATGAGGCTTGTAGAGGAGCTTGCCTGGAGCTGTTGCTAGTGTGCAGTTCGCATATGAATTTAACGTAGGCTCTCTTAACTCTCAATACTTCTTCAGCAGCCTCATGGGAGAAATTGTTTTTTTCAGTCAAAAACTGCATCATGGCTGGTCTGGAACATATTTTAGGCCTTTCTGGAGGGTAGTTTATAGTGACAGTGTTAGACATGTTCTTAATCCTTAGGTTTCCAAGTCTGGTTTTGTAGGAAGTCGCCTTCCCGTTTAATACATTCAAACACTTCCTTCTCCTAGTCTTTCTCTTCCGTGATGTTCCTACAAGAGATGGGGTTGTCTGTCTGTCTGCATCCTCCTCTGGCTTGCAAACATTCCTTGTGGCCTTCTTTTCAGAGCTTCTGACAATAAACTTCATATTTTGTCCAGCTTATTTTTTCCATTCTGTGACTGTGAGAGTGCAGCAAGATGTGAAGTCCTGGTGACTGGTAATAGCCCTGCAGTGACACCTCACAGATCTATGTGACAATGTGGAGTAAACTTAGCTCCAGTTCATGGGTGGTGGATTACTGACAGAGCTCAGAACTGACCCAGCATCAGAAGCTAATTAAGTTGCCTTTTGAGTATAGCCTCTGATACATGTTTTGTCTTTCTAAAATAGAGCTTGTAGTGGAATTTTCTCCCAGATAAGTAAAGTGGTGATGGAGTATTTAGAATGATTTAGCCTAAAGCAACCCCAAAGATGTTTGAATCAAAGCTGACCAGACTTTGCTCCTAACCTCTAACCCAGCAAAATCGATCCCTTTGTAAGGTATAGAGGGGAGTAGACCTTGGATTCTGTATGCTGTCTCAAAGGTGATGAGGCAGTGAGACCCCCCTCAGGATTTCAAGATTAGGCACTGTTCATACAGACACACTGGAAAAAAGTAGCCCTGTTCTCTTGGCACCCACTTTGTAACTTTTACATTCTTCTTAGGCCTGTTTTTTTCCACTTTGTTAGTCAAGAAGCAGGTGACTTTTTAGCTAACTCAACCAGGCAATTATAGGAGTTAGTGTGAGCCAGTCAGGTGATGGAAATAATGCTATGTTGGATCCACGTTTTTAATTTCACGTGTCCCTTAGTTCTAACACTGCCCTGTAATCTAAAGGTTTGGGTTTGGCTTTCCAAACCCAAAGACTCTTGCAGTTCAGGGTCAACATGACTTTCTATCACAGTAAATGTTTAACTATATTACATGAACATTTAACCTGCCACATGTTAAGAACTCTTTACCCTGAGAGGGCTATTTAATAAGTAAAAAAAACAGAAGCATTTTGGAAGCAAAACAGCACACGGCAAACCTTCATCTCTGTTGCTCTGTTGGGCCACAGCATTTGTCAAGCAGATCCAGTAATATCTTTTCCTTTTTTCCCCTTTGAAACATTATTTACAGACTTTCTATCCCTTCATCCTGTCTGCTGTGCTTGCAGTACAGAAGGGCTTTCTGCACCTGCATATTTACCCTCCCCACAATTTCCTCAGATCTGTGTGGACGTTTTTATGAGAGCCTGGATCACAGGGCTGGCATGCCAAGGCATGGAGGCAGCAGAGCACTCGTTATTTTTTACGGGATGGAGTAGGAGATTTCCGTTGGTAGGTATCCACAAAGCCTCACCTCAAATACCTAACTTTAAAAACTGACCCCTCTCCCCACCCCCAGGTACACCACTTCTTGCTGCTTTGCAGCCAGAAGATTTTATCGCTGGATAGTTCTTTGTGTGCTTTGGTTCCCTGGAGCAGAGGCCGGTTCTAACACACGGTGTAGCAGACATTCACCATTAAAAAATCTGTTGGTTCCCCCCGCCCCAAATGCTTCCCTGAACCTTCACTGGGTGATAGCTTGTGGCCACTTGGTGCTTTTGTTGGAACGTGCACTCCATTTGACCCTGTCCCAGCGTTAATAGGATTGTAAAGGCTGACTCCTGCGTGACCTCTTCTTGCAAACAACCCTCACCCTTCCCCTTCCTCAACTGTTCTGTACAACAGAGCTGAAAAGTGTTGCTCCCAAGGCAGTCTGGACTCGCAGTTCATGTTGCAGACGAAAGCAATTGGAAAAACCACTGGAAAGAAGTCAGTGTGGGGCCACCTGTCCTTAAATAGTCCTGACTGTGAGAACGGGAGGCATTTGTTCACTTCTTTACAGGGAGCCAGTCTTAAATGCCTGTATGCAGACAGAAAATTCCAAATTTTCTTCCCAAAGAAGCCTCTGTCGACTAGGAGACAGGTGTTTACCTATTCTCTATCATTTTTAGGTGCTGCTTTGTTTCTGTCAGAGAATACAAGGGATGACTGAGACAGAGCTGGAATTCACTGCGGTTTAGGTGAATAACATTAACCCCATTGAGTGCTAAGTGAGCATGTAAAATAATAGAAGTCCTGTTTCTAGACTAAAGGCATTGCAATTCCCTCTTGTAAGTCTCCTGAAGTCTCTTTAGACCTAGCTTCTAATCTCATGACTGTATATTACTTCTGCCCTTACCTCAGACCAGTTTATAATCGTCTGTGTTTCGTCTTTACTATGGTGGCAGGATTAAATTTAAATTAAATTCTTATAGTCTCATGCCTTTACAGCTTCTAAGTACTACTCGAGAAAAGCTTGTGTGTAAAACTGGTAAATGGACTCACTCTGTTGACTCCATCATACTTGTCTGTAATCATTCTTATTCCCATCCCTTGCAGCTTTGATACTCACTTTCCAACTGTGGGAATGGAGAAAATTTTGCCACTGGCTGGCTTTGTTTGCTTACTTTTATATAAGTGTCACTAAGGGGCTGGGTTAAGTATTTTGACCTACTTCAGGCATCAAAAGGTTCTTTTTTTCTTTCTAAAGCAAAGATTGGCTTTTCACACTGACGGGCCACACCTTTCACTCTTCCAGTAATCTGTCTTTAGAGGGCCTCTCTCCTGGAGAGCTCCTGAAAGAACTTGTCTGACTTTGCCCTGGGGGCAAGAGAGGGGAAGGGCTGGAGGAGAAAACCCTTGTGCCATTGACAGGCAAAATGCATGAACACTTCTGAGGCTGTGAGATTTAGCCTCTCGTTCTTGCAATCTGCAAAACTCTGCCAGGATTATGTGATACACTGGAATGCTTTTCTTCGGAGGACCAGCTGTGAGTTAGTGCTACCAGGCTTTGTAAATATATGGGGATAAGAGTGGCATACTTCAGTGGATTATCTACACTTTTTGCTTCTTCAAAGTATGCAGAAACTTTCTATGTTGGGTGCAGAAAGGCTTTCTGTGTTTGAGCAAAGGTAGCAGTCTGGGCAATGACAGGTATCAGCTCAAACAGAGCAACTTTTGTTTCACTGGACTGGGAAGGAGGTTGAAAAGGGAAATGAAATGTCTTGACCTACCAACTACTTCCTATCTCTGCTGATCTGTGGTGAGGAGTTGTGGTTGATTTGTGGAGGCAGCAATAATGAGATCAGGCAGGAAGGGCACTTTCGTGTCTCTCTGCAACACTTTAATCTTTCAGTGTCTGCAAACTGATACAGAGAATTGCCTCATGAATCGTAAAATGCAGAACCTTTTGCAATGGGAGTTTTATCTGCTGACCACAATGTGCTGGAAAGAAACAACTCAGATAATCCAAGGGGAGGGTCAAGAAATAGCACATCTTCAGCGCAGAAATGCTTTTATTGGGCGACACCCTTCCCGTCCTGGTCTAGTTCACTGGAGGGATAAACTCTATCACAGCAGCTTTGCTGCAGGTACATTCTGCAGAAGTAATCAACACAGCTCCTTTGCTGCTGCTCTTGAGCTGTGCTGGCAATGAAATCGGACTAAACAAGTTAAATAGCCTTGTAAATGATGGGAAATTAGCTCTGACCTCATCTCCTACACCAATAACATACTTAAGTCTCTGGATTCGTGGATCGTGTTTGTACATTGTGGTTGATAGCAGCTCCAGTCTAGGGCAGTTTATGTAAGTTAGTGGCTTTATCTGATTTTGTGGTGGTCAAAAGCATAACTCTTTCTTGCTCTAGGGTGAAAATCAGAGCTGGACCTGTCTCGGGTTTGGGGCTTTCAGCAAGCAGCCAGTGGCAGGCTCCCTTCAAGTCCTGCCTCGGTGCAGCAGCTCAGCTCTAGCTGTAGTCCTCCCGCCCTCGGGCAGGTCTCATTAGCAGATTAAGGCCGGAGTTAACGAGTCCCCTGGGAGCGGAGGGGCAGGCTCTGCTGCCTCCAGCTGAAATGGTTTTCCTGGGGCCAGATAAGGAGGTGGGTCACTTGCCAGAGGGGAGAAGATCTCGAGATAGGGTTTGTTTTGCAAAATTCTGCTCATGACTAAACCCTGGGAAAGTCTGCCCCGAGCCGTGATGTCACCGCCGCTGCTTGCTTGGCAGCTCGCTCAGAGGAGGGCGGCTGAGGTTCCTCCAGCCCCCCGCATGGCCAGGGGAAGGAAGGCTCCTGCCCGGCTGCTGCGGGCTCCGCGCTTCTCCCAGCAGAAGCGATTGCTTTAACATTCCACCTGCCTCCTGCCTGCCAGTCCTGGGGTCACCCAGAGGTAAGGCCGGGGCAGGAAGCCTCCAGGAGCGGGCAGCCAGCGGGGATTAAGCGCCTCGCTGGGCTCCTGCCCTCGGCAATTTTCTGGTCAGTGACTCTGTGAAAGGAGCGTGTCTGTGCCGCAGGGAGGGGCAGCGGAGGATTGACGAGAGCTGGAAGGGGAGAAGAATTAGGGGCTGGATTCTTTCCAGGACGGAAAACTGTCTGTCCAAGAACATATCCAAACCACAGATTAAATATTCCTCTGTCCACCATTAAATGGTGGTGAATGGGTGGCGGTGCAACATCCTGACAGGCTGTGTCATGCGGCACACCGTCTCTGTCTTCTTTAGTCCTCCGCATTTCCCCCTGTCCCAGACAGGAACTTCTGTGTCTGCAAGAGTCATTCTTTCCAGGACTTGCTCTCCAGTCTCTCTAGGACCTGGCCTCCAGTTGGGACATGCTGATTGCAAATTTAGAATTAAATTCAGAAAGGAAAGAGGCCACAGAGCAGGCTCTGAGCCCGGTGGCTACATTTTGAACACTGCGCTTCCTAATAAAAGGGACCATTTCCTAAACTGCAGATCTAAGATTCCTGACAAATGCAGAACCATCAAACTAGGGCAGAGCAAAGCTAAGTGAGAGTGACTGAGCAAAGAATGAAATGAGAGTTCCTTACGTGCCTGCTTGTATCTAACAGAAAGTGCCAACTGCACAGCTTCAGGCTGGCTGGAGCTCATGGAGCATCAGCAAAACAGGCTCATGCCCACAGTTGTTCATCAGTGCACCAGTGAACAAAAGGTTTTGCCCAGGAGCATCAAGAACAGGCATGGTTGTCCCTGCCTCTCCAGATGTTTAGTTGAATGTTTCAGTGACAACGTTACCAATAACACAACCTCCTGAGTGCCAGGCAGTGACCTACCACATGGTAGATTTTGCAGGAGGTGAATCCAGCAGAGCAAGGACCGAGTAGGTTTGTAGATCTCAGGAGTCAACAGAGTAAGGACTCGGAACACTACTGCTGAAACTGCTGCAGGCAAGAGAAGTGAAGTGTTGCCTGCACAGAAACACTAAGCCAAAGCCCTCTGTAAAGGAGGAGCAACAGAAGTCTCAACTATGAGGCTCAAGCAGGAAGCAAGAAGTCTTGTCTCTCTAAGATCGGATATCCTAGGAGGCCAGAGGGAAGCCTGTGCCAATGGCCAGACATAAGAGAGAAATTGGAAGTCTGGTATGATCTTGTAGGAGCAGTCAAGCTTGAATGTGGACCCCAAGCCTGTTGTATTGAGTTTGGAGTTTTATCCATCTATAAGAAGCAGCAGGAAGGGCAGCAGGAGCCCTCACCTCCTGCTGTGCCGTGAGGGAACTTTCACGTTGATGAAAGAATGGTCATTTATTTACTGCTTTTCTCTTACGCAGGCTAAAGCCTTCACCTGAGTGTGAACAGACTTAAAACTTCCCGTGGAAAAAAAAAATCGTTACTGAAGTTAATGCTGTCAGCAGGGTAACCAGCAAGTTCTGTCTTCCCCAGGTGGCCCAGACTTTAATGGGGTCACCCCGCAAGACTTGCCTGTAGGATGCTGAAGGTCCCAAAGCAACGCTTGGGGCATAAAAAATGTTATGTCCAAGAGTTGCATCACAGACAGATGTTCCTTTGACAGGTCATCCTTTGCTTAACTGTTCTTCCATGTATATTTCCTGACATTCAATGCATCAGTGGCAGCTCTTGGGAATAGGAGGCTGTGCATGGATGTTTGAAACAGATTAAAGTGAAGAGTGAGGGATCTACTTCTGCAATAGCAGTGTGAAACCCTGGGGTTCTGGGTGTGAGATGTTAAGTTTCTTGCTTACTCCCCTTGTCTGACACTTTCTTTTTCTCCTCTTCCTCTCCCACCTTCTATCACTCTTCAGCTTGTCAGCTAATTTTTAGTGTCTGTACTTGATAGGTCCAATCCTGCTCAGAGGCTGAAGTTCACACTGATGCAAACTCCATGGGTATCAAATTTGATGCTTAGAGCTGACATTTGGTACTGGTTTTTTTCCCCCTTCTTTCCACAGAGGTGTAGGTTGTGAAAGAGAGGGCAAGTAAATGTGTATGCTGATAGTTGAACTGTATTTGGTAAACATTTCCTGAAAGCTTGTGAAATTTCTCACATGTTCATGATTTCCTTTCAAATCTGCAGAGTTGGCTTAAGAAATATCACCCAGTCTAGCCCTGAGTTAAGAAGCAAGTGGATAGCCATCAGCTTTACAAGCTTTGTGTAGATGCCAAAGCCGATGGCCAAGGGTCATGGGCTGAGACTTTCAAAGACAGGCCAATACACAAGGCACTTTTTTAACCATGTGCTTTCTTCCGGTTTTTAAGTCTGATCACAGCTTTTTTGTTGAAAATTGCTTCCCCTGAGCTAAGATTTCCCATTAAATCTCTGGTGTGTTCATAAATGCTCTAAAGTTTCTGGTTAACCAACTTGTTAGTCCTTTGGTGGCCTTGAGAATAGAAATTTGTCGGTCAGGGTGTGTTCCAGATCGCCAGTGATTTATACATGGGATTAATTGTGAATTTAGCTCATTTAGGAAATGGTTGAGGCCTTAGGTACTTCTGCATTTTAGCCTTGCTTAGTCACACTGGAAAAGTTCTTTGACCCTTACAGAGATTAGTTTTAGTAGCAGTTATGAGACAAGCTTAACTAGTCCTTAAAAATAATAGCGTCTAAGCTCTCTGCAAGAGATTCATTATGGAGAGGGAACGCTGCAGGTCCCACATTTTTATGTTTTTCTTGCAGTTACTATGTTAATTCAGTTGATCTATTTAGACTTTTCTTCCCCCCTGTTCTTTTAACTTGTGGAAAACTCAAAGATTATTATTATTATATTTATGTGTGCTTGTATTTAACCATTAAAAAATCAATATCCCAGACAGATCCATGCTTGATACACAGTGGTGTGGAAAGCAGCTGTAATCCTGGCCCACTGCTTGGGAACAGCACCCTTCTGAGAGAACAAAGCTGCTTCCATCTTCAAAGCCCATTTTCCCAGTTCCCTGCTTAGAATAAACCTGCATTTGACTGTGTGCATGTCCTCATTTATTTTTTAGTACTAAACACTAATTTTGCATTATCAATGCAAAATGTGATCTGTGAGAATGTTTCCTTCTGTTGGATCTTGCTGCTTGACTCATGGAGCAGTCAGCTGATGTCAGTAGCACACTCCAGTCAGTAGAGTCATTTTTTGCAGAAAGACAAGAAACTCATTACATTAGTTGCAGAATAAAACTGGCTTGAAATTCCTCACTTCAGATGTCTGCATTAGGATGAACCTCTTGTTTGACATGCACCTAGAACAGCAGCCTGCAGATAGTTGCACAAGATATGCTGAAAAATGGTTTGCTGAAGAGCAAAAACTATGTCCAGATGTAGGACAAGAAGTAGTTAACATAGCAGATATGCAGGAGGCCTGTGATTTTAGAATAATTGTATCTTGGTGTGTAGCAAAAGCAGGGATAGGATTGAAATCTCATGATACAGAAAATTTGCCAAGTGTTTAATCTGTCACGTTAGGCTCAAGAGCTGTTTTTTTGTCTTAGCTATTGTGCTGCTTGCAAAGAACCCGTACGTGGAGTATCAAGGGCAGTGGGATACAGCTACCACCAGGATACTCAAGTCCCATCCCCATGTAATGGAAAATCATTCTTAGCCTTACATGAAACAGTGCAAAGAGGCTGTCAGTGACAACACATCAGAGATAACAACTGGATTGTGGAAGTCAGAAGCATGCTTTAATTATTTAAGATTTGAAGCAGAAGCAGTTTGAATGTAACCAATGTTTCTTGCTGCAGATCATCCTGTGGGGTAGAACTGAGAAATGCCTGAAGGAGACCACAGAGGAAATCAGGATGATGGGGACAGAATGCCATTATTTCATCTGTGATGTAGGAAATCGAGAGGAGGTCTATCGGCAAGCAAAAGCTGTGCGGGAAAAGGTCGGTGCTTGTGGACAGCCTGTGTTTAATGAGAAACAAATCAAATTTGCTGGCAAAGTGGGGAAAACGAAAGGTGAGCATCCAGAGGATGCAATACAAAGCCTAGCTACCTGCAGTAACTGATCCAGGAGGCACTAGAATAGGTTGCCCTGAGAAGTTGTGGAGGCTACCATCCTGGAAGTGTTCAATGCCAGGTTGAATGGGGCTTTGAGCAACCTGGTCTAATAGGAAGTGTCCCTCCCATAGCAAGGGAGTTGGGCTAGATGGTCTTAAAAGTCCCCTCCAACCCAAACTGCTCTGCGATTCTATATTTTTCTATCATTACCAGGCTTATAGGTAAGAATATCAAAAGCTATGCAAGTAATAATGTACTTGGGCAATACCAGGAGTTCAGGTGTAATGGTGGCTGCTGATTCACAGGGAGAGATCTTACTTTTAACAAGACATTTGGATTTTTGCAGGTGGGTGATATCACTATCCTGGTGAACAACGCTGCTGTGGTCCATGGGAAGAGCCTGATGGACAGCGATGATGATGCACTGCTCAAATCCCAGCACATAAACACCCTAGGACAGTTCTGGGTAAGAGAAGATCTTGTGTCACACATACTCAGAACTGGGAACAACAGATTACAGCCAGTAAACACTTGGCTGCTACTAGGTCTTTCTAAATGATGCTGTGTAAAAAATCAGTCTAACATGAAAAGGAGACAGAAAAAGCAATGTGAGGGGCAAAGGCCAGAGGAAAGAAGTCTAAAAGCCATTTAATCTTTCCAGTAGCAACACAGTATTTAATGTTCTCGTATCCCCATTCTGTGACGTCCAGTAGAATATGTGATTTGTTTGGGAAAGCCTGAGCTCACAGAGGAGTGTTTTCTGCACTGTGATGTCTATGGAACATCAGAGGATCATGAGACTGCACTGCTCAGGGAAGGAAGCTGGTGTGAAGCTCCTTCCATTTTGCATCAGATATTAATATAAAACAGAGCTTTGTATGAGTTCATCATTTTGAACACTTTATCCTCTACAAGTTCTTAAACATACAAAGCATTCAGTCCATGGCCTTTATCTGTGGGTGCTGCTTACTTGCATGCTAGGAAAGATTTTTGGTTTGTTTCTACATAAGCTTTGTCTGTCTGGAATCTCTCAGAAGATGCCAAAGCTTGGCCCTCCCTTGGCTCCTTGTCTCCATGTAGCCTTATTTTTTCCAGTAACTTGCTTTTGTTGTATCTCTGCTAACCAAACCTCTTTTTTTTTTTTTTCTTTCTTTTTTTTTAATTTTCTTCAGACCACCAAAGCATTTCTGCCAAGGATGCTGGAGTTGCAGAAAGGACACATTGTTTGCCTGAACTCTGTGCTAGCCTTGTCAGCCATCCCTGGTGCCATTGACTATTGCACCTCCAAAGCCTCGTCCTTTGCCTTTATGGAGAGCCTGACCCTGGGGCTGCTGGACTGTCCGGGAGTGAATGCCACAACAGTCCTGCCCTTCCACACCAGCACAGAGATGTTTCAGGGCATGAGAATCAGGTCAGTCCAGGGGAACTAGAATAAAGCATCTCATTTTAAATGAATCATCAGAATACACTCCTAATTAATGCTTCATTTAGTTAAGAGAATTTGATGTCTCATTCGGCTGCCTGGGAACAGAGGGTCACTCTAGGCCACCCAGGACTCATCAGACTGGTTCCCTCAGTTGCTGGCATATTCATGCAGCCTGCCTGTACTGGATGAGACATTTGCTTCCCCAGAGAAAAGGGAATGCTATTTCTCCCTGAGTGCATCTGGGCCATACACAGCCCAGAGAGGGAGGGGATGCAGTCTGAAAATGGAGGCCATTCAAAAGGAGCAGTCTACAAATTACTTGAGAATTAACAGTACAAATTCCTTCATTATTCACTGAAACAATTATTTCCCATTGAAAGGAACGACAGCCACTTACCTCCTTTTTACCTCTCTAAGAGAACAGGCTAAATTCAAAGTCTAATGGCTGACCAAATTAATCTTTTACAGCAGACAAAATAATGTATGAGTGTAGCTTTTGTTCTCTTAGCCAAGAAAATATCCAGTCTCAAGTTATTGCTGGCGCTGAGGAAAGCTTTATGTTTGCTGTTAAAACCAACATGGAAAAATACTTGCCTTTCACCTGTCAGGAGTTTGAATCAAGCAAAGCAGATGGAAAAACACCACACTGAAGAGACAGCATTTTGGTACTGGTTTGCATAGGGTTTAAGAGAGTCCCTGGATCAAGGTTCTGACCACACTTTGCCACTTCTCCCTGAAGGCACCAATGTGTACATTCTTAACCATTTAGCTAACAGAGCAGTGCTGGTTGGAACTGAGCTTTCTGCTTTCCAGTTTTCTGTCTGGAACCGGAACATCCTTCGGGGCACATTTGAATAGTGGTAACCAGCAATGGCTTAGTGAGACTTGGACAGTGATACCTTAAAGGAGTTTGGTTAACAAATATTTTTTTTTTTACTTTATTCATTCAGGTTCCCTAATCTTTTTCCTCCTCTCAAGCCAGAGACAGTGGCTAGGAGGACAGTAGAAGCAGTTCAGATGAATCAAGCCTTCCTGCTCCTTCCATGGACAATGCATGTTCTTGTCATCTTAAAAAGGTAAATATTTCCTGTGCCCAGCAATAGCCTGGCCAGATAGGCAGGACTGGCTTATGGAGCTCTCTGTCTGTCCACCAAGGCAAGCATCAGCTTGACTGTAACCCAGCGTCCAGGATCACATTGGCTCATCTCTTCCTATGAAAGCCACTCACAGGAGCAAAAGGGAGAAGACTTTGAGACTCCCCTTGCAGATGATTTCTCTGGCTGTACCCTCTTTATGAAACCACTTTTGCTCCCAAAACATGGATTCCTGAGGGCAGCACTGGTATTTGTATCTAGGAAATGTCTTAACAATTGACATATGCAGGTAGTTTATTTTTCTTTAGTAAGCCACTCTTTGGACTCAGGGCTTTCTGTTGTAAGGGATTTCTGTACAATAAGGTGTGTACATCCCAGCTGTACTTAGAGAGCACTGCTTCTGGTAAAGCAATGAAACTATTTCAAAACTACTTGTGTGTATGATTAGGACAGGAATTTTAAAGTCCCTAAGGAAGGAAAGTCATAACTTCATATCCTGTGAAACAACAAAGAGAAAGAACATTGAAATTTGTGTTTCCATCAGGGTTTGCACTAAAGCTTTGGAAAAACCTGCTTCAGTAAGGAGCTGAAACAAGGCCATGAGATTTCTGGGGAAAAGAATTACAGTACTGCCTTTCAAACAAGGACAAATAGTTCCTAATAAATGCTTTGCTCTGACTGTGAAAGTTGGGGTACTCTCACTAAAGTTCCCAGAAACTTTACAGTTTGGAAAAGGGCTGCTCTCTATTGTATGAATCATTTCCTTTCCCTTACAGTAGCTGTCAGGAGAGCAGATCTATACCTACACCTTCTGATAAGGAGGCCACACACTTAGCACAAATAGATGGCAAATTAACCAGAGAAATCAGCTTAAACTTGGGTATTTCAGAGGAAAAGATTCTGCACAATACTGAGAAGGAAGAAAAGCTGATGGCGTGTTCCCAGTTACAGTTTTACAGCCCTTCTTGGGTAAATATTTCTGCAGAGGAGTGACTTGGTGTAACTTTTTCACTCTTTAGGCTTACTGACAGCAGGATTCTGGGAACTTTTGTCTGTGCACTCTCCCTAGTTGATTTTGGAGGCAAAGCATGTTTGTGTTTGTGTGTAGATAAATGTGAATTTACACATCCTCTCGTTAGAACAGGCTAAGAGATTTGTCTTCTCTGCTTATTTTCTTTCTACTTCTGCAGCATTCTCCCTCAGGCAGCACTTGAAGAAATCCACAAGTTTTCTGGGAGCTACACCTGCATGAACACTTTTAAAGGACGAACATAGACTTGGTGGTGCAAGGACTATTCTTCAGTGAAACCAACACAAGCATGAAACCCTGACAAGACTGTGAATCAGCAGGCTTGGCTTTCAGCCTGTTCATGTGACTTGCGCTGCTCTGAGGCAACACATTTCTTGCAGGTCATATCCATAGTAACATGACCTTTGCACAGGATTGAGTGACGAGACTATGGACCCTTGGAAAGAAAAACAGAAAGTGTGAAATGTTTATATGTGATGTTTAATTCTGTAGAGTTCAACTGTTAAATCTACTCATAGTTTTAAGATGTAATTTTTGTTTCCCAAGTGTCTGTAGGCTGCCTCAGCTGAGAGGCAGCACAGCACACCCCGCACATACTTTGTCCCCCATCTCCAATGGAACTGCAATTACAGACTGCTACTGGTTTCATTTCACCTTCTTGAATGGGGAACTTAAATCTACTCTGAAGAACTAAAAGTTATGGACATTTAATGGAAGCTTCCTTCCCTTTCTTCACTTTACATCCCTCGCTGAAGCTGTTCCCGACTCATGTGAGGGAAGGAGCAAGCTGTGGAGCAGTGTTTTCATTGTTAAAGGCCACCCACGGGTTCTGCCTGGAAGGACTGTGCTGGGCCCAAGAAAGCTGCCTTATTTCACCTGCAGAGGAGTGCTCAGTCAAAAGAGCAGGCAGTTGGAATAGTTGGAGATTCTATCATTGAACTCATACATGAGATTTCATTGCCTTCCTGAATATTTTTGTTCACTTCTGATAAAATATGTCTATATTTTTAGCATTAATCCCACATTGCCGTGCACATAGGCAGCATCACATTGGGAATGAACTAAATCTAGAACTAAAACTAGAGCCTGCTTGTACAAACACATTCACTGACATAATCCATGCAGATGGAAATCCATTGTATCAATCTGCACAGTGAAGTAAGGGGGATAATGCTCTAAAAATAGAAAAGACAGTACAGTGGCACTCATGAAATGTGAAGTTTGGAAGCAGAGTTTGCTAAGACCTGGTTAAATGCATGTTGAATTCAACTGGGAGTGTACCCCTTGGTTTTTAGGGACATTGGATCAGGCACTGATCAGCCCAAAGTGATAAATACTGCTTGAGCCAAAATGCCAGCAGCAGCTAGACATTATTTATTTTAAAAATGATGTATTCTCTTTGACAGCCTAGAAAGAGCACCACTGCATTCCTGTGCCAGATGCAGTGTGCAGCACTAGGCACAGTGATGGAATTGAGGCATAGTGGAACACTGCTAAAAGAGGAATTGATGTAACTGCAGTACAGGAAAGCAGCAAATGCAACTGGAGAATGCTGGAATGAAGCCTTGCAAGGAAGGCCATGTGGTTAAAGGAGTGAACTGAGGGCTCCTGACTTGAATTTCAAGCTTCTTCATAGATACTCTCTGTGACCTGGGGCAAACTGCATAATTTCCAGGTGCACCCTGACCTGCTGAGCAGATATTTCCAGTGTTTTGAGTCTGACTACCTAAGTGTTTGGCAAAAGCTAAGCAAATTCCAGTGGAACGTGCTATAGAAAGGACAGTCAGGATGTGTTCATGAGATTCTGTAAAAAATGTAGATGAGGAAAAACCCTGTGCTGAAATACATGATTTCCTAAAAGAGATCTGAGTTACAGCACAAAAGCTGTGAGCTGTGCTTGAAATACTCCTTTGGTTCTGCCATGTAGAATGGAAACCAACCATTGGCATGCAACAATGGAAATGTTAGAAACTGAAGGTCTGAGCCTTGCTGCAGATCAGTAGAAGTATCTCTTCTTGAGCCCTTCCAGAGGAAGCAGCACTGATGGAAGCCTCGCTGCCTGCAAGGATGTTTGGAGGAGCTCCTCTATCTGGGTCAGTGCTTTCCTTCTGAGTGCAGAGCATATAAGCTGTAGCACTGTGCCAGCTTTGAAAAGGTTTCTTACAATACAGTTTTGTTTTGAATTCCTAGGTGTCTGAGGCTCTCTGGAGAGGATGAAAAGAATCTTTGATCTCTGTGATTTTGATGCCCACACTAATAGATGCTTTCAGCTTTATTTTTTGTCAACTTTTTTGAAACCCAGTTCATTGAAAACACAACTGCAGTGAGGGGAGAGCCCTTCCAGGAGCTGCCAGGAATAGTGAAGGTACCATATTTATCAAGGGACACTTGGGAGGGGAAGAGATAATTTTTTGTACCTCTCCTTATGCACTCTAAATCTTTCCAGTCTGTCATTAATCACAGTCAGGCACACCAGGGTTGTAGATGCAAGAGCCCATAGAACTGGTAGAAGAGAGCACCCTGCAGTGTCCCCCTTAAATTAAACATTTGTGCTGAGATGCTCTTCGTTGATCACATCCTAATGCAAAAATGAGATAAAAACTTGTACACACATTGCAGTTAAGCCCCCACTCATCCCCAAAACTGGTCCCTTGGATTTATCTGCTCTTTTATTGCACTACATAAAAGATGTTCCCTATCTGCAGAGGTTGTCTTACATACTAAGTGCTGTTGATTTCTTTCTTGTGAGCATAAACAAGGGAAAACGTAGCTGAGACTCTCATCATCTCACTCCTTTCATACAGACACACACACACACAAACTTCCCTCTCTCTTTCCCTCAGGGTCTCTGAGCAGACAGCAGGTCAAATTGCAGTCACAGTGGGGGAGAGGTATGCAGCAAACAGAAAATAATGAGGGAAACATTGACTTTGCTTTTCAGATAGTACAGAAGAGTTGGGTAAGAGAGTTCCTTCCCTTGTGAGTGTTGTGAGATGGAGTGCTCCCCATCCTCTGAGCTACTTGCACATCAGATGGGTACATCTGAAGACTTTTTTTGTTGTTGTAGAAAGGCTCCTCTGGAATGCCTACTGAGGTCTACTGTCCTTTTGCACATAAGGTTAGTATTGAGTAATCTCAAGTGCTGCAAATGTGGACAAGCTTTGTTGAAGCCTAAGGCCTTCTCAAAGGAATTTCCGCCCTTTGACTTATTTTAATTTTGGTTTTCCTTGCTCTCTCCACTGCCTCCTGCTTTCCACTGCGCAATTTCCCCCCCTCCTTTCTGTTTTCTTATGTCATTACTGCACTTTTCAGTGCCACCATCTTGAAGCCAGATGTCATACAAAGAGTCTGGAGTAAATCGAAATCAGGGTCTGTATTTATTATCCTGCTGGAGGAATCTAGGTGAAGCTGTAGGAGCAGGTCACAGAAGTTTCATATGAAATTAGTTTTACTCACTCCAGTCTGTGAAGAAATAGAAGACCCCCTCACCATGGTTTTTATCCAGGAGATTGCTGCTGGTTTAAGTTTGAATGATAGAGAAATGTTTGCTGTTTTGGGACATATGTTCTCCTGACATTAAAAGTCCCTATTTAAATAGGAGTCTTTGGTTCCAGGTGTTTTCAGAGGCTGGTGTTTATACAAAGTAAGTTTCAGAATTAGCAAGGCAGGGCAGGGAGAGGAGGAGTCCTTTGAAAGTAAATCTGAATCCTCATGTCCAATATTTGACTTTGTATTTTGGTCTTGATCAAAAAAGTGAAATCATCATGATCCCCCAGACACTCTTAGTGAACTTTTAAGGCCCTTCCAGCCATATCCCTGCAGGTGGAAATGTTTTTAGCAGGATGAACCAGTGAGCCCTGGAAGTGGGAACTGTACCCTACCTATTTACCTTTCTGTTGAGGTTTAAAAGAGACAGAGTCCATCCCTATAGTTCTTCTAGAGCTGCACAGAAAGTGCCTGGGCAAGTGATTGCAAAAAGAAACTTGCACTTTTATGTAATGTGTTAATTAGTGTGGGTGGATATGATCAGATCTAGTCTTGCAAGCCGTTCAGACAACTCCCTGAACACTCCCACCTTCAGATATTAAGAGATAGAGCTGCACTTGCCAAATCTAATAAAAACCCAGTAACAGACTTAATGCAGGCAGAGCATCAGTGGGTGCACTTATTTCAAAGAGAACACATCTGTTCATAGCAGACAGTAATTTGGCCTAGTGTTTTCCTCTAGCTGAAATGCAACTGTTGAAAAAGGAATACAGGGTGACCTTGGATAATCTATTTTGCTTTTATTTCTTTGTGTCACTTTAATAAACGTCATCTGGGTGACAGCCACCTTTTTTAACAGCACTTGTTTGTAAGTTTGGGGGTAAAACAAGATTTTGGCAAATGTAATCTTTTGCATTTTTCACCACAACCCTGAGAATCTCAATATTCTGCACTGTCCTTTGTAGCTCTGCCCTCCTGGTGCTAAGATCCGTCAGCCTGATATTGTTTCTCAGCCTGCTGGAGTTGGGAGACTTGAGTGAAACCTGTCACTCACAAAGAGCAGTTTCATTCTCTGGTGAACAGAATCCTCTTTGATAGAGTGCTCTTCAGCAGGAGATTCTGCAATGTGAATAGCGGTAGGCACCTCTCAGACATTTCAGCAACTGTCTCTTAGAGAAGGACATGAGAAAAACCAGAGCTCCACCTTCTCCCTGCTACTCTTTATTCAGTGTTTCCTATGGGAAGCTGTCAATCCAGTCACTTCTCTGGCTGATAAACTGACCCTCTTCCCACCCTCTATTCTTCTTTCTTCAATACCTTCAGGGAGCTGACAGTTTCAACAGAAAAATCTGTGTTCTTGAGGAGAGTCAGAGCAGCAAGGTCATGTGTCAGAGAGAAGACCAGTCTCAGTTTTGATAGGGCTGAGGTACCCCAGCCTGTGGATTAGAGATAGAACACCTAGGGCACAACTTAAAATGTTGCCAGGACAAGAGAGGCAGTGAGTTCCTCTGCTGCTGCCACCTCTTCTTGGGACGTAATTCCCTCTCTTGATTTTGTAAGGGATTCTTCATGCTGAGGCTTTAGCAGAATCACACACTGAGCTAGCCTGTGTGGATTGAATGCAAGAGAAAAGCACAGGCCTCCAAGGAGACAATTTATGTCTTCACACCTTCCCAAAGAGTCCAGCCTTAACAGCTCCTCGTGCTCACCTCTGCTATGTGCATTGTGAGATATGCAGAAGAAGAAGGAAGGCAAATGTTTATGCTGATTGTTCTCCATAAATCCATAAAGAACAGTTCCTCCTTAAATGAGATAAGAAAGCACACTGATTAGAGCTTGAGAGGGACTGAAGAGTAAGCATGTCAGAGAGGAGGGACACAATCTCACGGAGAGTGGCTGCCCTAAGAGGTGAAACAGCAGTTTATATTCCTGAAGTGATATAATAGCAGAGGCACGTGATTTCCATCTAAAGAAAGTCTACAAAAGAAGTGTGTTGTTACTCCTACTCATTCCTATGGGTCATCATGCCCTAAGAAGCAATCCATTAGCTTTGTAGCTTGCTGTCTCAGAACACCCCAATACACCAGTTACTATTTGCTCTTGTTTGGAGGAAGAGAAAGCAACCCATACATATGAAAACAGGGAGGGCCAGTTTGACTCACCACTCACTTTTTCCTAGCCAGCTGCAAAGGTTATCCATCATGCCTAGGTATTACAAGGACATGTGGTTCTCTGGCTTGTGTTAGTAATCGTCCTGACCTAGTTCTTCTAGGTAGATGTGGTTCAGTTCCTTGTTTTTCCCTCATGCAGTTTTATCTGGAAGAGTTGTCTTTGTATTGTGCAGGCATTTCACAGGCATCCTAGGCATGACATGTCCCTGTCTATGTTAATCAAATGACAATTAAAAGACTACAAACGTGGAAAATTGCTGTTTGACAGCTCCCCATAGCATCTTCTTCCCTGAGCAATGTGGAACTAGAGGAACTCCCTAAATGTCTAAATATAGACATCAGAGAAACATGTTGGCTTCTGTGTGAAAATGACCCTGGCTTCCAAAATGACTCCCCACACATCTTCTGAGTTTGGCACTGAAATTGGGTACCTGAGCAAATCACTGTCAGGGTGCCTTAGAGAGAGACTGCAGGAGAAGCTGAGGTCACTAGACAAACTGATTGAGACTTCTCGTCCTGCAAGACACTGTACAAAAAAAAAAATCACAAGTGGGATGACAGAAGGGAGCCAGTACAAAGTCAGGTACTGCAGTGAGATCTCTAGTTGCCCCCAGGTGCTCAAGAGTAACCTGTGCGACTCCCAGAAGTCCTGCCTTCAGTTTGCCCCGAGTGGTTCCTTCCTTTGAACAACCATGTGCAAACGCTGGGCATGTGAACACACGATCTGAAATGCTTCTTCAGCTTCCTTTTTTAGCATTAGGCATGTTGGAGTGTAGTCACCACCTGCTGCTTCTGCTCTGGGCGCTGCTCTTGATCTGCTGAGTGTTCCCAGATACTGCTGTGGCACATACTGACATTAGCTGCAAGAAAAGGGGACAACCCCTTGGTACCTTTGCCAGGAAAGTGAAGAGAGGGGGCTGCAGTAAATGCAGGGGAGATGCCATTTCTGGGATGAGTTGGCGATGTGAAAAGCGCTGCCCTGTGGAGTAAGGCTTTAAAGTAAAAAGGGCTCATCTCAGAAGAATGCTGACAGAAGATGGAAATGGTTGTAAAATGGAAAACAAGTGATATCCAAACACAGAGTTCCCCTTCCTGGAACCTGCTGGGAATGCTGACTTCATGCTGCCAAGCCCCAGCGAAGCCAATTGACTCACATGGTCATTATGCCCCCTGCAACTTTGCCCATTACAAGTCATAGCAGAGGTGAGAAACTCATTGTGGCTGCTCTCTCAACTGCTGAGTGTAGCAAAATAAGTGCTGTTAAAAACCCCCATACATCAGAGAACAAAGCAATTATTTGGTTTGGTGTCAGTCTTAGAGAATGGAGAGGACTCTCGGGTACCAGGAAGAGTAGCCACAGCATCTCCTAGTTGTTTCCTTGACATCTTGGACCACATTTCACTCTGTTAGTAATAAATAAAGTGGGAAGAATATGACTGACTGAAATCGGCAATAGGATTAAACAATCACAAATCAATTTTGTGAGCTGTTATTTGTCTTTCTTTTCCCCAGCAATAAAACAGTTAATGGTCTTTTCTGGACTCCCATTAGAGCTGCAGATTCATGGAGAATAGTTGCTGGTCAATTATTTGATTAGTATCCTAACAGCTGCACAAAAGACAGGAGAGAGAGACCAGCAAGCAATACTGTGCATGCTTTGATGAGTGAATAATTGGTAGCTTTCAATATCTTCCTACCCTTGAATATCCAGTCTTTGTGATCTGACATGCTTCTCAGCTGTTTGCTCTTGCGAAACACCCTTCCTCACCACCATCAACTATTACAACACTTCTGAACCCTAAATTAAAAAAAGAACCCACAGCAAAAACCTGTAACACATTAATCTTCTCCATTGTCTTGTTGCCACAGTTGAGGTTTAACAAGCATGTTAATCGAATGAAACGTAGCCTTGAATTTGAGGAGGGATCTGATGCTAACACAGAAAATGAAATAGTGTTGATGTCCTGCAGCTGAAGTTGTGGCGCGCGTTAAAACCCAAACCAAAGAAGCCAAGCCCAAACAGCTAAATTTAATCATTCAGTAGAATGCTCTGCTCCCATCATTATAGGATTACAGCACTGAGCCTTCTGAGCTCATTTTAGTTCTTTTATACAGTCAGTGCATCTTCATTCTGGTTTTAAGTTCCCTCCAGTACACATCTCCTCCATTCAAACGAATGACAGAACTGTAAGTTTACTTATGTAAAAGCTACAATCCAGACAAGCACTCCTGACAGCTCTCATTCCCTACAATAGTTAAGAAAATAATCTTAATTCTTTTAGACTCCTAATCCCAGTATTTAGGAGCAGTGGTGCTTTCCTGTGATGCAGTCTGGTAGGGGAACATTTCCCTTTAAAAACCTCTTCATATTGTAAGATTTGCCAGTGCTCCTAATAGCACACACCAGAGAATGTTACATTCTCTCTTTCTCCTTCAGAGGGCTGATTTCTTGAAAATGAACTCTCAGAGATCTTCTCTTGAATGAGCCACAGAAACCATGCTGAGTTTATTTTAATTGGCTTATATTAGGCCTGTTTTTTTGCTGATCCCTTCATTTTTCATCATTTTGTCTGTCACTTCCAGTTGTTCCTGTTGGAGTGGACTGTTTGACAGCTTCTGAGCCAGAATGCTGTGCATGCAGATTATTTCTCTCTGCGCCTTCCCTTCAGGCAGTCTCTCACCTGTGCATGCCTTAGTCCACACCTCCTGATACATTAACACTGCGATCTGCCCCAAATATCTTTGAGATTAGAGCATTAAGAGTACAAAAGCCCAGAGAGCTGGCATTAGTCTTCCAAAGGAGTTGATAGGCTTTTGAACACTTACAGCATTTGAACCTGAACTGGAAAGGAGGTTAGGTAGTGGTCGGCCAGAACTCACCTGAGGGGTGAGGGGGGGAATCAGAAGGTAGCAGTCAAGCAATAAAAAAGTAGATCTGCTGAAACAGGCAGGATGTGCAGGAAAAGCCCAAAGACGATAGGTTTAGGTGCAACAACCCTGCTGATCCTGAGCTGCAGATCCACTGGCATTGAAGTGGAAAATAAACACCCAGTAAAGCACATGAACCCTTTCCATCTGTCTGGCTAAAGGAAATACGGTGCAAGCCCTGAATTGCAGGCTACCAGCACTGCTGTTTGATTTCTTCTGATAATTTTCCATTCAGGAATATTACAAAGTGGATGGTTCTAGTGACACCTAAAAGTGTCCCTTTGCATTATGAAGTGCATACCAGACTGGATATGCTCTAGAGCTGGATGGGCAACTCATAGCCTAGTGATCTGTACTAGAGCTAGCAGTGCTGTCTGGCATGGGCAATCCTGGCTGTAAAACTGGACTGTTTCTCTTCTCTGGATTACTTTTAAATAGACTTCTTTCAACTCTTCATTTATCAAATACTTCATATACTTAATGGCCAACGCATTGCTTGCAAGCTACTCACCATAACCACCACTTTGAGTGCTTGCCATTCATTAATGGAGCTTTCCTGTGGAACTGGCTGTCCAAATCACACGGTGGCTTTGCCTTCCCTTGGCTGGATGCCTTCCAATCCCACAGGAAGCTTTCTAGGGGCTCCAGTATGTCTGATGATGACTGTGAGATGGCTTCTGGCAATAGTATTAATGCAAACGCATACTCCGAGTGTGTTCTCATGACATATTCCAATCTTGTGACCAAAAACGTGCTCATAGACATTTTCAAGGGGAAAATCCTAAGCTGGGATACTGTCAAAAGTGCATTCACCTTTATTTACAGCAGAACATTTTCACACTGGCCTTGTGTCTTTCAATCAATTCACCTCTCTCTGAGCCTTGGATTATCAGGGAATTAAAAATAACCAACACTGTGCTGACCCAAGAAATAGTTTATTAATATAACAGTGACCTTCTGACATGAGGGCATGGCATAGTTCCAAACATGGGGAATGGCATTACAATGTTTTGGGGTTTGCTGTTTACTCACCTCTAGTCTATTTAAGACAATTAAACCACAAGTGGAATAGAGCTGCACTGCCACTTAAATTTGGAAAGTGAGCTAATGTAGAAAAGGAGCAGGTTGCCTGCTTGCCCAGAGGGCACAGGTGCACCAGCAGAAGGTTGTGCTGCCTGCGGAGTGTAACTCGGTTCACCTGCTGCTCATGTTCACCCTCTTCACTTTGGAAGAGTGAAATGTACCTATCGAAACTATAAAGTACAGTGTTTTGATACACACCTTTGCAAACCATGCCCTACCAGAGCGTTTCAGGTTTTATTTTATATATATATATATGTGTATGTATATATCTATATAAGGCAAGGGTGAAACAGAAAGCTCTGCAGTCTTGCCTGGTGTTACAGAGTGAGGCACTATGATTGAACTGATGGTACAGCCCTTAGGCTCGCCCTGAAGCCTTTCCACGGCAGCAGCCTAGGTCCTAAGTGCCTGGCCCATGGCTGGGAGATACTTGCCAAGGGCCAGGTTTGACAAGCACAGCAAACTATGGTATTTTGCCCATGAACTGTTGCTTATTTAATTATCTCCCTCCGTACAGATAAACCCTGGTGACAAATCTGTGGTGGGGTTTTCACACTTGTTCCTGACCCCGAGATTAGATTACATCTTCTTCTTAATGCCACAATTACGACTTTTCCATACCTTGAAACAAAGCAAACCTTGCAAGCCTGGCCCTTCGGATCCTCCCTGCTAGCTCCCTAGGTGTGTTTTGGGGTGAGATACCTAAACTGGCCTAGAAATGCAAAGGCTCTGAGGATTTAATCACAGAAATGTTTGCCTGGGGGCACTCAGGAGTTTTTTTTTTTTTCTCGGAACTTTCAGCAAACTTAGTCTTTGTTTGCATTTTTCTGTAGTTGGTGTTTACTGTTCATTTGCACTGCACATGCTGTGAGAAATTAAGACATTATGTTGCTATTTCCCCCCCTTTCTCCTGCTTTCATTCTTTTTACTCCCCTACCCCCTTCACAATCCTTACAATTCCTTTCACTATTTGATGTTAACGGGACAAAAGAAATAAATACTTGAAAGAAGATACAAACTGTGTTTCGGCTTTACCTTGGAGCTGCTGCGGTAACTGAATAGCAGTCTGCAAGGTTAAAAAAAGAAAAAAATTAAAATTGCCAGAAAACCTCCGTGCTCAAACCACAAGTTGGGTTGCCTATTGCAAAGCAACGTTTAGCCCACATGCCTGAAGAGCATAGGAATTGCTCTGTAAATCTCTGAGTGTTTCATATAGTTTCCTTGTCATGTGGCCATTAAGTTTTATAACCTTTATATTTCAAGTGAAACAATGAACACGAATTCCTTTTAAATGCCCTAATAGATTCCACATGTTGGCAATTTTTTATTATTTTGGTTGCTCAGCAGGTAGCACACCCGCCCGTGGGACGGTTGGTCTCGGCCGCTGCCTGGCCGGGGGACAAACTCCCGCCCCCAGCCCGGGGATCCTCGTCCAAGCGCTGCTGCCCTGCGCTGCGCCCCCGGCCCGGGGATCCTCGTCCAAGCGCTGCTGCCCTGCGCTGCGCCCCCGGCCCGGCCGCTGGGCTCTGCGCTACACCTGCCGGGGCCTGCTCGTGCGCTGCAGGCCACGCGGAAGCCCAAACCTCGCTCCTCCTGCCCCCGGCCCGGACACGAGCAGGGCACGAGCAGCGCACGAGCAGCAGCTGGGTGCCGCGCGCCGCAGAAGCTTCCAGAGGCCGTGAGGGCAGAGGCGGTTGCTGAGGTGAGCGAAGGGGCGGGAGGCTTTTAACTCCCAAACCAGAAAGCGCCAGAGCCCCGCTTGGCCTCGCCGCCGCCTCGGGCCGGCGTGCTGGCAAGGGGAGTCCCGCAACAGCCCCGAGCGCTGCGGGGTAGCCTGGCTGCAGAGAGGAGACAGCGCGGCCCGCGAAGGCTGGGCGACGGGCAGCCCGGCCGCGGGAGTGGAGGGCACAAAGGACCTTCTGGAAGGCCGAGAGCAGCCCTTGTTGTCGGGGAAGGAGCGCGGTGAAAGCTCAGGGCGCCCTATGGGCTGCTGAAGAAGGATCGGTACCGCCATACACTGCCGTGGCCCGCGGCAGCTGCGGGTGAGGCCGAACCGCGACAGGCCCCTAGCCAGGGAACGGCCCCGAGCACTGCGGCTGACCTGTGGATGGCTTCTGGGGCATCCCCCTGTCTACTGGTGGGGCAGTTCGCACCTCTCTGCCCTTAATTTTATTTCTTTTCGCTTTAAGCGCTTATCTGTTCTCAGTAATCAGCTTGCCCTTGGTCCGAGAGGTGTCCATGTCAGCAGCAGTTAAGTGGAAGTGCCTTGAACCCTAAGTTTCTGGAAGCGGAGGATTTACATTTGTGAAGGTCTGTCTGTGGTCGTAGGATTTCCCTGCTAGGGGACCCGAAATGCCAGTTTACCATGCTGCCCCACGAGGAGTTTGGGGAAAGGAGGCGGAGATGTTGGGGTTTGTTTTGCTTTGTTTTGTTTTTCGCAAACAGCAGAAGCATTGCAATTGACTAAGGTAAAAACAGGCCTTTGGTTGCCTTTAAAGTTCGACTTGGTGTTAATTGTCCTTCTGGATGCCGTCGTTTCTAAAGTGAGAGCGGGCCCTGGGCGGCAGGTTTGCACGGGCTCGTTTGTGGTGTTGGCAAACGCCGGAGTTCTGGGGATTGGCCGGAATGATTAAGATCATCGCCTCTGGTTTGTTTTCTTAATGAGGTGCTTCTTTAACCGCAAGTTGTAAACGGTTTGAGCTGCATTTCAGTTCAGTTTGCCTTCGATTTTCCCGTGCTGGTGTGTTACCTTCTAGACGTAGTTCTGCTTTAGTCTGTGGTGGATGGAGCCGCAAAGAACTGGGATGTGTGGCACTTGAACTCTGCAATTGTTTTTGTGTCTTTGACACCTGTTTTGATCCTGTGCCTTTTTACCTATCTGTGAAGAGCTTCAAGATGCGTCACAATCTCTCAAATGGCTTTGAAAGGCTGCACAAAGAACTCTGTGTGCGGAAATTATTTTTATTGCTTTAATTATCCTAATGCAGTGTATCTGTGTTGGTCCTGCTGTTGAGAATTACAGATTCTGAGTGGGTTATGCATTGTGGGCTAAGGGTTTGGTGTGTATCCTCTGCTGTCTTAGGGAAGCAGTTAAAAGTTTTATGCCTTCCTGACACCCTCACTTGGCTCTTTTTAGCACTTTCCATGCCTTGAAAATATGCAGGGGTTAGGTGGGGGATGCTGGATCCTGCTCTTTGATAAAGGCCCTGGATTCCTTTAATGACAAGGACCTTTTGTTGCAAAGTGGTCTTCTGCTAACCTTGGTGTGGGAGTGGTGAAAACTGAAATGGATGGTGTCACCGAATTAGTGACCACATCAGAACTACTCTGGTCTGTACTGCTTCCAGACACATGAAGCCCTGTGTCAAGGCAAGGTCATCTGGTGATCCTGAGAAGCCACTTTCATACTATTCTTAGACCGCAAGGAATTTCCACTTACTGTAAAGCTGTCAGGCAGTGTGTCTGTGTCCCATCCACCCCTCCCTGCCCTACATCAGTGGGACGGAAACTGAGTATCACTGTACACACAGAACAGTAATGGAGTTTTGAGGCACTCTGGTCATTTGGATTAGTAAGTTGTTTTGTGAGAGTTTCTACTGCAGCTAAAGCAACTTAAGTGTAGCAAAGCCGTGGAGCAGCTATAAGATCCTTAGGTAAAGAGTATGCTGATGCAAAGGTTTGCAGGGAACATTCTTGATTAGCAGTCTAATCTACATCCCGATTTATTGTTGTGTAGAGCCGGCCAGCAGGCAGGTATAAAAGTGTACTGATGTTTGGGAGTCCAAGATTAAACCTGGGGCAGAGTAGGAGTTGCTCAGCTGAGCAGTGAAAGCTTGGCAGATTGGCTTGTGTCCTGTTTTCTGGTGACGTTTCCAGTCACTGAGAAGGCCATCAGTCCTGAGCCCAGCAGGAAAATAATGAAAACCTGCCAGAAATGTGTGTTCTTGGGCAGCTTTTCCAGCGCTTTGCATCACCTGATGGTGAGCTCTGACGTGTTGGATCAAGAGGTGATCATGTTGGATGTGTTTTCTAGGAGGTGAAACCAGTGCCCTGCTGCTGCCTGCACAGTGGGGGCAACTTCAGGGTGTTCTTGGCACACTATTCAGGTACAGGAGGGGAGATTGTGTGGGAGAGCTGTAGGCTATCTCAGGAAGGGAAAGTGCTCAGCAGTTTCTGAGCAGAACCTTTTCTGTGTTCTGCAGCATGAGTAGCTTGTAAAGCCATAAAGGTCTCTGAATTGGGGCATCCTTTTCTCCAGTGAGATGTGCAATAGCACATCTCACTACCCCAGCCCTTGCCTCACTGACTTCATGGGGCTTCAGGCAGAAAAACTCTCCAGTGTGTTCCTGCTTACGTTCTGTAACTGCAGCTACTGCTCCATTCTTTGCAGTATTTTATCTGTTGTGTTGCTTTGGAAGATCTTCAGCTGCAGAAATGGAGTAATGGATGTTCTGGGATAATCTTGGAGATCATGACACTGATAGAAACAGTGTGACAGTCCCCTCGCAGGGGCTGCCAGAGTGCATCAGGCTTCTATCCTAAGCTAGCCTAGGAAGTACCACATCCTTGGGAGAGTTACGTGGCGCAGAGGAGCGGGGAGGTGCCATTCAGCCTTGGGAGGACTGATAAGCTTGAACACAATTATCAGGCAATGTTGCTGACTGTAGAGCTTTTCTGTTTGCTCCTGAGGATGAGGCCTGCTGAAGTTCAGAGCATAAATAATCATTATCTCTGCCGTGCAAGGGCTTTCACTCTGTGCTTGGCCCTCTGTCCCAGCCCCCGCTCCATTCAGCAGGGTCAGGGAGAAGGGAATAGGAGGCGGTGTCTTTGGCTGACATGAACCCGCTGGGGAGGGATGAGAGGAAGGGGGTCTTGGGGGCTGGGTTCAGAGCAAGGTTAGCCAAATATCGGATAAATTAAGCAAGAGAAACAGACAGCTCAGCTTGCAGTGAACTTTTCACCCAGCTAACCTGTTCCTCACCCTGTGTTGCACAGGTGGAGTACAGCCCAAGTAGAGCACAACCCTTGCTCTCCCTGCCTCCTCTTTCTTTTTAATAGTGTAAAACATCGCCAAAGGGAGAGCAGGAACTGAAAGGGGGTTGATTTGCTCTTTTGAGTCCAAGAAATATTATAGTTCTAATTGCTGTCTTAAGAGAAGTTAACACTGCTGATTGCAGAGCAGTTAGTCATTATTTGCTCCAGTGTAAAGCAAGGACCAATAATTTCAGGTTATAGAGGATGGAGAGGCAATTCTGTATGGGAGAGGGCAAGGAACAAATGACAGTCTACACAGGGATGATTAGAGATTCTTTATGGGAAGACACAAGACTGGGGGAAATTCAGTGAATTCTGGTGTTTATATTTCTCTGAGTTTGCTGCATTTGGAGGGCAAGTAAATACAAATAATTGCTGACAGATGTTGTAAAAACATAGTATTATGCTAACTATGAAGCTTAATTTTTGTCTTAGTTAAGAATATATATTGATAATCAGGCATGGTGTACTTGGGCTCTTACCTCACCTTTCTCGTGCAGTGGCTTTGCTCCAGAGGTGTGGTGTGGAACTAAGAGCTGAGTCCCTACTGCTTCCTCTGCCTGTCTCCCAAGAAAGCTCCAAGCAAACTGAAGTTACTGTTTTTTAATTAGTCGCTCCACCACAGTCAGTGTGTAGTGGTGAGGCTGAAGTTCTTGATGTGCTTTCCTAAACTGTTTTTGTGCTTTGTGGTCTGGCAGATTTGTTGGAGAGCAATGCCTGGTGAAGCACTTCAACCTGACTTTTAGTCTAAAGTCACTGGTTTGAGATGGGGACTTTCAGGTTCTCCTCTGATATTCCCCCTCCCCCCCCCCTTTTTTTACTCATTACAAGTAAGGAAAGTTCATGCATAGTGTTTCCAGGAGTTAAGCCCTGTTTTCTTCTGTGTGCAGGCCTAAATTCCATAAACTAGGGGTCCTTGAAACCCCACCTTATGGAAGTTTTGCCAGTAGCACACTTGTAGATGGTAAATGCCAGGAGCTCTGTGTCTAACGTGGAAAGAGTATTGTGTAAACCTAGAGATAATCTCTTGACTTCAGGAAACTGTGAGCCTCCCTGCAGCAGTATTTTCAGTTCCTGCTTTGCTCAGTGCAGAATGATGATTTCCCCACCCCATTTTGGATCTGGGAAGGAGGTCAGGTTCTTCTTGGACTGCATGTAAATGTCAGTTGATATAAAGCTCCTCAGATGCTGCCAGGTTTGTTAGGTGATTGGCTGCAAAATAATACAGACAGAGTCTCCCATGGTGTCCCAAATTCCTGGGCGCTGAGGGAGGACAGGAGCTCGGGCTGACATGACTGCACTGGCATGGGTGTGTTAGAAGGAGTAGAGAAAGGGAGTCTGAACTGTAGTGTGGTTGCCGTTGAGTTCCTGAGCCTGCCTGTTGCTGGTGCTACCGGTTGTTTATCAGACAGTTTTACTTCTTGTAGTTGAGACAGACGAAAGCAACAGTTGGAATCTGCATAAGACAGCACTGCTCTCTGCTGCCCCTTCCCCTGCAACGACAGGAGTGCTCTTGTAGGTTTGAGCCCAGTCAGAGACTGGATTCTGTTCAATCTCACTTCTTTGCTTCTTTTGGGTGGTTGTTTTCTTGTTCTGGTTTGGTTCTGGCTGGCTTAATTTTACAACTTGTAGTTTGAAAGGCAAATTCCACCACTGGGGAGGGGATGGGGCAAGGGCAAGTTCAGTAGTCGTCAGATGAATGAGAATGGCACTTTTCCAACAGTTTAAGCAGGTTCAGCAGAGCTTGAAGTCAAATCATAATCTTCCTAGAGACAGATTTCCTTGTCTGATGTGTCAGAGCTTGTATTCTCCACAAAAGTTGCTCCCTTTTGGACAAGTGGGTGGAGTTTCCCAGGCCTGCTTGGCCATTTACCTTGTGGCTCGAAACTCGTGTGTCACGGCAGGCCTGTTTCATCTACTGTATTTTTGACTGTCCTTTGAGTGACATCATTTAAATGATGAATTTCAGAGGTGATTCATACCAGAAAAGATCTAATAATTGTTACCAGTTATTCAAATCAGTGTTACTGATTTCCCGCATCCTCCCACTGCTCCCTTGAGCTCCCCCACCCACTCGTTTTTCCTAATAATTCCCAGGCTTTCTGGCTGTGGGGCTCAGCATGCCCTTGTCCGTGTGTCTGTGCTAAGGTGCGAATATCTAGCCCTCCTCAGAGGAACATTTAGGGCTTGGCTGCAGCAACTTGCATAGGCAGATACAGGCTGGAACTGAAGAAACAAGCAAGGTAGATTGCTGGCAGCTTCAATGAAGCTTCAAAGCCACATTCACAGCACATCTTCTGCTTGGCTCTACTGCTGGTGTTGGCAGTCTCTAAGGTAGCTTTTTCAAAGCTAGATGAGTAATGTGTCTGCAGGCTATGGTGTTGGGGTGCACAAATGGGACTCTAGAGTTGTGCCAAGAATTAGGCTAATCGCACACTGTGCTAGCAGAGACTTGCACCACTAGGGACCTTGTGTGCTGCTGCCGTTCCGGTTTGTAGCTGTGAGCATTTCTTGTCTTTCATAACTGAAGATGTTCAACTCACCAGGCTTGTTTCTCCAGCACCACGAATTGGAATCTGCATTGTGCACTGAGTCGTGTAGTCAGTAAGCTGTCGTTGAATGCAGCCTTTCTTCAAGTAGCTCCTCAATTGGGCCCTTTTCACCCATTAAATCCTTCTCTTTTTTGTATCTTCCCTTGATCCTGCCAGCTCAGGTCCCTTCCTTACCTCTGATTCTCATCTCTTTTACTTTTCCATGCTCATTCTCTCTCTTGCTTGCAGGAACACACTTGATTTTGCACAGAATTAGATGCATCTAGAATCCTAGACAGGGCAAAGGGTGAGGCTGGGTCAGTTCTGGATGTCCACAGTGAAATATGTGGGAACACATTGACAATGGGGCAGCTGAAATTCTAAAGCTGATTTTAGGAGGTATTTTTGGCTGTGTTATGCTGTCTCATACAAGGCCTAGAAGAGACAAACCCTGTTCTCCCCTAAGCAAGGAAAGCAGCATTCACCCTCCCTATTTATTAGCTGCGGAGGCAGGGTGTTAGTCTGACTTCAAGAGGTGGCAGAGTTGTTAGCTTGTTGAAGTTTATGCTGTCAAAAATCCCTTTAGAGGAAGTGAAAAGCCACTTCTGTTGTGGAGCTCATTTGTTCATCCTTTCTGGGAGGGGTTGGGGTGGCAGCAACTGAGAAAAAAGTGTTGTCCCCAGAGCTGCAGGCGAGTTGATCATTTCACAGACAGTGGTGAGGAGAGTGGAAAGGATATTTAGGAAATGGGGCACAGAGACAAAGCCTTAGTAAGAGAACACAGAGGACCTCTTTGGATGACTAATAAATAAATATACTGTCATTTCCCAGTCTAGTTTTTAAACTAAAAAACCCCCTCTTGTTTAGAGGTTGGCTATAGAGGAGGTACAAGGATATGTTATTAAAGGAAGGGATCCTAAAGAGTAATCCTTCCCTCCCACAGCACTCCTGGACTTTCTAGCCCACTCGTGGATTATTTTTATGGTTGTAAGCCATGCAAATTGATCAGATGATCACAAGTTCTGTGACTTGTTTGCAGCCCCCAGGGCAGCCAAGAGCTCTTCTGGAGAGAACCTCTTTATATAAGAGCCTCTGTGTGCTGGGTTGTATTCGGTGCTGCTCAGGGGCGGAAAGTCCCCTGTAGCATGTGCTGGCCTGGCAGAGTGAGCTCTCAGGAAGAGAGCAAGAGCTGCCCCCTTTCTGCCCTTTTGGAAAAGCAGCTGGGTTGATGACTGTTCTTGTGTGTGTAGCAAAGCTGGCACCCCAACCCCTACTTTGTCAGCAGTAGGACAGTTGAGGGGAAGAAAAGCTTGGCGTAACCCTTTGGTGTGTTATTTGTTATCACTTTGCGGCCCCCTGGAAAATGAACTTTAGGAAATGGTGAGCCAGTGGTAAGGGTGAAGACTGGGAAAACCCGGGAATCAGCAAATCCATTGTGTTGTGCTGACAGAAAGATACTGTTACAACACACTTTAGCTGCCAACTTGCTGCAGTCACTCAATCCATCATGGTGGGCTGTTGGATCACAAGTCAGTGAAACTCAGCCTGGCGTGTTATTTTAGTCTTACATGGACTGTGAGATAAACGGGGCATGAACCAGCCCCCTGGCAGGGGGTCGACCCCTGGCGCCCTCATTAAAGTGCCAATCAAAAAGAGTAATGGCAGAGGGAATGGAAAGCTGGCTTCTTCAGCCTCGTACTGCGCTCCTCTGAGCAACTTGCTTAAGCCAAGGGAAACATTTCTCTCCTGAACAGGAGCCAGACCTTCACAAGTACCTTCTCTCCGCTTGTCTCCCTGAGACCACGTGTTGAGGCTCTTCTGGGTTTCTTGCTTGCCATGGAAACCTGTTGGCTTACTACTGACTGTTCAGAGAAGATGGTGGAGAGAGGTGTTGCAGAATGCAGCCCAGAAAGGGTGCAGGTACTTGTTCTGTGCAGTATGCAGGTGCTGTGCTGTGCTTGCATTGATCATCAGTCACTCAGTGGCACAATTTCTGTTGCAGGCTGCTCATGTGGCAGCATTTTTTGTGCAAGATGCAGTGAAACCTGCGTTTTGCCCATAGCAGTCCAGTCTAGAGAGCTTGCTCCTGCGGGCAGGGTGTGAAAATGCATTCTTGTGCCTTACGTGGGTTATTTCAAACTTCCACAGGAACCCCCAGCAAATAGACCCTGCAGCGACCCCGTCATCCATGGGTGACTGTACAGCTGAGGCTAAGGCACACATGCAGTGCTGAGCTGCCTGTCATTGATGCTGAATAGCCAAATAGGTGTGGGACCTCTGCCTTGACAAGGGATGCTCACATCCTGAGTGCATCCCACACTGGGTGCTGTGGGAATTTCTGCATGTGCTGGTTTTCTCTGTCTAAATACACATTCTGCACATCAGCATTGCTGTAGTTGTGTGCTTGGAGGAGAGGGCAAAAAGGCAGCTACTGGGAAAAAAGAAAGGGGGGGTGAAGTCTTAGTGTTACATGGATGTGACATTTGAAATCAGGCAGTGCAGAGTTGGGAAGTGATCTCTTAAACCTGCTTGTAAATGTCAGCTCTTAGTGTGATCTCAGTGTGATTCTGAACTTGGCAGCTGTTTATTTTTACTCACAAAGTTTGATAGTTTCTCCAGGTGGATAGTAATTTGGTTTAAAATATGATTTTTAATGGGTGGGTTCAGTAGTTGGAATTAGTGTCAGTGAAGCACGATATACAGCTAGTAACTAGTGCCATATTACAACACCTAAGAGTAAGCAGTATGAGTAGGAAATTCTCCTGCCGCAGAGCTAACAAGGTAGGCGCATTCAGGGTGGTGGTACTGAGGCAGATACGGATTGGAGAAGCCTTTAAGAAGCAGTAAGCAAGTAGGATGTTTGCAAGTTAGCCTTCTACTGGGCTAGGTCAGAAGTACTACTTTTATTCACTTACATCCAGTATTGTGTTCTTGCATTCTCCACACATCTGACCATGAGCTGTAAGGATGCTGTCTCTGCAGAACCCTCTGAAGACTCTCAGTACACAACAAATGAAGAGATACTCTGGTATGGAACCTAGTGCAAAATATAATCTCCACATTTTTGTTCCCTCTATGCTTTGAGATAAAAAGAAATCCCAAAAACATATGCTGGCACACAAAGGAGTTGCCCATTGGCAGCAGGAAAACATCATTGGTGGTGTTCTCCTGGCATTTGAATTTAAGGGCCCTGACCTTGCCAAAATAAGGCTGGGGTGGGAGTCTGGACCTGCAGATTGTGGTTTGGGTTGTTTTTATTTCCCTCCTCCCAAGACTAAATGCAGACACAAATTTCTTCTTAGGTCATTATTTTGCTAACCAGTGGTGATGGTTGGCCAGGAGCCCTGAGGCAGCAGTGGTTGGGAATGGTGAGTCACCTTCCCAGGTCAGAGCAAGTGCTTGCTGCTGCTGCGGTCTAGAGGGTTGAGGACAGTTGGTACCACAGGTTTTTGTTTACAGTTTCTTTACAGCCACAGCATCTGGGGTGCTTGTTTCTTGCTGGCATTTCCGGTGTGCAGGACCAGTTGCGCTGTAGCTGCCGTGCCTAGTCCATGCATCTGCTTACCTCAGTTGTGCAGGCACATGAAAGCTGCTTATTGCTCTCCTGGCCTTGCAGGACTTTGAGTCAGCCCAGAGCAGGCTTGAGGTGCAGGGTTCTTCTTCCCCACTGCAAGAATTCTTTGTGCTGGGCGTGCTGCTTGCGCAGGAGTGTGTCAGCTGCAGAGAAAAATAACAACCCATCAAAAGCCCAGTGTGATACTGGAGTCTGATTGCATCGAGACACCCTGACTGTGCAAGAGCCCATTAATAGCTCTGATATAACGTGGCAGGCATCTGGCTCTTATGTAACTGCAGCTTGCTCCAAGGTTATTTTTATTTCTATACTAGAATGTGCTGTAGTGCTGCTGAGGAAAAAAGCAAAATAAAATAAAGGTCTTTTTCTTTCAGTTTTTGTTCCCCAGTGTTTGTGAGTGGTTAATGAGTAACCTTCTTCTTGTTGGCAGGCCTCCTGTCATAGAATGAACACTGCACTGCTACATTGGCGAGGCACATGCACAGCACAAGAACCCAGCCTTGGGCACACATCTGGTGCTGGGCTCCCCTCACGTTCTCCTACTCCAGAAAAATCTGCTTATGGATAGCTATGGCAAGCACACAGCTCAGTCAGACTGGGCAGGCCTCTCTGATCATGAAACGTTTGCTCAGCTCCATTCCTTTCCTGAGGCTATAGGGGCAGCTACCAGTAGGTTGGAGTAAAGCTTGAACCAGTACTACAAGTGGGGAATTGAAATGGTTTCATCCAGGCCTTGCATTTGATATAATTAAGCATTCTAACATCTACTGATTAAGAGACTGCTGTCAAGGCTGAATTTTACAGAGGCCAGACTGGAATCTAAATCTCTGGACATGGTTTTAATTTTATTTTTATTTATTTATAAAAATCACATAATTGTCAGGGCTGGAAGGGACCTCAAGGATCATCCTGTTCCAACTCCCCTGCCATGGGCAAGGACACCTCATACTGGATCAGATTGCTCAGAGCCCCATCCAGCCTAGTGTTAAAGACCTCCAGGGATGGGGCTTCCACCACCTTCCTGGGTAACCTGTCCCAGTGTCTCACTACCCTTACGGTGAAGAACTTCTTCCTAACATCCAATCTGAATCTACCCACTGGTAGTTTTTCTCTGTTCCCCCTGGTCCTATCATACTACCTGACACCTTAAAAAGTCCCTCACCAGCTTTCCTGTAGCCCCCTTCAGATACTGGAAGGCCACAATAAAGTCTCCTCAGAGCCTTCTCTTTTCCAGACTGACATTTTACTTACATTTTTAACAGAAAACTAAGACTAGATGTCCCTTCTTTCTAAGAACTACACTTAACAAGAGTTTGGAGTGTGGCCATCACTTCCCAAGATTAAAAAAAGGCCCCACGAGTATGGCTATGTATACTTACATTTGTGAGGGGGATGTGTGGGGGCTGTGTAGTAAGAAAAAGGATTATCTAAGCATGCACACATACAGAGTTATTCTCTGCAAGAAACTAAGTTGTATGAGTGAATTTGTGCAACTGTTAATTAAAATGTGTTTTGTTTTCTGTTTGCAGCAGTCTGCAACAGAAGCACTGTTTTGTTTTGTTTTTTTTTTTTGTAAACAGCATTCACAGGTTGGTCAGAGAGCGAGAAAGGATCAGCTGGCTGATGTACTGGGGAATGTGTTTGGGAGCAGAAGGAAGGGCGGGAGGTTGGTCACATCATGCACTTTACCTGTTCTCAGGCAAACCTTACTTTGTGCCTCTTTTTTCCACTGACTGCATTTTATTTATAAACGTCTGTTAAAGAGGTTAACAGAATTGCTTATGATCCAGTAATGACTGTAACAAAACGTTTCAGCCTGATCATACCATAGTAAGATGCCTAAGTACACATAGAACCTCACTCTGGTTTGGGTCAAGTGTTTGAAAGTTACCAAACTTTTTTCCTTTATCCAGTTTGTTATTGAGTGATTAATTTAATCTTCTTCCAGGGTCAGCAAGCAAGCAGACACCTTAATGAGTAGCTACTCATCTCACCTGCACTGTGCTGGATGGAGCCTGTTGCCAGCTGAGGCCTGTCTCCAGGAGTCATATTTGGTTACCATACCAGCTATTGGTGAGTGCAGGGGGTTTTTTTCTCTTTTAGCAGCCATATGTTCCCTGTGTCTTTGTACTTGTGCATTACTAGCAACACTGTTTCCTCAGCTAAAAAAAGTCTCTTAGTGGCTTTGACACGTTCCTGTTAGCTATGAGCTTAAAACAGTATGATCCAAAATAATACTGCGCTGTGTTTTGACTGCTTTGTCAGATACAGGGCAGCAAAATGGGAGCTTGCAGCCACAGCTGTGGATTTAGGGCAGAACACAAAGGACTTTGGGAGTTCCACTTGTCCATAATTGCTTCTAGAATAAAGTGACATTGCCATCTGTGTTCTTCTGCATAGCTTGCACATTAAAAACTTTGCTGCCTAATTCTGTCACAGGTCTGGCTCATTTTACTGACAGCAGACTGCATGGGTCTGTGGAAGCGATAGAAGTATTGGGCTGGGTTTGGGTTTTTTTGGCCACATAAAATCAATAGTCATACCTAAAGTTGTTGGTTTTTTTTTTTTTTTTTTTTTTTTTTTTTGGAAGTGTATTGTTGATTTCTGACATTGCATAGCCTGAGTAGGTGACAGGCCACTGAGGAGACGTGTCTGGCTTGGAGAATTCTTCATTCCAGTCCTCTTCTTTTTCTGCACACAATGGTTTTGCAAGCAAGGGCACATGAGGAGTGTGAGTGGAAGTAATTTATTGCACTTCTCCAGAATTATCATAAAATAGCTCTTAGGTCAATAATCTTTATTTTACATTTCTTTAGTAGCAAGTCCAGCAAGAACAAGGATAGGCAGAGAACAGTTTTACAGTTCTCAGTAAAATACACATAAAAGCTAAGGAGCTGAAGCTAACTATTTGTGCATGGTGAGAGGGCGTTTGAAATAGTACCTGCATTGCTGATGGGTTACTTAATCTCTGCTAGAGTGTGACCAGCTCTTTATGAAGACTTAAGAGGCACGAGAAAGCAGCATGTTCCCTGAATTGGCCTGCCTGTGTGCTAAGGACAGCAAGTTGTGGTGCTCTCTCTCATCAATCATTTTCCTCCACAGCTTCTGAAACCTGCTTCCCTGGCTGCAGCAGTCACACCTCCACCATGGGACTGTGCTACAGCCCTGGTGAGCTCAGTCTTCACAAAGCCCAGGAGCTGAAGGACTTCAGACTTTGGTAAATGGCACTATTATGTTGTCTTGTCTGCTTACAGCTTGCATTTCAGTTGTTAAGTATTTGAGTAACACTGGAGACTTGCACTTAGGCTCCAGCTCCTCTGAAAACTACTTTTGAGTATGGCTCCTGGAATCTGGAAGTTTTATTTATTCACTGAGTAATAATGGTTGTCGTGCCAATAGCAATGGGATGTCCACAGTAAGAGTTCTGGAATGACACAAAAATAGTTGGGCTACAGCAATAAATAACATCACTTATGCTTTTAAAAAAACTCCCCAAGTTCTGATTCTATTTGTTTTGGAATGCAGCATGAGACAATGTGCTGCTTTCAGCTCTGCCTGCACATGATTCCTTGTGAGCAGCCCGCGGTGTGTGCCCTTAGGAGCGTGGCCTTGGCTGTAACTGAGTGAGGAATTTCACCAGTGCACGTGGGAGGAGCACAGGATCACCAGGAACAGCATGGAGTAACCTCTGGCCTCTGAGGGCCTGTGGTGCTCATGCACATCTAGGCTAGTGGGAGCACTTTTCAAAGGTTCAAATAATGTTATGTTTAATTCTTATCAACAGTTGAAAGAGAAGCTTAGGTACAGTCCAAAAGAAATGTACAAATTATGTGTTATCACCTGTGGCTTTCTCAGTTCAGGTCACTCACAATGCTCTACTATCAAACTCTATTCCAGATGCTTGAACCTCAGCTCCATCTGTAATTGTTACAAAGCCTAGGCATTCAAGCTGTTTTCCTGTGAATTCTCAAGACAGAGCACTGAGCTAGTTTTTGTTTTCCTTCCCCATCTACCTTCTTACCATCTTTAGCAGTGAGGTATCCACTGCATTAGAAAAGAATGTTGTAGAGAAGAGAAGCAGGGAGTCTTAGCAGCAGAGTCCAACAGGACTGACATTAAAGCACTGTTGAGCCAATGCACTTGTTGAATTCCTTATTTTACTTAAAAATTATGCAGAGACATATACAAAAGTGATGCATTAGATCAGTTTCATTTGTGTCATGGACCTTTATAGACATTGATTTCCAGTCACAGACCACACATACATCGACTGATTGCACATTGTCTCCTTAGACAACAGTCCTCTGCCTTTCACTTCACAGGAGTTGAGAATTATTCTAAACTTCACCTTAAACTTAATCTTGTCTTTATCAAAGGATATTAAAAGGTAAACTAAGTGGAAAATCAAGTTATAGTGGGATCCTTATTTTGAGTCAAGGGTTTATAAAACAACACTTTCAGAAGGCAGGTTCCTCAGTGGGTTCAGGGCAGTTGTGTGCTCACTCTTGGACCTTGTACAGCTGCTGAGCCATCTCCAGGAAGCAGATGGGAAAAGGAGATCTTCCATTTGCTGCAAATAAAGGTATGTGGATGCACTCCTTCAGTCTGCATCTTGCTGAAGAGACAAACACTGAGTTGATGTAAAAGGTTTGAAAAAAACACATTATTTTTATTCCTTCAAAAAGTCCAATTTTGAAGAGGTTGTCTTGAAGACAAATGATGCATTGATTTTCTCTCCCATCACCCCTGGCATTTCCAGTGCTAGCAGAATTCTACACTAACCAGTTAACCATATACTTTTACTCCAAATAAGGGGGAAAAAAAGTTAAAGATTCCCATTTCCAATGCTACTTACTGAAACTACTTTAAGAACAATTTAGGGGCAGCTACCTGTCATTACTGTATTCAGAACAGAACCAGCTTCTTCTCTTCTGATATTTGGAAAGTGTAATTGAGTTGAGTGAGTCCTTGCTTTAATATTTAACAAAAAATCACTGTTTTTGTTACAATGGGGGCTGAACCATCAGTGCAACACCAGCTAGATGTGCGTTTAGCTGTACCAGTGACTGAAGGAAAAAGCCCAAGAACCAACGCCAACCAGTGCACCCTAATCACAGAGTTAAAACTCCAGTGACATGGTGTCAGTGGTCCAATGGTTGCAGCTTACTCTTATGTTACTTGTTAAACTTCTATCTGCATTCCTGCTTTCTCAAGGATGAAAGAGAGAATGGCTACTTTCAGGTAGTGCAGTAAGACTCAGTATAGCTCTTTTAATGTTTTTACACAGTAAACAGACTTGTATTTGTACCAACACCCTGCTCTGTACTTTCTTATTTACATGAAGACTTGTACATATATACAGGTTAGCTAAATACAGGGCTTCTCCCAGAACCAAGTGACTGCATTTCAGCTAGACCTTTGTTACACAACTAGTGCCCTAAAAAAAACAAAGCCACTCCCTTGTTTTCCTATGCACAATGATTCCACTTAGCTAAATCCTACAGTGGTTAATTTCCTTCCCCTGTAGTAGTTCCTCCTATCACAGAGTGCCATCAGCTCCAGACTGAGAGGTGCAGTCTATTCTGGCAGTAAGGAAGAGGTTTCAAGAGTCCAGCTCCAATTGTTCTTGATTTTCGCTGAGTCTTAACATCAGCTGTTGTTCATAATAAAGGCTCTTTGCATAGTTTATTTCTTGAGATAGCTTTACTGCAATCACTTCAGATTTCACTTTCACCTGCAGAAAGAAATGTGATTTTTCTTAATGCTGTTGTCTAAAGCAGAATAAATTAATGGTTTTTACATCACTAACTGAAGGGATTGGCTTGAAGTCTCCCAAAAGGAATATAAATGTTTCAGGGCAGACTCCTCAATGCTGAGACTGAAGCAGGCAAGAACTGGCAGAGGGCGGGGAGACAGGTAAACAGGGATAGGTGTTTTGGGATGAAAGCAGAAACATCTTGCAGTATTTAAAGTTATCTCCTTTGCTTTTCCTCCTGCCTTTTATCTGGCTTGTCTGTTTGGAATGTAAACTGACCTGGGTCAGAGGTGAGCTTGTAACCTTGCCTGTAAAACAGGACCCTGCGCAACTACTGTAATGGAACAAAAAAAACCCTGTAGTGGCTTTTAGAAGTGAGGGTTCTGATTAACTTACGTAAGCACATAAACACTCTTTCCAAGCTCAGATGCTCTGCAGTACAGAAACACTGTGGATAGAAGAAGACTAAAGAGACAGCAAAGAACCCAAGTGTCATGCATGGTGAATTTAAGTCTCAAGGGAACATACATTCCCTACTACAACCTCTCTCTGTGCAGGAGTATTTTAGGTTTTGTCTTCAGCTTTTCTCAGGAGTTTAGGGAGCTAGTTCTAATGTCACCTAAACCTGTTGGGCAGCAGCTGTCTTCACTAGTGACAGGTTTCATTGTTCCTGTAGCACAAGATAAAACACTCATTACTGCAAACACTTTCAGCACGAAGGGAAAAGAAACCTTGCATGAGTGAAAGAAGAGGTGCTAGATCCTTACCATTGGTCTTTGCTGAGAGGGGCCTGGCATTGCTACACCACTACTTGTGTTCACAGCTTTCTTGGTCAGCTGTATATACACCTCCCCGTGATCTTTAGAAACGAGGCAGTGGTAAAGATCATCATACTTGACTTCTAGGAAGATGGCCTCACGGTCTGTGTTGTCACCACTCTTCAGAAAATAAACTGCTTTAGATGAAATGAGGACACAGTAGCTGCCTATGTTCTCCACTGCTATGAAGCTGTAAAGAAGAAAACAGAAATGATGCACTTGAAGCTAAAAATTGTAAACTAGCAAATGTCTTCACCTGTTAGGAGTGACTTTTAGAAGCCTTTCAGAAAGGGCATAGTGTAACATGTGCAATTCATCTGTATTTAATTTAAACTGGTCTAAAATTCAAGTAGCCTCTAGCCCAGTTAACAAAGATGGTGCTGTAAATCTAATGTTAGTGCTGAATGCCCTGACTGCTAGCTCTGGCCATTAAAGGGATATGTAAAAATGCCTTTTATCAAAGCTTACGAGGGTCTTTTCCTTGCATTGGAGCACTGCAGGCCCTAGTACTGAAGTTTAAGTTCAGTTCTATTGCTGGTACAAAGAAGGTTTGTAGACATTTATGACAAAAGCATTACCCTTCTGGACATTGTAAACCTGCTGGGCTTCCTTTTACCACACCCCTCCCCTGCCTTTGAAACAAAAAACAAGTTTAACCCAATGCCTGGATCAGTAGCTAGAAAAGAGAAATTAGCTGTTTAACACTGGGGTGAAAGGTTAAGCAGCAAGCAGGTTTCCCCAGAGAGCTTAGTCTGAGTGATGAATAGTAGAGGTACAAAGAGTGAGGGAAGAATACTGAGAATTAAGATTGCTGAAGAGGTTGATATGTAAAAAAATAACAGTAGGGACTGCAAAATTTAAAGTTCTCACACACTGCTTCTCCCCCCCCTACTGATTTACTACTAAAGTGAACCTCGGTGTTTTGGGTATTTTTTTTTAAATGCTGAAAACTTCAGAAAATTAACTATGAAATATAACTGAGTGCTAAAGAGAGCAGTAAAGCTCTGACAGCAATTCTGTCTGTACAACCAAGATTCTCAGGCTGTCTGGTAGGTTCAAAAATCACTATTGTCTGAACTGTTGCTTATAGAAATCCAGCTGCTGCTGTTCTGATACATTCAGCAGAGTACTCCATTGTCTCTGAAGTCAGTGGTCAGCACTAACACTTTTGGTAGATCAGAAAAGATCCAAACTGCTGTTGGCTCTACCAGTTAACTAACACTTTGCACAGTCCCTCTGAGCTATATCCAAATAAACCATAGCTATAAATGGAATCTTAATAGCCAGAAGTATTTCAAGAGGTCAAATCACTTTTCATGGTATAAAACAGTAACTCTGGCAATTTTCTATTGTAGTCCTCTGAAAGATGATATTCTGCACTGAACTGGTCCTTTCTCTGCCTAATGCCTCCCAGCCCTGCCAACTGACCAGTGCCCTGCTTCTATAAACTGGAGCAAGGCTCACGTGCTTCCTGGAATCAGCTCTTGCATTGTCGTTGACCCGCTGAGCAGAGTACAGCCATGCTAATGCCATGTGCGTTGTCCAGCTCTAACCCAGGATGGGACTATGTGCTGGGGTAATTGAATTGTGCTCCTTGAAGTAAAAACAGCTGACAAAAAAAATCCTAGCTGAAAGACAGTTCCCCACCCTTCGTGGAACTAACAACTGCCCATCAGAGTTCAAACACTTTGCAGTGAGCTTTTGTTTTTGAAGTGACTTAAGTAGGCTGGAGAAGGCCACAGAAAAGCTAAATTCTGTGCAGCATTACAGCCTGTGGAAGGACCATCTTGTCCCAGCAAAGCTGAGAAGGTTTTGTATCCCCACCCAAGCAGAGCAGCTGTTCTGAGAGATGGCATCACAGCCCCTCCATACATGAGTGTCCATGGAGAGAGTTGAAGCACTAAAACCTGCCATAAAGTTCAGTGGGTTTCTGTTTTCTCCCCAAGAGCAGCAGATTATCCATCTCGTTTTCCATACAACATTTGTGCTGGTGTCATGTATGCATTTTCAGGAATGGAAAGGAGGTCAGTGATTTAATGGTGAAGCACAGAAACATTAGCTAATTTGTAGTCCAAGCTCTAAATTTTGTTCTAAGTTTGAGTCATGCATCATTACCCATTTTTCTCTTGCCAACTGTTACTTTCTTCTGGGCCTAAGTTCTCAAAATGNTCCTTTTTTTTTTTTTTTTTTTTGGTTAAACTTATACTTCTACACAATTAAAAATATCTCAAATTAATAAAATGAAAAATTAAATGAAACATGATCCAATAGAACAAAGTAGAAGCAAGCAGATCTCTGGAGAATTTGTGGAGTTTTTAACAACATCAGGAAGTAATTACACAATATTTTCCAGAAGTGAAACAGTGAGCCTAAGTGGAAAAAAATGTGGAAACATTTAGTTAGAACAGTAGAGCAAGGTATTAAACCCCCTTTTATGGATTTAACTCCGAAGGAAAATATGCAAATAGTCAGGTCTTTAAATGTGGTTCTGATTATGAGAGGAGGATAAAAGTCAGAGGCATAATTTTGTACTTATTTTCTGTGACAAGAAACACTGTTTCCTTGTTGAATGATGTTCCTAATGGTTAAAAAGTCCCAGTGAATGAACAGTGTGACTCGGTGACAAAAGCTCCCTGATCTGCTCACGGGGTACAGCTGCTAAAAGCTGATGGGTTTTTTTGGTCACAAATTGCTCTCTTTCAGTTCTCCCTCCTTAAAAGCCAGACTCTGTATGCATAAAGACTCTTAAATGAGATGGAAACAAGGTAACAAGAGTGTAAGATCTCAGGATCACAAGCAAGTGGCGGGTTACAAGGTCTCCCTCCCAGGCAGCTGAAGGTAGAGGCACAAGGGTCTTGGAGCACCCAGTGGCACCTGCAGAATATTGGAGGACAGGTCGGCAGGTGCTCATGCTGTGCTGGTGATCCGTGTCTGTGTGTAAGGCAGCTTCAGTCCCTCTTCCCAAAGACATGCAACAACAGCACTACTTCAAGTACTTACAACTCATCTTGGATGTTGTCTGTCAGCTTGAAGAGCTGCTCTTGTCCTTCTGCTTGACTTTCTGAGTAGCAGGGCAAGAGCCCTTGAGGTCCTCTGCAGCAGCGTGGCTTCCTCACTCTCTCTGCTTGTGTCCTATGCAAGATAGATGCAGAAAAAGAACTTAGTGCACCAGCAGTGCTTTTCCTTCTGCCTAAAGCTGGCAGCACACAACCTGCTGTTTATTTAGAAATGCAGAACATGCCAGAGGCTTTAAGAATACAGTGTCTGCACAGAGAGCACAAGAGGTGCTGCCACACTCCATTGCTGGAGTCATACGGGTTTAGGTTCCGAAGAAACCTCTCCTCTGTTTTATTTTGATATTAAAGGCCAGTGTGCTAAATGAAAAGGAAGAGGGAGCCTACATCAGATATACTGTCTGCAGATTCTGGGATCCATTTATCAGCAGTTTTATTGATTTGACTATTTCTTCACACTTCTGAACAGAAAGTAAGAGGGCATCAACATAAATGGAACTCCCATTGATGGACAGTGTCAGTAGCTTGAAAATGGAAGGGTTACAGAAATAAGAAACGCAGTTAAGACAAAAGAAACCTCCACAGCAGGGTCCACTTTACCTGTTTTGAGCACCTGTTAAAAAATGCCAGTAACAAAGAAAACACACACACATATGGACTAACACACACCAGAGGTTGATACTGGCTGCAGTGCTAAAGAACTGCAGGTTCCTCCCTTAGCAATATTTTGTTAAAAAATAATATTCTGAATACCTCCAAGCTTTTGAAATTCCCTACCCATGAAGAGCTGTGTTACAGGCTGCCTGGCTCTGCTTTATTCTTTCTGTCCTTTCCCAGCAGCATCAGTCTAGGTCTGCATGCTTCTTCATAGATCTTTCAGGCTGCTGCTATTATTCACTTTTCACACCAAATGCACAATTTTTGACTAGTGCTCTCTACTACTCATCTTGGTTCTCTGTAAAGATCTTGTACAAGGAACTACTTTGACCTTGTTTGATCAAGACACAAAAAAAATCCCCCCTAACAAGGCATTCTCTTTTTAAGCTGCTTGGCAATAGCACACAGGAGTACTGCGAAACTTTGCTCTCTGCAGATGTTTTCTCTGGAGCCTTGTTTCTTTGTTACCTTTCCCTTTCAGCAGTGCTGTCTCAGTTTGGAAAGCCATGCGCCCTTTTAAAATCTGCTTTGCTTTGAGTTTTTCACACCCTTGCCTTTTAACAGTGACAGACTATTTTTTGTCCCTTTCTTGGCTGCAGTAAATGTTACTGGAAGAGACCCTTTCATGTCATTGCTGACTTAGTATCTTCTTTGCTGCTCTGCACTGGATGAATGGCCTTGGGTGTGTTTCAGCTATCCTTGCTCTGTCTGCTCTCAACAAGGTATTTTGCAGACAAGGTGTAGAAGCCAAGGATGCAGGGTTTCCAGCACAGCAGACACAAACACCAGCCAATTGGTATTTTTAATAACGTTGTGACTGTCTGGTAAATCGTTAATCAGGCCTGCAGCCCTGAGCTGCCTAACAAATTACACTGGCTCAGAAGTACTGCTTATTACTGATCCCCTTGGAGAAAAACTCCTGACTTCAGCTGAGCTATGGTTATGCTAGGAGGGAATCAGTTTGTCAGCAGGGAGGATGAAATGAGAAGTGGAAATGCACCAACTAAAAGAATGCAAGGCACAGCAAGAAACCATAACGAATGTCATTAATAGTGCCAGTAAAGTACTGTCAGTCAAATTTTCAGTTTTACCTCTGCTGTAGATGTTCTCACTGCCTTGCAGGGTCCGGCTCAGAGGCAGGTCAGTACCTACAAAAGCACTGGGCACCACAGTGACTTTCTGGAAGGCTTGGCAATTTCTGAGCCTAAAGTTTGGCTGGGGTTGTTTCTGGGCTGTGGTTTTGTTTCTAAATGGAAATACTTAAGAGCTCACTGTCCCCATGCTAAAATGTTCATTCTAGTAATAAAAGATACTTCTCATTTCAGTGATAAGGTCAGCAGCTCCTTTCAACTAAGTGCCACTAGTGCTAGCATAAATTTTTCTGATTTAGTCCACCACCCCCAGGCAAACTGGTGTGTTTGGTCTGGACAGTTGAAAACATTCCACAGTAGAACACAATTTTAGATGTTTTTTTAATCTAAGAGTGTGTTCTGCTGTCTCAAGTTACATTCTGTAAATAACAAGCAGCACTGATGAAACACAAAAAGCTGAAGATTTGTAAAGCAGGATGAACGGTGGTGTGCCCACATCTGTGTTACATTAAACATGCACTCAACAGCTCTGCTGATTCTTTTTTAATAAGCACACAAAGGCAATACAAGACAGAAATGCCCTCACGTCTACTAGCCACAGCAGGGAAGAGTGCTGCTGAATGAAGACACAAAGAGATTGGAAACGGTGTCAGAAGCTTGGGGCACAGACTCCAGTTCCTCACTGTTCAGGCAAAGCTGAACGCAGGAGAGTCACTTAAGATGACTCTGTGCACACCAGAACCAGTGAGCAGTGTTAATTGGTTGGCTGAACAGGACACACAATTCTGGGGTGATTCAGTTGGCCAGTTTAAAGCCAGAAGTTTTATCATCAGAGCCGCTGATGTACAGAAGTTGTTCAGGGACTGTTTGGGATAATCATTTACCAACTTGGACAAGACATCATGTTATCCCATTCCTTCACCCCACTGGGTACCCTTGCAGGTTTGCACTGCCAGGTAGAGAGGTCCTCCCCAGAGAAAAGCAGCAGCAAGGAAAAACTCTGTGACTGATAAAGGCCCCTGCAACTATTATTTAATGGAAGAAGCTCTTCACAGAGACTTCAATGTGCCTGCCACCAGATCCCCAAGTCGAGTGTGGTTGGCAAACACCAGTGAGCCTCCCAAGCCCTCCACAGAGATCTCTGGCAACAGGCCTTTCCGCGCCCCAGTACTAGCAATCATTTCCTTTGGCTAGACCCAGTTCTTTCTGCCACAACTTCCATCAACATGTTGCATTCACAAAGGTGTTCCACTTTAACAGCCTCACCATTCCAGCCCATTTAAAACAGTAACTTATTGGTTCTGGTGCAGCTCATGCTCTGTCAAGTGTTTCCATTGTAAACTTGTTTTTTCAGGTTTACATAAAATTTATTGATAAAAGCCTGCTCTGGGCTGTAACTTGGCGTACAGACTTCCAGCCTGGGAACCATTTTTATCCCCTTGAAATAATTATGAAGCAACCTTAGTTCAAACAAAGGAAAACTGTCAGGTAATAGAGGCCTATGAAACAATTCAATTGCTGCTAGTATTTTGAAGGAATAATATCAAAGCTGTTACTTACTTGGCTCTGGAAAAAGTCTGGTTCACAAACACAGGGAGTGCTTGGTCTGAGGAGGCTTTAGTGCCTTTCAGACAGCAAGATGTTATTTGATCTGATAAAGGAGGAACAGCTTTACAGCTCCTATCATATTTAGATGGATGTGAGGAAAAGTTCCTGCACTGAAGGAGTGGTTAAGCCCTGGAACAGGCTGCCCAGGGAAATGGTGGAATGATCATTCCTGGAAGTGTTCAGAGATGAGGCACTTCGGGACATGGCTGAGTGGTGGATTTGGCAGTGTTAGGTTAATGGTTGGATTCAGTGGTCTTGGGAGGTCTTTTCCAACCTTAATTCTGTAAGATACATAACAACTGAAATAAATACCTGCTACCAGTGCTCCACTTCAGCCCTGACTTAAGTGTTGTCATCCCATGCAGATAAATTCACAGAAGATAGAGCAGAGGCAGTATGTGTCCGATAGTCATGCAGTGGGAGGACAGTGTAAAGCACGCTCAGAAGTGCCAGAATCAATGGCCTGTAAGCAATGTTCACCTCAAAGTTCAGCCATGAGAGCCACCCACGCCAGAAGCAGCAGCTCTAGCTCAGGATCAGGCTAACAGGTGAAAATAAACCTGAGCTGGTTTTGTTACCATTCTTGAGATTTCATAGCATACCTTTGCAAATACTAAAACCCCACTGTTTGCATCTTCCTGACTGATGTATTTCTTTTGTTTCAAGTGCTGGACCCTTGCAATAAGCAGGCATGTACCCTGCAGCTCCTGAGCACGAGCCTGAGAGTGTTAAATGACTTAGGCCTGATTTCAGAAAACCCTCTGGCAGTCTGGGTTGCATGTTCTGCTGTGACTCTGCTGGCAGACAGCACTGCTGTATTTCAAAGGGTAAGTGCAGTTGCCTCCTTCCCAGTGCTGGACTTTGGGGCTGCAGTCCCAAGAGGCAGATCATTTCTGGAAGAGATGAGGCCTGAACCCAGAGATCTGGCAGGGCCCTGAGCTGGAATTCACTCACCGGTTCAGACACAGATGCTGTTAAGGTGTGTTCAAATGCACAGGCAGTGCAGTCAGCCCGAGTGCTGGATTTGGCATTAGAATGTCTGAGTTAGATACAAGAATGTGTAAAATCATGAGCCAGACAGCTCCCTGCTGACTGCCTATCTGAGGAAGCTTATACGCACCGTTTATTCCAGCAAACGCATGGAATATATTGTGCTCGTTAAGAGCATTCCCCGAATGCTAGTTTCAGGCAGAAACATGCAAATAAACGGTGCCTAGGGTTAAAACCTCCCACTTACAGTCAAATCCCTCCTCTTCTGAGGGATCTACCAGCTCAGACACTGAAGACCTTTATCCGACCCAATATACTTTGAGGAGTACTACAGCATGCTGAAGAAGCAACTGTTTATCATTCAGGCTGTTCCTGCCAACTCCTCAGAGATGTAGCTCTTCTCCCCCCTGCCCCTTCCTTTTCTATGTAAGATCAAAACAAAACTGAAGACTATTCATTGGGTTTACAATTACATACAACCTCTCCAAGTTCAAAAGGAAGCAAGAAGAGCTTAATAAGACCTCAAGAATCACTTTCAGCCCAGCAGAGCAGCACATGTACCCATCCAAACAGCACAGACTTAGGACATCTGTGTTACAAGCCCACAGGCTGTGTAAGGTGTGTGTGTAGCTGTGTACTTGCAACTGCCTCACACTGACACCAGTGATACTCTGCACCAAGTGGTGGTCCCCCTTTAGCACCTGCTCCATCTCTGACTGCAGTAGCTGTGCAGCAAGCAAACACTGTTATCAAGCACTTTGATAGCACCAGCTTTAAGCAGTGAACAGAGTAACACTGCCACCTCAGTTTCCAGTCTCTGTCCCTTACTGGTCACAGAGTGATGACCAGAGTAGCCACCTTAGCTTCCTGTCTCACCGGTGTGTTGAAAAATGCTCAAGTTCACCTTCTCATTCAGTGAAAGACTTCTTAGGGGTTTCTTGCAAGCACTTGTCTGAAAGACATGAGCTGAATGTGCCTTAGTCAAGGTTAAAGAGCACAGGGCCATAATGTTACTGTGCCCTGGTGCACAGAGTGAGACCTTAAAACTTCTGAACAGTCTGCTGACAGGCAGAGCTGGGTAGCAGACCAAGCATTCATCTTATTTCTGTGCTCATGGTCCTATGTGTCCCATCAAAACCCATCCATGCTGCCAAGCAATGCCTGCTTGTTGTAAATGCAAACACAGTCACTCTACTCTGAGTGTAACAGAAACATTTCTGATTGTGCTCTGTCCTACCTTTCTAGGAAAGCAAATCCACTTGGGGAAACAAGGCAAACCTGCACAGCACCAGGACATTAGCTGCTAGCTGTGTGTGAAGAGCTGTGTGACATAAACTCAGATGTGTTTTCCCTTCAGACCCTCCTTGATACAATTTTCAGTTGGTACAACCAGGGCTGCAGCAGGCACAGCAAAGTCCTCCACAGACTTCACCTAAGGAAAAGCTACTCAGGAAGTTTGTTTTCATTTTTAAAGTTAACAGTTGCAAGAGCGAGTAAAATCAACTGGCTGTACTTACAGACCTGATAAAGAGCCTTCCACATGTTAACAGCAATATTAAGTGAAAAAATTATCTATAATAATACCAGCTGCATGCTAAATGAGGTGACATCAAGGCAATAAATAGCTCCATCTGCATGAAAGAGTTTGTTGAAGAACCCAGAAGATAGCTCTGAACAAAGAAGTTAACTATGGAGAAAAAAAAAAAAGTGGGTTGGATTTTGTTTTGTAAGGGTGGGGGGAGGAAAAAATAAACCAAATCAGTTTTGCATATTCTTCTCAGATCACTTTATAAATCTGCTGCACATTAGGAATCAGACACACATGAATTTTTTTTTCCACGTAAAGAAAGCTGAAGGTTTACATTTTGAACAGCAATGTGCCTATTTCTGACTGGCAGCAGTATATATTCCATGCAGTGTGAGAGGGTTAAACAGGACAGCCTCGACTCTTTATAAACTTTTGCCCTCTGGATATGTACTCATTGGCTGCTGTACAAGACTTGAGCTGTATTACACGCCTTAACGATATGGTTCAACTGTCGGTCAGGCTCGGGGCCTGGCAACAGGCCAGACCGCAATCAATGGGACACAAACCTCCCCCTTTCAGATCATCACGCAGGCTCATATTATCTCCTTTTTGTCGTGCTGGTTAAATTTATGGAGCAGAACCCCGAAGCTGCATTCCTTGGCTTGGGCCGGCCCACGCGGGCCTCCCTTTGTTTGGTACTGTAAGCGAGGCGTGCTTTGGAGGATTGCAGGGTTGTTAGTTCAGGCACTGACTGTTTGCTCATGACTGAAATGAAAAGAGTTCAGTGGAAGGGCAAAAGGACAGCACAAGTGTAAAACCCCATCCCAGCAGGCCCTGGGCTCCCATCTACAGCCTCTGGACTAGGACTGCACAGAAAACCTCTCCCTTAATGACAAAGAAAAACTGGCAGGTAAACAGCCTAGCAGGACCTCAGCACACAGCCTGCTCCAAGGTCCTTTGCTTGCAAGTAAGCCTGTAATTTACTACATAAAGATGAACCTCATCTGGTATCCAGTCCTGCTCAGGAGTGGTGTCCGTTTTAAAGCAGGGCTGTATCTCTGAGCGTGAAAATAGAACCTGTCAGTGCAAACAGTGCTACCTGTCCAGACACATGCTTTAGCATTTCCACCGTTTTAAACATGTGCAGTAACCTCTGAGAACCTCATGCCATAGCAGCTGTGCATGAGTGGAGGATGCAGCAAGTAATACCACTAAGACACAAGAGTAGTGGCAATAGAGCATTTTGCGCATAATGAGCATTTCCTGCAGCTTTGTATTTGGTCTGAAAATAGGAAAACATCCACCTTTGGGTACGCTCAGACACTGTCTACTCAAAGCTTTATTACATGGTGATCAAAGCCACTTTGAAACAGGTCACAAAATTAAGGGTGTCAAGAAACTTCTAATGCAGTCTCAAGGCAAAATCATCTGGACTGAGAGCAAGTGGAAAGACCTCTGAAAGATGGTAGCCAGACACACAAGAGAAATACATGGCAACACCCAAGGACTGCTACTGATTATGCAGGAAACTGAAGGTACCTGTGTGCTCATGCACAGAACACCAATTGCTTTACCTTCATCACTACTCACTAGTAAAACTTACTGCCAGGAGCTACCCTAGACCTGCTGTACCAGACTTCACCCCTTTGGCACCACAAGCAGATGTTTCAGGACATGAGGTCACACAGCCACTGCACTGGCAAGCAGCTAATCCCGTTTGTGCTTCAGGAATAAGTAAATAAACAAATGCTCTATTCCTGTTGCACTACACCAGTGCAACTACTCCTGCTATTTTTACAAACTGAAAATACCAGTAAGAGGGCCAAAAGATATTAGAAAATCCATAGAATGTGTATTAAAGTTTTTTTCAGTACTGGGGATCAAGTCTGACTGGTTTAATGCTGTCTGATGATCTGTCCTGGTACATTCCAGCAGACACGTCTGTTTTGAATAAAGCTTTTGTTCCCTTCTGGAGCTCATACATCTCGACTTATCCCACCTAGGCCTAAGCAAGCGGATTTGTGAATGGAAATTGTGCACACTTTATTGCCTGGTCTTTGGTGACCTCTGAGATTGTTCTGCTGATGCTAATGAACATAGTTTTTTTTCCACAGTCTCAATTCAATCCTAGGCGGTAGCACTGCAGAGCAGTTCAGTCTGCAGCTCTGCGATTGTTTCGGCCCAAGAAAACTGTTACATAGAATACACTCAAAGAGCATCATTCTGCAGGGTGCTTCTGAAAGAGGAAGAGTCTGAGAAACACAAATGCCAGAAAATGGGAATTGGGCACCACATTAAAAGCTGTGCCTTTACTTTTTTGCTTTGGTGTCCAAAAGCTTTTGCTAAAATAGAAGATGAGACAAACTCAGCAGGCTCCCAGAAATACAGCTATTTCTAAAAGAAAAAAAAAAAAATTCTCCCTGTCTAGCTGCATCCCTTCTAGCAAATAGTAAAGGCTGTAAAAAGTGCTAATAGGAATTCCATTTTGTGGAGCAAATGCAGTCCTCTGTATCATCACATCAAGTGTAAGCAGCAGAATGAATCTGTGGGAATTCCAACAAAGGACTTCTCAGCTGTTTTTCAGAAGTTCATAATTGCTTACATTCTGGTGGCCTGCACCAGACTTCTGTGAGAGCACCTTGGATATAACCTCACTGGAAGAGCTCACCTGCTGCAAATGTCTGCCTGGCCTGACCAGCAGCAGCTTCCCCATGCTTGGAAGGATTGCATTTGAAGTGGTGTCCCCATGATGGCCACCTTCATACCAGCCTGGGCTGATGAACCATAATGCCTTTTCCTCACACCTTTTCCACCAGTTGCTATACATAATGAAATGACACTTAAGATGCTTTCTGTTTGGAATCCAGCCCTAGCAACAGGCTTTTGTTTAACCAAAAGCTCTGCAGGTTTCAGTCCATGCAGTAATTCATTCATCTTTCTGAAATTATTTGTTACTAATAATGAATGGACATCTAAAGAAAAATACCATTTCAAAGCTGATGCTTGGCTAACTGCTCAACATTATTCGTTTTGCTCTTTTCCATTTGCTCTCATCTGCCCACCCCTCACATCAGCCCCTTCCAGTACCTCTGCCCCTTTCTGTCCCTTAACCAACAGCCAGAACACATCCTGGATATCTTTCTGCCCTCAAATGTCAGGTAGGTCAAGTGGAAATACTTCCCTACTTGTGAAATAGATTCAGGTATTTGGCATGACAGCTGTCTCTCTTTTTAATGTTAACAGACAGTTGCCAACAGTGAGCCCAGAGACTGTTTTCTTAAATCAGGTTTTTGATCAGTTTTAATGGAACAGGAATAGATTCTGCCATAGTAAAGCAAAAAAAAAAAGGCTTTAAACAAAGGAAGTTACACAAGTTTTAACTAAAAGTTTAGCACTTCCTATTGGAACTCAAACCATCTAGAACTTCACTGCTAATACAAAATGCTAAATTTTATTAACTAAAGTCTTAACTTTATGACTGGTCACTAAAGGATTACATTGAGGTTCAGAAGTGAAGTGAGATGTGGGGCAGCAGCACAGTCCAGTCTCAATTCTCATGACTTAGGGCACTCCAGAAGAGTAACCACATGCCTCAACTGCTTGAATTCCTTCCATAGAGCTTTAAGGGGAAGCAGAGCAGAGAATATGCAAAGCAATCTTGACAGGATTCCACTCCCAGTCAAATACAATCATGCCTTGAGACTTCTCTGACCAAAAGCTACATTAATTTCCTGACTTGCAGCATTAGAAACACTTCTGTGCAGTCCAGGAAAGACTGCACTTCTTCCTAACCCGAGTCATTCCTCTGGAAAAGAATTCTGAGTATGGCCAAGAAAAAAAACCCAACAAATCATTGCTACAGAAAGCTGTAGAAAAGGGAACCACAGTCACAACTACAAGCCTGAAGCATCCCACAGAATCAAGAAGCACTCTCTGAATAAGCAAAAGAAACAGAATTGTTCTCTCTGCATTCTTAAGGGTAGCTTCATTTCTTTAGAACCCATTAGAGGTCACAGATGGTGCATTATTGGCTCCTTCCAGTTAAGAAACTAAAATAGCAGTTGTGCATTTTCAGAAAATGAATTAAAGTTTCAATATGAAATTCTCCCTAATCAGAATCACAGGACTGCAGTTTGAGAAATTGCCCTCCCCCCCCCACCAAAGCTGACTTCACTTACACAAGCAAGGACATCTCCATAACAGAAGTTCCAACAGAACTACAGAGGATATTTGTACTCAGTTGAAAGCCAACAGAAAAATACTGAGCAGGTGAGTCTGGTAACAGAAAATTATTGAAACAGGGAGAAGTATTGCTGAGATGCTGCAAGATGTGTGGGCACAAAACCATGCTTGCTTATCTTCAAGGATCTAGGAAAACCAGCATGTGAAAATTGTATCTGGAGAGGACAAGCTAAGAGATGTTTAAAACTCCAGCGAGGACAGTGAAGTACTAAAGAACCTGAAGAGGCCAGAAATATAGCAGGAAATCAAATGTGATTCAACCTACATAATTGCAACCTGGTTCATTTGGGGAAAAACTACCCAGAAGACAATTACTGAATGACGAGGAGGTACCTGCACAGCAGTCAAATAAAACAAAATGTAAAAACTTCTCGGGGAAAAAGAGCGAGCTGAAAACTGGACATAACTTTGCAGCATACTAGGGCAGTAAAACAGGCAGCGGAGGTTGAGATGAGCTGCAGAGCACAGCTCCTCACAGAACAGGGCCCCGACAGTCCCTTTTCACACAACACTGCTGGGAACTTAGAGGCTGGGGGGATTTCAAAGTAACACAACAGCAGCGACGGAAGAATCTGGATGGACTAATGGCAGAAGAATGTAAACCCATAAAAGCAAGCTCAGCAGTGACTGAAGGTGGGAGGTAAGGCTAGCACTGAGGAACAACCAATGTCTGCAGCCACTTAAGGATGCCACCAGGAGTAAAATGGACAAAGTTGCTCAAAAGAAAACAGCTCATTTGAGGAAAGAGTTCATTGTAAAGACATCTCATCCCACTGGGGAAAAAGGAGGATATGAAAGAAGACACACTGCACGAGTTTACAGATCAGACTGATAAATCAGCTGAACTGTCCCATGTGCAACATTCCCAGATTTGCACAACTCGCTCAGTATTTTCTCTGGATTCTAGGAAAGTCTTAGGAAGGGCTTACCAGGAACAATGTCTCCTTCACCAGAGCCATGGCCCACACACAACCAATGTTACTGTAAAGACTCCTGAAATCACACCTAAGTAAATGCAAGGCCAGGACAGGATCTGGGACAGATACAGGGGTTCAAGCAATATTTAAAACTTCAGAGCAAACTCTTTGCAGTGTGTCAGCTGAGTCAGTGTTCCCTACAATAGTATTTCTGCTGCTTCTCAGTGTCCCTGATACCCATGCTCTTCATTTTTTGACTTTACATTGAAATCACAGCTAACAGAAGAAATTCTTTAGGTAAGCTTTTTCTGTGGCCACTAATGGCTTGTCAGTCTCCAACGACTGTTAACTAACACAGCCCAGCTCCCTGACAGAATTCATTAGGATTGGGTAGGTCATGAAGTTATCTCCTTACTTCCAAATTTTGTAACGTAACTGTCATTGAAGAACACAAACCCTTGCAGCAGCAGTTCAAGAATAATCTTAAACTTGCACTGACCTGGCAGAAGCTTGAGAGAAAGCCACAATGGCAGTTTCCTGCACTACTTAAGTCAGACACACATCTAAATATAAACGTTCTTTACTTGTGCTGCACTAGGACTTAAAACACGTTTCTAGGAGAGAGCTTTCCAAGCATAGCTAGAGACACAACAGCTTTCCTGTTTTAAACTGGTCTTTAAGACTTTTGGCAGTGTATGACAAATATGGAAATAATCAGCACTCTTGTGACACCAGAGTACTTGGAACACATAAAACCCACTCAGAAAAAGGTATCAAGTCACAGGCATTAACTGTTTATAAATCAGAAGTACGCTGCATTGTCAGTGACTTTTATGCTCTCACCTGCATTCAAATTAAAAGTACTGAGGCAGTTTTAGTCACAACTAACAAACATAATTATGAGATTACATAAGTAAACAAGCTTAGCCTTGAAGAAGACCAGCCTAAAACCAGTGTTAAAAACTGTTCTCTTGTATGTTGCACATATCTTCTTCTAAACCACCACTGTGAGCTGCAGAGCCACTGTGCACCTCAGCTACATGTTTGGCTCCATGTCCACACACATGGTTTGTGCTTGCTGCAGGAGCCTCAGTACAGATAACACATCTGATGTCTGTGGCATGGTCACAGGAACACCAGCTAGAGTGCTCCTTGCTCTTCAGTAACTTGGCTGGATTCAGAACATATCTTTTAGGAAAAACTACAAACTCCAATAAAATTCATCTCGCTCCAAACTGATCCAATGGTTGAAGTCAAGCAGCTTAAGCTCACTCTGTCATTAGAGAATTGCAAGGGGCCTATAATGCACAGTTATGGATCATGCTGTTTAAACACAGCTGTAATTAACTGGTTGACTCTACTCTGCACCAGTACCAGCAACCTGCACCCATTCTGTCAGCCTCACCACAAGGTCAAGATGGCTCTTACCACATTCTTCAACTGTTCAGAGCTACACTTGAGATCAGTTACCGCCATGAACTTCTCATCAGAGTTAGCTGTTTTTGTACATTGCCTGGAAGAGTCAACAGGCCCAGCATGCTTGAACAGAATATTCAACTGCAGCCAGCAGCTTGGGTTTGGAACACTGTTCTGCATGGATTCCAAACCACACATATTTGAACAGTTAACAAATGCAGCAGGGGGATACTGGTACACAGCAGTCTGAAAAATGTACAAATCCTTTGCTGCCTTTTTTTTAGACCCTGAAAGAATAATTTGGTTGCTTCATTATATAAGCACATGAAAAAGATTTTTTAACAAAGCACAAGCGCAAGCTGGCTCATAGGTGGTGGTGTGGGTTTTGTTGTGGGGTTTTTCTCTTATGTATCTGCATATTCTCAAGTACATTTATTTATCTAAAACAGGTTCTGATCAGATTTTGTAGACTAGAAAAGTGTGATTCAGAAAGGTCTATCTTGGTTGTTTGAGGTTTTTTGCCTTGTAGAGGGCTGCTGGGTTAGAAACTTGCAGTGTGTGTAGACACTACAATAATTTCACAGTGCTTATCTGTGGCAGTAGCAGTTCAGAATCTAGTGGAAGCAGAAATGAAGCTCAGCTCATCTGTCTTAATTTCATCTCTTAACTGACCGCTAACAAGTTAAAAGTGAAATATGTCACAGGCAAACACAGGCTAGAGGTAAGTGGTTGGAAGCCCTCCCTCTCCCAGCTGCTATCGAGTTTGTCAGCTGCTGATAACATTGTGGCTACTGAGTACAGGCTCTGTCTCACAGAAATATGAATTGTGTGTGAGAGAAACTATAACAACAACAGGGCTAAGCTAACAGTGTAGCCAGGTGTGCTTCTCCCCACCTTTAAGCCAATCACTGCAGTCACAGAATTAAGACACATAGAAGCAGAACAGCAGATGTCTTCTCAGGGATGCACTTAGGAGCTCTGATGAAACTCTACCTATGTACTTACCAACCTGTAATTCCCGACTTCTTGGTTTTACAAACCCAGCTATGTACCAAACACGTAAGGTACTTGCACGTAAGCACTTCTATTTGCACAACAAATTGCACCTCGGTTCATTCTTCAAAGCTTCCTGCACCTCACTCTCACTTCATCAGACTTATTGTTCTTTAGTGACACACTGATGGTAGACAGTTCAGGAGTCCAAGTGTGGTGTAATAAAACACAGGAAATGGAAAAGCCAAATGGGAAGACAAAACAAACAGAAACCCCAGCATTTTGCAAACATTTTTCTGTAAGCTTGCTGACAATAAAATTTACTGAGGGTTTTCTTTCACTTCTTCAGCATGCAGGATCTCATGTACATCCAACAGGACTTCCTGGCACAGTACTGCTCATATAAAGTGAACTCTTGGCTACAAAACCAACTTTCTCTCAGGGCAGCATTTTTAGAACTTGGCCTACTCCCACACTGTAAGGGCTAAAGAACATTCATTCACTTCAAACAATCATTGTTACTTTGTAGAGACCACATCGTGCTGGTAACTGAGCAGAGGAAGGAAGCCAAAGCATCTGTGCTGGTGTGGTGACACTTACCATCCACATACGTATGGCTCAGCAGGTAAACCTGCACCACCACTGCTGCTGTAGCAAAAGAACGTTATTAGACAGCAAACTCCATACTGGTGTCCCAACTCCTCAAACCTTTAAAGAGCTGTTTTTCTACACAGCTAAGTGGAAGCTGGAGGTAGAGCAGGAAGAGCTCTTCCATTTCAACTCTGCATAAGGATTCCAGGGTAGAAGTTTTATCTCATTACAGGTAGCCTTTTAAATATTGTGCTTTAATCTAGTGCTATATAGCTTAGTAAATTCCCATGTTGTGTTGTAGCTTTCCACTCATTACAGTATCAGCATCTATTAAAGACTTGGACAAAATAGGCTGTACCACTAATGACACTAACTTGATTAGATTACTGTTTCTTTGGGTAAGAAAAGGTAACCAGATCAGGAATTGCAGCAGGTACTCAAACAGGGGTTTGCAGCACTGACCTGGGGCCGCTGAGAGTCGCAGTGTCCCTCACTGCCTGTGCAGCTTCCGATGCAAAATCCAGAGCTCCAGCCACGGGTTTGGTTACTGTGCCAACCAGCCCCTTCCCAAGGCCTGATATGAAACCACTGACACCTCCCTCAGTTTTCACACCTTCGACTGTTGAAGTTATTACACTGGTCAGTCCTCCAATGATACCTGGCAAAGACAAGAGCAGCAAAGTAGGCCAGCAGCGCTGCCTCTCGGAGCTACAGAGCCGTGTCACTGCCGGTGCTGGCCGCCTGAGCGGTTTACTGTGGAGCTGGACAAACACACTGTGCATTTCATGGAACACAAAACCTGCTCCAAAACTGATTACATTAGCTGCTGACTTTGTATATGTTGCATACACAGGCAGATGCAGCCAGCCATACCCTACAGAAAAAGGCTGAGTCCATTATTAAAGATGTATGCTCTATGACAGTCCTATCCCCCTTTATTTCCCAGCTGTATTTACACAAACAGTCCTCAGCTGTTCCTGAGGGGAAGTGGTTACTGACAGTGTGACAAAACTCTGTTACCACAAACGCTTACACCATTTGAGACAGAAAACGCATTTCTCTGCTGGAAAAAGACAAGTATTTTAATCTTTAAAACTATGTAATTACTGGGTAATAAACCACAATGAGGTGCTTTTATTAAAGGACTTTTCAGCAATCCCAGACATAGTTCACATTTCCTGCATCTCATCTGAGTTCTGTGGGTGAGAAGGGACCTTTAGAGGTAATTTAGTCCAACCCCCAGTTTCTGCCAATATAATTTCTATCAGCCTTCACAGCACACTGCTGTCAGAGACTCCTCTCAGGACCCATTTAAATACCTGCAGTGTCACTTAGGACCAAAGTCCAGAATAAAGCCTTCAGCTCAGCATAGCAAAGGTTTTCCTTTTAGTGCAAGCCAGATGATCTTTACACAGGCTGCAACAGTTGCACTCAACGAATGACATTTAAACAAACTGATTCAAGATGATACAAAATATAAATATTTGCTTTAAACTTGGCTCTATTGATTTAACTTTCCTCAACAGATAAATCATGAACTAAATTGATGTGAGGTTCCAGCCAAATTAAGATTACTGCACCGCCTTGTACATAAAATTGTTCCTCTAGTTCTTAGCAGACTTAAAAATAAAAAAAAAACCAACCCAAAATGACAAAATAGCCCAAGTAGGAACAGTGTTGCTGTCACTCAGGTGGTGACTCTAAGGAAGCTCACCTTCCTGAACTGAAAACATAAATCAGGAAGCTACAATCAGCCATACTCATTTTTCTTTTAGTGCCTGGCCCTCCAGAAGACTGTTTTTATGGTATTTTATGCCTCTACACACAAACTGAAGTTTTGGGTGAAATTGCTTTCAAATTGTGTTTTAATTTCCAACAAAAGCTTTTACATTTACATGTGAGAAGACTTTATTCCTAAATGTAACTTCTGTCAGCTTCACTATCTCCCCATCCCAAACTGCAAGCATTCAAACACAAAGCCTCTGACAGTTCCACCTCCCTGGCTTCAAAGAATCAGCCAAGAGTAACCCAAACTACTCTCCTCAGTCTACTTTTAGGAGAGAAATGAGTTCAAATTCAAGCTCAGGGTTACCATGTGCAAGTCCATGGATTCCAGCTACAAGATGTTCTCCACTGGTTGCAGCGTGATAGCGAATGTATTCCCGTTCCGTCTGGTGCCTGTTATCCATTGTCTTTCCCAAGCCATCTGACAAGGTCCCAGCGAACTGTAAGAGAAAACCTTCTCTGTGACTGAAGAACAAAAGGGGTTTCTCTTGTCTAGATTTACTGAAGGCAACTGCTAGACTCTAGCTGTGAAATGGATTTCTACAATTCATGTTGTTACATGTGCAGTCATTGTGCCTTTTTTGCCATGCAGAAGGCTCTGAAGTACCTCAACCTTTATTTGCCACTGCTGCAACCTAACTCCAGAGGTGCCCAATGGCAGTGGTGAAGCCAAAACAAATGATCTCTGTGAAAAGACCTTCCAAGTGCCAGTGACCCAACCTCAACCTTTCAAAAACTCCTAAGAATGTTATTTAGATCCATAGCTGCTGTGCTGCAAAGCTATGTGAAAAGCTTCAAGGCAAATATGCCTGTCCTGAAACCAAAACATTTGCAGAGTTAATTAAATTCTTTTTAGTAGCACAACGCAGAAGTGGCTGTGCGTGAGAAGAGCGGTGGGGGAGCCAGGCCACCTTCACTGCAGCACATGGGTCCGCAGGTACTACAGACTGTAAACCACAATAGGAATCCTGAATGGGTGTGTGGAGCACTTTTGTTCCTTACCTTCATCAGTGGGGGAAAGACTGAAGACATACTAACAGACAAAAGAGGACATTTAAGTTCAAACAGGATTTGGTCTGAGAACTCTGATCATTACTGAGTGTGACTCAATGAAAAATCACCAAATGAAAATGATCTATTGTGATCTGCAGACCTTCAGTTTAAGATTATCAGATATAGCACAGAAGCTTGGTGGAGGGAGACAAGAAGAGTTAACAAAACCCCTGAAACTTTACCTCATATTCAGGATATTATTCTAGAAAGAGATTCCAAGCAGCCATTTCCCCGAAATAACCTCCAAAAAATAGCTACTTTTTCAATGTGTAGTTGGTTATCTTCTGAACCTCCCTCAGCTAGCATCAGCATTTTTACAATCTCCTCCTTAAATGAATGTTACAAACCCCACTTCTGTGATTAAGATGTGCACCAGAAAACAACTAAACCCTGGTGTGTAATACCCTGAAGATTAAGAAAGAAACAAACAGTTAATTTCTGTGCCTGATGCAATGACAAAGTTCCCCTCCTTTTTCTGTCCTTGTTTCCAAGGGTGTCTCTTTTCTAACATCATGTCTCAGTTTTAGGTCCTTCTCTCCAGCTCAGAGACAAACTAGTCCAGTGGCTCCAGTTATCTAAACAAGTAGACCTTAACAGCAGGAACAAAAATTGAATCCCATGACCCTTCTTGTGACTCAGTCCTGTGGACACTAAGCAGAGCATGGTGATCGGTGACTGAATTACTTCTGACCTCTTGGTGAACTTCATGTAGATGTGGTTGTTTTTCAGTTTTGTTTTTAAAATTTTTTTTAAATTACCCTAGAAATAGCAACCAACCTGAAGCTATTAGATGTGGTTAAGACTGGGAGGTTTCCTGGATAAATACGTGGAAGGGATTTAGAGCAGATGCTATAAAAACTCAAAGGGCCAACAGCACTTCAAAATTCCAGACTTCCTCGAGGACTATGTCAAGGTCTGGAAATGTCAAGAAGACATTTTGAGTTTAATCAGTGCATAATTGGGCAACTCCTTCCAGCTTCAGCAACACCCCCCCCTTCCTAACCTGCCTCCACCACACCAGTGTTCCCCATGAATACAATCCAGCCCTTCCTCAGACCTTCCTGTCTCTGTGGAGCAGAATCTGACACCTAATAGTCAATTGCCATTCTGTTCCAACATATAGAAAGAACAGTAGTAAATTATCCTCTTAGGGAGGGAGGAAAAAGAAAAAGGTCACAAGCACACAGTTTAGAAGCCATTCTTCATTAGCTGTAAACACAAACCAAAGGGACATTTTCTGTTATTTAGCAAAGAACACTGAATTGCAGCTGTAAACAGCCCAATTTAAGGATTCTAATGCACCAAATGTACCATGAAGTGTTTCCATTTTGTCCTGACTCAAGTGACAAAATCTAAACTTGACACAGATTAACTACCAAACACACTTTATTACCAAACATGAACTTCATGTTGAAATAATTTTGACTTGCCTCCTTCTCCCTGCTCCCCAGGTACTGTTTGTTTTCTGGCCTGATTTAATAAAGGCTGAAGCCAAACCTTTGTAGCCATCCGTACCATTTCTACCTAAACCGAGAAGTTAGCTCAGGGAACGCATGTGAACAGGAACCTCCTGAACCACCTCCAGCTGGGAACCACTACAGCACTTCCCTGGCTCTGAGGTATGGAACGTGATCTGATCGAAGTTCCAAATGAAGAGGTAAAATGCCAGTGCAGGTAAAACCACAGAGACATCTCCTAGGAACTAGCAAGTCGTGGTAAGGACTGCTAGGCAGGTCACCAATCACTGCTTTCTGCTGTGCCCTTTAGACTCTTATTCAGTGTCACTGTATCCTGATGTGTGATCTGAAACGACCTACTTCACCTCTCATATCACCCAGCACAGGTAATGCCACCAGTGAAATAACTGCTATCAGAGAGCTTTAACCAATCTGTTCTGTGCACCTCAGAAGTAACTTTCCCTGGCCTGGTTTCGGAAGCCTGTTTCAGCAAAGCAGGCTGCATCTACCTACAGAAACAAGGAAAAACAAGAGTTTCAGTACAAACCCAGCACTTCCAGCTAACAACCTGCACAACACCTTATGCCCAGTCTGTGTAGATTGTAACCACTGTAGTAAAAAAAATTACTTGGCAGTGGCTTCAGGATCAGAAACTTGAGGAAGCATTGGAAAGTCTGACTTAAAACTGGGAGAAGGGACATTTGAACAAATTAAAGTACAAAAGCAGCCTGGCCTTTTCCACCCCAAATGTCTTGCTTTTTGATGGCCTCTTTGAGAAGTGCAGTGTGAAATCCTGAGACGATAGTAAGAGCTGTGGAAGGGCAGTGGTCAGATTTTACTGAGCAGTTAACCCAGTCATGCAGAAAATAGTCTCCAGATAAACAAAGGTGCCAACAAAAGCGAGACCCACCCTTGTCTTCCTTAGCTTTTGATAATAAGGTGTGACCTGATAACTTCAAAGCCTAGGTAAGACTGTGTAAATGCCAACATAACTAAATACAACAGTCTGGGCAGCAAGCATGAAACTAATTGAGGGACTGCTAAAACTATTCCCCCTCCTTCTCCATCCTAATTTTCCTAATGAGCTTATTGTCTACTTGCTGATGAAAACAAACAAACAAAAAAAGTAATTTAGTCTTTTATCTTTGCATTTCCCCCCATTTCAGATACCAATATATCATGCTGCAGAAAGGTATCAGCTAAGATACGTTACCTGCTGAGGAGAAGTCACCAAAGTGTTACTGAACGAAGGCAGTCTGCACACGAGCTACACATCTAGGGTGGGTATTTTACTCTTCAGTCTCCATCTACCACCATCTGCAAAAGCAGCTGAAGTTGTATCTGTACAAGAAACTAATCTGCTCTTATTTGGGGGTTGGAGGTACCATGTGTGTTTCTTTTCCTTTTTAATGGTTCTGTATTTAAGGAGGTTTTGCCATAAAAGCTTTTACCACTGACTGTATCCTTTCTGTTTCAATCAACAGAAGAAAAACAACACTCCCGAACAATGTTTCAAAGCTGGTGCCAGACAACAAGGCTGATGGGGCACAAGAAGAATTCAAAGCAAATTCTAGACTTTGTACTGCATGTTCCCTCTAACCCAGATGCATGAAGCACACAGCATGGAAATAAGGTTTAAGTAATCTTTTAAAGTCTTGTTAAGCTCTTGGCACTGCCTGGTTCTCCAAGGACATCCCAAAAGGATAAATACACAATTATGACTTCAGTCCAAACATTCCATTGTAATTCTAGCATCAGAGAATGGTTCATTTACAAATATTATTGACTGAGCAGAGGAGAACATTTCAAGATGGAATTTTAAGGGAGAAAGTGATGAAATTAAATACAGGTCAGTCAGAACTTCTGTGCAAACTTCACAAGGAACTGCATTTAAATTGGAAATAGCAGGATTTATTCAGTTCTCATCTCTGCTTTGCAGAAGTCACTTAAAGTAAGAGTTCTTTGTGCAACTTGCTTCTCACCCCAGGACTACCACCTTTCAAAAACCCTCAACACCCCACACTGATGATGTTCATACTTCTGTCTCCAGTAATAAAAGCTGGTTCTCAGAGCCCAAAGTACAAGCTGCACTGTGTTAGTTCAGCAAGGCAGAAAAGAATATTTAAAATTACTTAGTGAGAAAGTCTCATGTAAATGCTGGATTATGTCATCTTCAGATCTCACACACATTTTCCAAACATGAAAATCCCCAGCCATGATGATTTGAAGTCATTCCAGTTACAACAGTAACTGTCCACATCAAAGAGTAGAGTTGGGGCTGCACAGGTAAAGAGTGAGCAGTGATCACCACATTTCTGAATGTCATTTCTGTTCAATACATTCTTCCTCATAGCCTTAAGCAGGAACACTGAGTTTGGAACACAATTTTCCTTTCCTCTGTTCCTTTGGCATTTGCCTTCCTTCTGATGTCCTTCCAACAGAGGCAACCTGCATCACAGAACAGCCAGCTTGAGAGGAAACAACATCTCCGGTTGGTGCACAGTGTGAACCTAACAGTAAAACCCTAACAAATATAGAGACAGGAAATTGTAGCTGGGAAGTACTGACATCCTCTTCCCCAAAATGTGTGTTTTTATATGGCACAAAATGTTTAAAAGAGAACTTTTTACTTGTTTAATAAAAATATCGATAAGCTGCCTTCTTACCATGAACTGCTGATGATTCTTTAGATATTATGTAGATTTACAACAGAGACATCAGTCAGCAGACAGACAGCACAGTTCTCTCCTTGCACATCCCTGTGCTCAGCTGGGCATTACTCTGCGACTAACAACTGGACTTGAGGTGTTTGGGAGCGCAGCAGCTGTGTGGCTGTCAGATCTAAACGACCTGTTTGAAGTTATTCCACAAAGCATTTCAGCATGGCTTCTGTCAGCCTCCTGGGAAGTTCTCAGATACTTAAGCAGCAGAGTTTGTGAAGTCAGTCAAATTTCTATGCTACAGACTCACAGTTTCCTTTACACATGGCCAGCTCTTCAGTACAATCCAAAGCAGAAAGGACAGCTCAGGCTGAGTCTAAACTGCATTATAACCAAATCAGGTTGTGCAAAGATACACGGGTAATGGACTAAAAATAGAACTGACACGCTTTTAATTTAGAAAATACTAAATCAGCAAAATGCTGTAATCAGCTTCTTATTTTAAGGGAGACGTAAACTTTGACCCTCTCTAAATTAGTGACGGGCAGGAGGCAGCAGCTTTCCCACCGCACAAGCACAGGTTCCTTGAGATTCTCCACGCAACCCCAGCGAAGGGGCTTTAATTAGCTCACATCCCATCGTTAACGAGGATTCCTAATGCATCCTGACAAGGGCCTGCGGCCGGCTGATGGGCAGAGCCCCCCGGGGCGCGGCCGGCACGGCTGCCCGCTCAGCCCAGTGTCCCGGGGAGCCCCCGCGGCACGGCCCCGCCGAGCTTCCCTCAAGGACCTCCTGGGAAGCGGCACCAGCAGGTGCCCGCTGGCAATAGTTTTGTGTTACAGGCTTGAATGAGTGATCCCTGCAGGAACTGCCGGCTGTTTTCACAGACACAGAAGGCAGTCAAAAGTCCACAGCGTGAACTTGGAGTGACCCCAATTGCAGAGTCACTGGCGGGTTCATCTGGAGGACAACTGCGCTTTATTAAACAACTAATACTCTTAACAGATAATTTCCCTCCCCCCAACCTTCACTCTCACAAAAACTTAAGGTCTTCCGGTTTGGTTTTTTTTTTTGGGGGGGAGAATGTAATTACTTGTCTCCTCCATCCCTCTCCTTAAAACTCCTCTATAGACTGAAAACCTGAAGAGATCGAGTCCAGTTCCTAAAGTTAACACCCAACAACAGTGCATCCAGAGCAGGGCAGACTAACTGTGCTTTTTAACATCATATTCATCAGAACTGTTACTTTCACAGGGCATTTCCTCCCTGCAGCCGGTCTCTTTCCAGCCAGTTTCATTTTCCACTGTGGTCACTTGTGGCCCCACTTGGGATCTGAATGCTCCTCGTTTAAAACCCCACAGGTTTTCCGTGTTCCCTCAGATTTCCAAATGCAAACTTGTTCACTCAGCCTGCCGTCCCGTGTGCAGGGTAAACAGCCAACAGCTCTGCAGGCTGACACGTTAGCATCTGCTGAACTGATGCCAGTCATGTATCGCTACTACCTTGGCCATCTCCCATGGATGTAACGATCCTGCTTTCCCTCCTTAGGGATACACGGCCAAGGAATTTCACGTCTAACTCTGTATTATTTAAATGTATTCTACACAACATCCTCACTTGACCTATACAGTAGGGAGGTGCAGTCAGTGTTCTGTCAAGCCCACATTCCATGTTTTCTCCTTCAGAGGCTAATGGTAATCTATGGGATGATCTATGAGATATCCATGCCTGCTCTCACGACATGCTAACCACTCAAAAACTACGTTAGGCTCAAATTTCATTTCATCTCAATGATAAACGCTTATTTCTAATTTTAGTTTGTGCTTTTGGCAACATTTTGCGTACCACGTTTTAAATTCCTTTTTTCACTTAATTCCCCAATGAGTCAGCAAAACAGGAATGCTGTGTTTTGTTTTGTAAGAAAATGAGCTGGTATATCCCTTCAAAATGAAGCTGTAGAGCAAGTGTAATTGTCAGGGGTGTCACTTGTCCATTTTTGCATGCAGCTAGGCACATCTCACTGTTTGCAGTTGTTGCACTGTTCCAGGGTTCTCAGTCAGCTGAGTAATTTCTCCTGGAAAAGGCTCACCCAAAGCTACCACCAATGTGTCAGTTTGGTTGTCGGTGTGCACGTGTAAGAGAGCATGTCCAGAGCAAAGCAGAGTTCTTCCTGCAGAACACATCACCGTTTTTGTTTGTATCTCATCCATGCCCATTTCTCCACACTGTAGTCCAAGCCTGCTCACAGACACTTTGGACAAGCAGCTTTGTAAAGGAAAAGGCTGAATCGAACCTGAACTGTTTGGACACTTTTGGCCAGGATGCAGGCCACACAGGTTTGACCCCATGGTACAAATAAAAAGCAGGAAGAACAAAATAATGCTTCCAACTTCTTAAAAATTATCCTTTACCCAAAAATCTCCTTCAAAGACACTGATTACCAGATGTTCTGCACATAAAAAGTGACACTTTCTGTGGCTTTTGATTGGCACTAATTGGCCATAAAACTTGCTGTCTCTTAAAACTGCCAGAAAATGGGGAAATGGCCTCATTTCTAACACTCCTCCCAGCACTCCAAATTTGTGTCTGCGATTTTCAGTTACTTTCCATCTCACAACCTGCACATTTTCAGACAGATTCTCAGTGCTCAGCACTTGAACCTGCACATGAACTGCCGATCCTTGAATGAAATGCGAGTTCTGAGAATGCTGCCTGGACACGTTACCTGGGCACACTGCACAGTGTTGTGCAGCCCCTGCACAACACTGAGGAAGGCATGAGGAGAAAAATCTTAAGATTTCACAGAAGAAGACCCAGGGAAAGCTGCACTGGACCTGAACTGTGTAAACCACTTCCAGCAATAGAGAAAACAACACATGACAATTGCTGCTAAACCCCACTTCAGCATCTGGGCTACCCTTGTTAGGACAACCATCAGCTCACCTAGGGTAAACCCCAGTTCCAGTCTGTACAGCTGCCCAGGAAGATGCCATCCATTCCTGCCTTCCTCCGGTTACCTGGTGTGAGACTGCCACAAACCAGCCACATTCTGCTGTTAACAGAATAGCAGGAAACTCAGAACCCAAAGGCCTCTCTCCGGAGGAAAGCACCACTCTGTACTCCTTTCTCAACCTTCACAACGGGCATTTGTCAGCAGCTGTTGCAGCTCCTGCCTGTAAGTTTTGGCTCTCAGCTGCCCACTCCCATGTCTAAGCCTCAGCCTGCCTCTCAGAGCTCCCCAAGGTTCCACAAGAACCTAACACAGTAAATATGCCTGTGGCTTGTGGTTTACCTGTGGCTGATGGTTTACTTGTCCTTAAGAAGCCTTAATTAAATTCTTCAAAGTTCAGTATGAACATAGATGTCTTTGAAGAAGGTCATGAAATCACTTTTTTGGGGGGGGAAGAAGGGATACAACAATTCTCCCCATCCAGTATCTATCTCCAGAAATTAAGCCTAGCTGCAGAGTCCTAACTGCCCATAATTCATAAAAGGTAACAGAATTCCCTGTTGTAAGAATCAAACAAATTACAGCATTGACAAGCTGATTAATCTTCCTAACCTTTTACTACCGAGAGTTTCACTATGTCGGCACAACACCTACTTGCCAGTAGTAGGCACAACCATGCTTGATTCTCCATTTAGAGATCACCAGCTACAGAGCATTTCTGCTCAGATGTTCTGCTCTGTTCAAAATATTCATTTCTAATCGAAACACCTCTGGAACAGAGTAATTTAGGATTTAGTACCATCACGCCTGACAGGGAAATAAAAGTGTGGATGACAAAAATGCAAGACATTTCTAAGCATATGGCAACTATAGAAGCCTCCATTCAGAGGGAATGAAATTCCCTCAGGTGTCTATATTTAGGATCAAAGAGCTTTTTAAAATACAGAACTTGGAGTCTCCAAGGGATAAAAACTACAAAACTGTCTGTAGTGAACTTTATTTAACCTAAGGTTTTGTGCCAACTTAAATACACTGCAGTTCTCCACTTGAAAGAAGGCATTACCCACGGCATGTTCCCAAATGCATGGAAAAGCCATTACAGGGCTGAGCAGCACAACTATAAAATAGAGAAGCAATAAAATGACAAAACCAGATACAACCCCAATAGCTTACTTTTCAATTCAGTCAAGCAAAGTTACTTTTAAAGCGATGATTAGAGTAGTAAAGTTTATTCATCTGTCTACTCATACCTTAAATGCTAACTCAAAAGTTAGGCTAGGTTTTTATTCAAGACACTTAAAGTCAGGTACTCCAACACCCAGCTGTCAGTTTCTAAGCAGGACACCAGTTTGGACTGCATTATATACTTGCTGCAGAGATCAGAGAATCACGGAATAGCTTAGGCTGGAGGGCACCTCAGAGATCATCTACTCCAACTTCCTTGCCGTGGGCAGGGACACCGCTGAGGTGCACTCAGCTGCTCAAGGCCTCATCCAGCCTGGCCTTGAACACCCCAAGGAGGAGGCAGCCACAACCTCCCTGGACAGCTTACTCCAGAGTCTTGCCACCATGGTACTGCAGAACTTCTTCTTAAGATCCAGTGTAAGATGAGCAGCTCTGTGGCACAGCTAAGCCAGGTGACAATTTATGCAATGGAAATGTACTTAAAAATACCTTCCCTGCAGAGCACCAAGAGCAAGGCGAAAGGATCTATTGTTCCAGTCAGGTTTTGTTTGAGGAACTGGAATTACTATTTTTCTTTAACAAAGCTTGACATAGCCTAGCTAGGATCAGAAGGCATATACATGCTAGAGGAGAAAGTAGTAAGAGACAAAAGTTCTGTGCTGTACCATGTACATAACATGTCCAAAATTGTACCCTAAATGTCAATTTTTTACCATGTGGACACTCCTGGTTTAGTTTTCTATGAGATTTAGATGCCTAAAAGTGGTGCAAGATATAGGGAAGAATTAATCCTGATTATCTGAGCCTTTTTTTACCATCACGATGCAGAATTTAGTTCCATCCTTTGGCAGAGGGATTAATAAAGTTGTTCTATAATGTACTACTAAGTCTTCGTAAAGGTTACAACTCTCTCCTTGTTGTGAAAGGACGAATGCACAATCCATGTAGAGTTTTTTCAAGGGAACTGTGTGAGACTTGCATCACAGATATTTCAGATGTATCAAGGAGAAAGAAAAAAGTACCTGGGCAGCCAGATAAATGCTACACAGGGTGATTTTCAAAGGTACACATGGGAAGCAGGCACTCAGCCCCTGCTGGATTTTGAAAGGAGTTCAGCCTCCAACTGCCCTTCTGCCTTTGAAAATCTTCCTTCACAAACCCCTCAGTTACAAATGACTCCAAAGTTCAAAGCATGACCTTGCCCTTGTGGGAAACGCAGGACGGCTCGTGCCTTTTAAAGAAAGATTTATGAGCCTGTTGCTGCAGATGTGACTGCAAGGAGGAAACAACACTTCACAGGAAGGAAACTCTAAAGCAACACGCTCTATTGGGTGGAGTGGATGGCTCACAAGAGACTAGAACCACAAGCAGAAAGCATGGACCAAGTGCTCCTTTACACAGATGGATCCTGCCTTGCAGAGGCCCAGCCAGTCCCCTACCAGAGTGCTTGGCTAAGCTGTACCTGCAGGGTACACAGTCACAGAACCACTCCTATAGGATCAGGGCAGGAATATCCACCACATGGGACTGTGCTTTGAGTCTCCTGATCCTATCACACATGGGCTAATGCTGGGAACAAGGTGATCACATCAGAGAAAGTCCATAGCATCTTTACTCATGGCTCAGCTCTCTGGCTTAGATGTGCTCACATCTATGCACTAGGTGATGGACTGGGAATCCCTAGGGCAGTTTAATTAGGTTTGATAACCTCAGTCTTGAGCTATCTGCAATTATGAAAATTCCACATTCCACCTTTCTCATCTGAATTATGTTTTCCTAATAATATGTGGGGGAAAAGTCCATTTCCCCATATACAATTAAGTAAAATATATAGTGAAAGTGTGAGCCATGATAACGTATATGTACAAACCTACCAGGTTGGGTAATAAAAAGAATAGGAAGGAAAGGATTTTTGCAAACTCCAAATTTTCACAGTACATTCTTCTGTGAAGAAAGCTCTCTGTGATTCCAGCCATGATCATCAGGTTCATTTACAGTAGCTGGTGACACACCACGGATGTAATGAGAAATATTTCAAGAACACTTGATACCAAACAAGTATCAGCAGAGTACCAACCACAACCAGAACCACTTCCCAGTTCTGGCTGCTGTCTCACTTCACACTAAAGACAGTTATTTGCACTGATAACCCTGGGAGAAGTGAATGCTCTCAGTTGTTATCAGAACAACAAAAAAACACTTACCATGTACAGACTTTGGAATTAAACCCAAGACTAAGGCACAGCCACCTAGGAATTCCTTAGTTTGTTGCTATGTGGCACAGAAAAAAACCCCAAGCCTCCAGTGTTAGTATAACAAATGATATTCACATCAGCTGAATCACTTCCCAGAAATCAAAGTTAACAATTCCTGTTATACTAAATAAACCTATACTAAATTCCTATAACACTCTCTCTGGAGATATATTCTGTGCATAATATAACTTTGCTTACTTCCACACAGGAGGTGACACCACACTCGAGCGACATTTTAGTTCTCCTTCTGTTTCACTACTGCATTCAACCTGCAAAACACGCACTCGGGTTTCACTAAGCAGCCACCAGTGCTTTCACTGACTCCTGCAGGCTTCTGGCATCCCTGAAGTCACATATGAAGCACTTTAAAAAGGATACCTACACTTCCAACACAACATTTACACAACAAAGAGGGCATAAAGCAATTTATAGATGGTCAGCAGTTCTCTCTGACTTGCTTCCTGACTGTTTTCTGCTTACTGCTTTAGCAGATACCAGAGCCATTACCTTCGCAGCCGAGTTGGACACTCCGTGTGTGACGTTTCGTATGAGACCACCAACGTTGCCATATTTTATAAGTCCAGTAAAACCTTCTGAAACATCATTCAACAGACCCATGGGGTTGCCAAGGAAATCCACAGAACCTAGAATCCTGGCTGCCTGGCTAAGCAGCTCCTGTAAAATCAACAGGAAGAAAGGAACATCACTTATGGATCATACTACCTCCAGCAAGGTTAAGAGATTAAAATCCAAGTCCCACCTGCAACAAAACCCAGAGAGCTCTACTCCAGGAAAGAACAGTTTCACTGGAGAAATGAACACAAATACCAGTTAGTTAACAGTAATTTAATCTTAAAAAGCAGTGTATTTAGAAGCATGTGATGCCATTCCTCTGCATGCCCACGCAGCAATCAGCACTAATACATAAGTGGTCATAAAAGAGTTTGTTCACCTTCAGTAGAGAACTTGTCAATTAAGAGAAGTTCAGCCCTTGCCCACAATAAAATCTCTATAACACATACCTCCTGAAAGTGTTTCAGAATGTCATTGATGATGAACTCCTGAGTTTCATAGGGATGGACCCTTGTGAAAGGATCCAGATTAATCACAGCATCTTCAAATCGGATCAGAGGAATTCCCAGCGTGCTTTTCAGTGCCTAATTAAATAGAAGATAGTGCTACTTTATTTTTTCTCTCTGCTTCTCATTCACAGCACCCAAATGAATTAATCTGAATTAACCAAAATGATCCGAAGCTTCTAGAGCAGTTTACCACTGCAGGTGCTCTGCTATAGAGAGCAACCACTCCATAAAACTTCTGCTTGTAAGCAATGATCAATTATTAGAACCGCATTTCTTTAGTAATCAGTCACTGAACACTGAGCTCCTGATGCTCTGATGATAGGAATATTTCAACCCCAAATGTGTTTACAATTCCATGCTTAGCACTTTGCTGTAACTGCTCTAATAGTCAATTAAGCCAAACCCAAAATTAATTTCTGTGACACACAGAGAAGACAAAACTGGGTATTTTCCACCCTGCTGAAGTTCCATGAATGGATTAAGTGTCAGGAGGAGCTGCAATGACATAGATAATTTCCTGCAAGCCTCAGGCTCATTTCTTAACATTATGTGGTATTCTGAAATTCTTTAAACCAGCTTTGGCAATTGTTTTCAAGGAAGCAAAAGATGACAGTAATTAGCCCATGGGCCATCTGCAACCTGTACAATCTGCACATAAAAAACGTAATTAAGGTGGACGAGCCAGACATCTATGTATACATACATAAATACAATCCTTCTGTTAAAATTAACACAAAACCAAATCTCCTAAGAAAAAAATGATCCCTTCTGTTGCAGATCTTGCTAATGGCATCCACACAGTCGCCAACGGGAGATAATCTGCAGGAGGCAGAACCTCGAGTTGTCTCTCCCCACCTTACTCAGCAGAGCCCGCTGGATGTCGGCACTTCTGCCATCTGCAGGCACTTAGGGCTAACCACAGGTCTGCTGTGGCTTCACAAGGAAGAAAAGACCTATTTATTTTTTCAGTTAGTGGGTGACTAGCTGGAGCAGTACTCATTATTCACTTCGGTAGGAAGTAATTTCCTGTTTAACTATCAGATATTATATAAGGCAACTCTGTTAATACTGGTACCTAATAAAAATAATCTGTCTGCACCAAATTACCAGACAGCAAGGTCCATGCCAGAAACATTAGAGGTAGTTAGAAAAACCTCTACAAAGGCTCTGCTGTGATTATTCTTTCCCTTCTACCCTGGACCCTCCTGTGCTACCAAACTGAATGGAACTCTTTCTGTGGAATTTAATATACAGAATACTGCCAGTGACTGTTACCATTGGGTGGGGGGGAAAAACGTATATGCCAATTTTTCTCTTGGGACTAATGCTGGCAGCTGCCAAGACATACCCATATGGAGTCATACACCAAAGGTGGCAGGAAATCCAAACACAGCAGTGCACAGAGTTTCTTAAAGGCACCACAGTTTCCCCTCTGTAAATCTGCGTGGTCATGTGGAGGTGAAGCACAAGCACATCAAGAGCCTGCTGCTGCTGAATGGTAAGGAATGAGACAGCTAATGAATTCTCCTCTGCACAAGGGCTTGGGAACAGCAGTGCAAGGATGCAAGACCGCTGATATTGTAGGTCATGTTGGCAGAACTTCACGATCTATACTCATTCCACAACAATTCCTCAAAAGCTTGCCTATCTTGATGTCCATAATACCAAGGGGCACACAACAGCCTGGTGCATGGTTCAGTGTTGGTTATTGAACACACAAGCTGGGCAGGCAGCAGCCCAGCTCCTCCACAGTGGGGAGGAGGTTTTTATGGGTTGATTTGTTTTGCTTCAGTTCCCTCATCATGGAGGAAATAAATTCTATTGGTTCTGAGGGAACTGAAATCTTGCTGACTGCTGTCACTTAGTGTTATGTCCAGGAAGGTCCAAACACACGAACGGGGAAAACTGGCTGAGATTTACCTTCTTCCTGTAATTTGGAATCCCTGGCTCACTTGAACAGCTATGCCAGAACACACATCACCATATGAAAAGGAGCGCTAGACAGCGCTCATGCAGACCCTCCAGTGAGACAACACGTTTTGGATGAAAACACTCACAGTTCTCCTGTATTTCTGCACCCTCACTTCAGCCCACCCATGTGACAGTCCTTCCTCTGAAGCTCTTTATGTTTCCACTAATGCAGCTAAGACCCTTAGAGAAGCAGTAAGTTATGAAGTTGGCTGTGTTTCAACTGATTTTTACAAAAATTGAATGTTAGAGAAGAGACTGGAAATGATTCACATCAAATAACACAAGTCGTTGGAACTTCTATTATTTGTAACTTAAATAATGGAAGAGTCAATGGAAACAAACAGTACTAAGTTAAGGCTTCTGTTTCCTTTTGCTCCTCCAACAGAATCTCTTGGGAGCACACTGGCAGCATTCTGTCATACCTTGAGATCCAAAGGCAGCTTATTGGAAGTGAAGACACTCAGCTTTATCTGAGGCACACTGATCTTCAGGTTTTCAAAGTAGTATCGCTTTTGCGCTCCACCTTGTTCCACAACCTTCTCATGGAGGTTTTCATCATACTTTTCAACCTCTGTATTCGGAAAAAACACAGGAATCAGAATGGATAATATGTAAATAGATATGGGGTTATGAATACATACTCTGTAAAGAGTTAAAAGTTTCTCTGTAAAAAAAAAAAAAAAAAAAGTATGTGTGACTACTAGTGTAGCCAGCACAATTACTCATGCCTTGTGACAGCAAGTTGAGACTCAAGAATTTTTTTTTCAGCTCTGCCTGCATCTCCAAAACCTCAATATATTTGTAACTAGATTAAAAAAAGTCATGCAAGTGCACAGGTTAAGTTATTTTAGCTTTCAATCTCACCTGTAATTGATCTTTGTCAGCACATAGAAACCAGGTGATATAAACAAAACTATGTAAGGTTTCCTACTCTGTAGTTGTGGTCTTACAACAGGTTTTCCCCTCTCTACTTTATTCTTTCTTACACACTCAACTATCAATATCATGCACAAAGCAAGCAAAGTTGTCAACCCTTTAAATTGTCACTACAGAATGAACAAAATGTCTACATGAAAGAGATTCAATAAATCAATTAGGTACAGAGTGAGCCTAAGTGGCTAACACTAACAGGTTCGTGTGCTATTTATAAGAGCATCCTGGTGGTGTGGGAAGGCAAGGGGAAAGGCACAAGGTGACAAAGGCCTATGAACTCAGGCTGAAAAACTGAACATGCTGAATGTCAACGAGAAACTAATTTTTGTCTGAATCTTGGATAACATGATGAACTACAATTCATCATTGTAGTTCACCACTGGATGAACTACAATGAGTGTACACTAAGGAAGGAAATGAAAAAGCAGCAAAAGCATCAAGGTAAAGCAAAACAAAGCATGGGTTAGTAAACAGCTCAAGAGCAACACTCAAGAGTCTTTTATTTCTTCCTTATAATTAGAAATCTAAGTCCTTAGGCCCTATAGGAAACTAGGAAATGTAATATTCATATTTTCTCCAGAGAAAATTCAGAAGCTATTGTAGATCAAGACACAGAACTCGTAAGCACCATTTACAGGCTTGCCATTTGCACTATTTGCAATCGTGCCAAAGCTGTTTTTTTCCCCCCAGCAACAGTTATGTTATATAACCCTACACACCCTACTGTGTATTTAAAGTGACTTTTCCAATCACCACCCCAAAACAGACATCTCAGAAATCTCCCAAAGTACAGATAAATCCAACAGTAGAAGGATTAGAAGAACATCTATGGGATTAGAAGGCTGCCTCACTGAATGGAAGCCAACCTACAGAACAATTAAAGCCAGGGCTATGGATGCCACAATTAAAAGGTCAAAGAGACGAAGTTTTCCTTCAGTTAAAGCAAGAGGAACTGCCTAAGGAACAAATGAACAGAGATCCCATTTCTAGCCTTGGGTTTAAATAAACACTACTAAACAAAGTGGCTTGCTAAATTCATAAGACAATTTCTTTTATGCCAATTTATATGAATCCAGATACAGGAACCAGAGATGAATACTAAACTCCTCCCCATGGAGGCTCAGTCACTGTGTACTGGACAACAGCATGTTACAGGGGTCACTGCCTGCCTGACTACTGTAACAAGCATGCCACACACGAGGGAGCTTTGCAGGGGCCACTCAGTCACAAGTGGCAGTTTCCAAGCAGCTAAAATTTTGCTAAGTATTTTGAACTTATTTTACAAGCAAAGCTTGTAATACATGGTAAAACTGCTCTTTGTAATTTTATACTGTACCTGATTCAGACTGATCATAGCCAAAGAAACTCAATAGCTTCAGAAGCAGTTTCTCCTCAATTTGAACTGTGAACTTTCGAGCAGTGATCATCAGATGCTATGAAGATAAACAATTCTCAGTTTACAGTATTAACACTGGAAATACAATCTATGAAAGCCATGAGAGACGACAATGCATTCTACTTCTACAGGCTACTTTCACTGGAATGGATTGGAGTAAGATTCCAGCTTCAAAGTCTCTGGTAGTTTTCTTTACCTGCAAGTGACCTACAACCAGTGGTGGGTATTTCAGTTTTTTAGAAGGTGGTGTGCATCATCACCTGACACCTCAGAGTCTTATGCTTAGCTGTTTCCCAACACTGAAATCAGCTGTTTTTCAAAGTAGCATGAAAATATATGGATGAAGATTCCAAGAAAGGGTTTTTGCATACCACAGCTGGTGGATAAACTCACAAACAACATTACCAGACAGCTGCAGAACACAGGGCTTATGCTGCAAGACAACATCTTATCAGAGAGAAGTAATATAGCCTTGTCACAACTCATGAAAAGCACAGCATAGATATTCTAGTTCACTATGCTACAAAGGTACCCATCAGCACTGAGCAGAGAAAAACTCGCTTGAAAAGAGAGGTCACAGACATGAACAAACAGAAGTTTGGCTTGATTTGTTACCTACTAAAACCTATTTATTATCCTGTTCACTACTGTACTGTAGCTGTAGACACTACGGACATGAGAAGGTGGACATAATGTCCTTTAAGCCTCAAGGATTACTTCAAAGTGTAACTCACAACTGAATTAATTCTGATTATCAGCAAAAATTAAACCCAGGAAAGAGAACAGTATCTGCCTGGCGCAGACAAAAGATGGAGGTTTACCTTGTATATATCAGTCAATGCATTTTTACTGGGAAGTTTCATTGCATTGACCTGCACAGCAGGACCAGTCTCCACCGGTTCGTTTTCACTCATCTTGGGTGTCAGAAAGAGTATAAAAGGCCGTGTGGTGCCAATAAGCTGGTTGTCCACCTACAGAGTGCACAAGACAGAAAACAAAGCCTGAGCAGGTAGCAATAAGGAGCAAAACTGATGCCCTAACTGAGGATTTAAAAGCATTCAGACATAGATGGTCCCAGAGTCAGAGTGATACTGGACAGAGCTGGCTACTGATCACCACTGAGACCACACCAAATAAATACTCAGAAGTGTCCTCCACAAACAGCAAAGACTGAACTGAAAACAAAGGTTAAGGCAGAACTCTGCAAATTCAAATCAAAATCTAGTCAGGTAAAGTCTGTAACAGGTTTTTCTGTCTTATTTGTCTGTGATTCTACCAGTGTGGTGCTATTGGCATTAGGACATCTGCTTTCAATGGCTGCTTCTGTGTTACGTAATGACAAAGAGCTACCAACCAGGACGGGAGAAAAACCTCAAGCTGATCTGTTGCACAAAATAAAAAAGATCCCAACGTCCCCAACAGAAATGAACAGCATTAAATGCAATGTTCCACTGCCTCAATTACTGCTAAGTAGAGAACAATGGCAAAAGAAAATTTCCACTCCTGTGATATTTAGGAACGGAAATGCCAGTAAAAGCTCTAAATGTTTTGCAAATCTATCCAGATAAAAAACCTCACAGAAGACTCATGAGCAAATAAAGGTATTTGAATATGTCCAGTACCTGTATGTCTTGCACACTGAGCTCCAGCACCTGACTTGTCGACAGCTGTGTATAGTGGACATGAATTCTTGTGAGGCTTGCAAACACCAGCTCCTCAGGAACTTTGTTGACCAAAGACAATCCTATTCCACCTTTCAGTTTCACAAGCACCTATGAAAAAAAACCCCAAACACACTAAGAAACCAGCACTGAAAAAAAGCCTGTGATACTGAATATACTTCTGTAAAGAATTTATTCTTTTAGATCCATCACCAGAGAGGCTGAGCAGCTCACTGACAACTAGTCTTCAAAAAATGGTTGAAGACCAACCCCTCAATCTCCCTCTAAACTCTAGAAAGGAAAATGGCCAATAAAACACCTCTGCTATGAGGATAGGCTGAAGGAGCTGGGGTTTCTCAGCCTAGAGAGGAGCAAGACTCCAGAGGGAACCTTAGAGCTGCCTTCCAATACCTGAAGGCATCCTACAGAAAAGCTGGAGAGGGACCTTTCATAAGGCTGTCTGGAGACAGAACAAGGGACAATGGTTTGAAGCTGAGGGAGAACAGAGTTAGACTGATCTTAGGATGAAGTTCTTCAATACAAGGGTGGTGAGACTGGAACAGGTTGCCCAGGGTGGTTGTGGATGCCTCCTCCCTTGGGATGTTCAAGGCCAGGCTGGATGAGGCCTTGAACAACTAAGTCTAGTTGAGAGATGCCCCTGCCCACAGCAGGCAGGTTGGAGCATATGATCTCTACGGTCCCTTCCAACCTAAACCATTCTATGATTCTAGTTGCAGGATCTTACTTCCAATTCCTGCTCTGAATCTGGATTTTTTAACTTGCGCAGATCTTGTTCCACAGCTGGGAGCTCCTCTCCTTCAGTGGACAATCGATCATTCCTGCGCTGGTTAAAATCTGTTACCTGGGAGGCAAATAAATGAGCAGAGTCAGCACTGTCCTGTTTGTAAGTAACAGCAATATTGCCCTACCTTATACAACAGTCTTTCTTAAAAAAAAAAAAGAAAAAAGAAAAAAAAGAAGCACGATGAAAACATTTGTTGTCATTCTGTCTGGTTTATCATCTCCCTCTCCACAGCATTACAAAGGCAACCTTGATAAGAATTTAGATGCAATACAGAAAAAGGTATTTGAGATATAAGCAAATAATTACACCAAATTCTAGTTAATTCTAGAATTTCACCTGTAGAACTCTCGTTGGCCCATCTGGGATGACTCTAACAGCTAGCACTCCTGATCCAGGCCTCATCTTTTGGTTTATGAATTGCTGTTCTGGTGGAACTGGCCCCAAAATTTCAAGTGAAGTATCAGGACCAAGAACAACTTCTGCTCCATCATGAAGACCCAGTATTCCTCCCTTTGCCTGCAGAAAGAAGGAAGAGTACAGAAAAAAAAAATAATTAAGTGATAGACAGAGACTTCAGATAACTATTGGCACACATTAATATGAAAGTCTTTTAGTTTCCTTTCCTTACCCTTCAGAACTAAAATAACAGCAGATCAGAAGCATTTAACTTGTTATTACTAAAGCTTCTGGTAAGTCACGTTTAATCAGCCTGGCAGCTGGAAGAACCAGCCAAGACCAAAAAAGCTGTCTGATACTACCATCATTCTTCTGATGTTTAGCTCTAGACTTTGTAAAAGAAATGCAGGTATCTGTGTCTACAAAATTCCACCAGCAGCAGGCAGAATTATCAGATAGTTTGCATCTGCTAGTTTGTCTACAAGTTAGAGGTTCCTAGAACACAAAGAAGGAGCAAACAGTTCAAATCACTTTTAAAATTCTTATTACCAAGATGTTAATGTTAGAACCACGATTCTGACAAGTTCTGGCTTTACACAAACCCAGGTTTTCATCAGTGGTATTGACATAACCTACAGCATGCTGACATCTGGGATGTCTGAGAGTATAAATCCTCTATGACTACACTGCTCATTTTCAACCACAATGTACTATTAATTTTCTAATTATTTTCTTTCCAATTAATTGTGCAAGATCTTTAACTATCTGAAATGTTAAGAACATTCAAACATGCATTGAAACCACCCAAGACGTTTGTGCAAGTCTGGCTTCCTCTGTGTTCGGAACTTCAGCCTCAAAGCTTTTAGTTCCTTTCAGTGCTAAGCCCAAACGACTGTCATCTGCATCAGCAACAATCAAAATGAGTTCAGCAATCAGAGCAGTGCTGACCTGGACAACAAGGCCATGAATGCCACAGGTCAGCTTTCCATCACGAAAGCTCCATGTCTGGGTAGTGCTGCGCCGTCGGTCAGGCTTCCTCAGCATCAGGGGCTCGTACCTGTGGGGACAGCCACCAACACTTAGAGAATTCCAACTTGTCAGTCTTACTCTTGAGATGAACACTTACTCCAGTTGTGTTCAAGCTCATTTTCCTAATCTCACTTCTGAACTGCTCCTTTAACAATCTGCTGATGAAAGCAGTTAGCCATGCCCTTATACAGATTTCCAAGCCAACAAAGTGACTATGAGGTCTGTTCACAGACAGATAAATCTAACAGGCCTTCAAGAATCATTTCTTTCCTCATCCGGTGTCATGCTAAGTATGCTTTCAAAGGCATGGTCAAAATCTACACCAGTTTCCTGAGAAATTCTCTTGGCAATACCTGTTATCTGTGACTGCTGCCAGGCCTGCAATATCTAAAATCATAGAAGAGTCCACAGACCGAGGAGAAGGTTTATGTGGGTTATGAGGAACTGAAGAACCTTCATGGCAAATCATTCCTGTTTCTGTCATTCGCCACAGCTGGGAGCGTTTTCCTGGCTCCTGTTACAGAAAAATCCAGGATATAAATGAACACAGCAGTACAGAGCAAATATTTTTGTTCTGTTTTGCTATCAGATGCTTTGAATTGCAGTTCTTGGAAAGGCTTGTATACTTAACTTCAGAGCCCCGAACTAGTCTGTATAAAAACTTCTACTCCAAATTCAAAGAGTGTGTACCCACAGCCTTGGTAGATGCAGAGCTCTATTTACGAGCTGGTCTTAATTTCATCAATATTTAAATACATTTTTTATTGCTTAAAAGCTCCAGACTTGGCTTAAAACGCAACCAGAAAGGGAGTATGCTCTGCCTTGTGACTTCATTAGTCCCCCCAACTTACAATTACCTCACTTGATTGTCTTGCAACATTCCTCACTACTACTATTCCAGCTCCCTTTTCTGTCACCCTGACCCCTGTACAAGTCTTGGATGGAAAATTACCATAACTGAAGCAATCAGAATTGCAAGAACCTGCTGCTTTCTATGAAGTCTGTCTCCACCCTTTAAAACTTATCATGAAAATGTTCTTATTTTCCCCTTCTCCCAGCATATAATTTTACTCCTGCACACCCAATGTGTCTTGGTACCTTCTTTTTCAATACAACTCGTTGAGTCTTTGGAGAAACATCAAGGACAAGCTCTGCATATGCAGCATCCTTATTTGATGCAACTGGTCTTGCACTTGGCTCCTGTGATCTAGAACACCAACAAAACATCATCATGAGTATTTTCAGTACCTGCTTCCTCTGTAAATTGAATGAGACCTGTACCAAAGCCCAAGTGAGGAAGCTTACACTTCCAAAACAGCCAAGCAGACAAAAATGTATACTGTTGTTCTGGGGAGTGGGGGGATGGGGGGGTGTTGTGTTTTCTTCCCCCCCGTTGTTATTTTTGGAATTGCCAGTGTCAACCTCTTATCTGAGCTCATTCTTAGAAGGGGCTTTAATTACTCACTGTGCCTAGGAACTTCACAGAAAATAAGATTAATTCCACAGAATATTTTCTACCTTATATTAAGAAAAGCAACAAAATCAGCTTCCCATAGCTGTTTTCAATAGAGTATCAACTACTGCAACTTTAAAATCTACAGACATGTCACAACTGGGTATATCCTGTAGTCAAGTGTTCTTAATCTACCAAATGCAGTCAGCCCCCAAACATGACCCTAAATATCCCTATCAGACAGGGGGAGGTCACAGCAGATGCCATGTGGTGCATCTTTCTCACTATGTGAGAAAAGAAACAACAGCAAGCTCCACCTATGGAGCTAAGTTACCATGAACCAGTGGGCTAAGGTACACCAACTGCCAGGCTCACTGCTGGCATTTCTCCTGCTAGCTACAAGGCTGACAAAAGCTCAGCTGCATTTGGAAAGCTTTCAAATGACAACCATTAAGAGAATACTAACATAAAGCCTAATAAACACCATGAACACTCAAACTATCTTCGAGTAGTACATAAAAAAATTACCCTGAGAAAGTGTATGCAGCAGCAATATAAATGAAGTTCTCGTAGTAAAGCTGTTTGCTATCCTGGAAGTCATTCATGCTGCAGACAATATTCGAGGAGCCTGCCCCTTTAACTGTCAGCATTATAAAAGGTGGCAGAATAGGTTCATCCCATGCATAATCCAGAGAGGTCATGGGCTTCACTTCAGTGTACAGCCTTGGCTCAACAACACGGTGCTGATTAAAAACTATTGGGACCTGTAAAAGTTATGAAAGAGGATTCAATTTCACAAAGAAATCGTTGGATCAGAACTTTTGTTGTCATTTGTCCACACACTTTAGTTTTATTTCACTACAGAAGCTGGTCAGCCCTCTCTCCTAACAAATATAAAAGAACTATGACTTCATTTTTTTACCTAGAAAAAATAAAAGAAAATGATTTTATTTTTTCTCTTTTACCTTGGAGAAATTGTCTATGCGGAAAGGTGGTGGTAACTGATCTGTGTCACTGAAGGCAATGCGGTAAGTGGCTCCTTGAAGAGTGATTTCTACTCGCAAGAAGTAACATTTCCCTAGGGTGTCCCTGAACAAGAACAAACAAGTGCAAGGGAGGTAAGCATCTGATCTCTGTTATCCACAGTTGTAAGTGTCAAACACCTGTTTCTATCAAAAGCCAGAAGCATGCTACAGAAGCTCTCTATGTAAGAGTTACCTCATGTTGATGTGGAAGGAGTTATTTTTGTTGACCTCAAAACCCCCAGACCAGACACAGTTTGGGACATCCATCAGTCTCACACATAACAGCTGATCATAATCATTACGTGGCCAATGGAACACAACACTGGAACCAGGCAGTGTGGAGATATAGCCATCAGGATTGGATGCTCCCTAGGAAGAAGAATTAGTTATCAAATGTCCTGCAAGTATTAAACCCACAGCATTAATCTCTGTACTTCTCAAACACACAGAGAGCTAATTATTCTGTCTGATGGATGCTGGTGTTAGAATAACAACAAACATCCTCATGAACAGCCAACAGTACTTCAACACACAAATGTTTGTATGTTGACAGGAGAAGACTGATTGATCCTATCAATGCTCATCAATACTTAAAGGGTGGGTGTCAGGAGGATGGCACCAGGCTTTTCCCAGTGGTCCCCAGTTACAGGACAAGAGGTGATCCTGAGCAGCCTAGTCTAGTTGGAGATGTCCCTGCTCACTGCTGGGGTGTTGGACAAAGTGACCTCTGAGAGTCCCTTCCAGTCCAACGCAATCTGAATCCGAAGAGGTAATAGGCACAAACTTTAACATAGAAGTTCCATCTAAGCATGAGGAGGAACTTCTTTACTTTGAAGGTGGTGGAGCACTGAAGCAGGCTGCCCAGAGAGGTGTGGAGTCTCCAACTCTGGGCTCCTTCAAAAGCTGCCTGGATGCTGTCCTGTGTAACCTGTTCTAGATGACCCTGCTCTGGCAAGCAGTTGGCCTAAACGATCGCCAGAGCTCCCTTCCAAACCCCAGCATTCTGTGGTTAGAAGATGCTGTGGCTCAGTACAGGCACTGGACTAACAAGTAACAAAGAGGCAGAAGCTCACCCGACCCCTGGCAAACTCCTGCTGAAGAAAGGCGAGCTTGTAGCTTGATTTATTATCCAGCAGGTAGCGGGGGGCAAACGTCACCATGCACGTATCGATGTAACGGCCTCTGCCCTTTTTAACATCAATACCTGGCAGTGAAAGCAAGTTACAAATAATGCTATTATTTACAAGACAAAACATAAGACATTTCCCACACAGTATTTCACACAACAAAAGCTCTTTTTCTTGCCTTCCTGGAATGGTGATTGTTTGTGCCACACCACTGCCATACCTTCAAGCATTATTTTAAAGAGTAGATGTAATTTCACACCACCGATTACCCTGTTTCTCAGGGACAATTTAGAGATCATATGCACTTCAGTTAAAAAATATCTAGTCCAAATCACAAGTAAATCCATGGATGTAATTATTTCACTTATAAACATATGGAAAATTCCTCAAAAATCACTGTGGAGTACCTTCCAAATTTTCCTTTAATTATAAAATAAAAGCCTCTAAGGAAACTGTATTTTATGTACACTAGCAGCACAAGGAAGACAGAAGTTCCACTCTCCACATTGGGCTACAGAGGCACCACTAAGTAAAAATCAGAGGCGTAGCACATGGTTGAACTGTTAGAGCGCGCAGGCAACTCAGAATTACCCCGTACAGAGATGTGGAGGGACTTAGTAACACACTGGGAGAAGAAAGACAGAAACAAACAGTTTGCAAACAAAATTATTAACACCCCCTGATGGAATGTAAAAAAACAAACGTAACAAAACTGATTTTAAAACTAATTAAATTCAAAACAAAGACTCAAAAACACTTAGCATACTACTGTTTGTTTAACAGTTTTCTCTGGACCCTCAAACATCTTTAACAACATTTCCCTGCTGTAAGTGGGTTCACTGATGCCCTACCCAGTCCTACAACATTTCTCAAACGTTCCCACCACACATACCAATGTTATAAATGAGGCCTGGCCTGTTGCCATGTTGGATCACCTTAAGGGCTCTGACACCACTACCACCATCCAGGGAGAAACCCTGGCACCAGCCAGGCATGCCTTCAGGATGGATTCCTTTTCCAACCCGCATTGTACAACTGAGGGTGAAAACACAAAGACTGAGTCACTGAAACAAGGCATCAGGTAGCAACACAACACTGATGGTCAAACACACACCAGGATACAAAATCATCACCATCAGGATGCACCATAAACCTCTTCTCGAGCAACTGGTTCTGCATTTCTGCCATGAGCTTTACTGCTCACAATTCAGTGGCCATGTCATGTAAAAGGCTTGGTAATTTTACTGAGCAGGACACACATCTGTGTCTTTCCTTTGAAATTGGGAAGAAATATTTGTGGAAACTTAACTGTTGTCATTTGAGCAAAAATGCCAGAACATTTCAGGCAAATTTACTTTAAATCATTCTCATTTCTTGGAAAAAGCAACTGATATCAGTTAAAACTCCTTTCTTTCCTTTCTGAAATGACAACAGCTCTGCTGCACACGGACTCCTAATAAGTGACTGCTACTGCTCTATTAACATTCAGAGCTCAGGATTAATGGTTTGGAGCGTTTATGTTTTTGTTTTTAGTGGTAACAAAGTCATTTATGTAACAAGGTAAATCCCCTCTCAGAGGTTTTTGATTGCCTTACAAAAGAAGCATGGCTCAAACCCTACAAAATAAAACCAAAGCAGCTTGCAGACACAAGCCAAGCCAAGCAAGGAGCTGTCTGGTTTTCTCATTTCGTTATTTAGAAACTTAATAACTTAACAGATATCTTAATAAGGAAAGACTTTTCCTTTGTAATACTCATAATATATCAACGCCCAATCCTCTGCAAATTACTTTCATACTTTCTAAGGCTCCTCCTGTCTGCTCTTCTTGTGGTATTACTTACAGGTTTGGCTGTTCTTTATCAGCATAACAGAACAGAAGTGGGCTGAGGCTTCTAGCAAGCTCGTGCTCTTCAAACTGACCTGCGGCATCTGTTTTTGCATTATCTTGTCTGAAGATAAGTGGTAATCCTTTAAGTAAACACACACACACAAAAAATGGAGCGTCGAAGTACACTTCATCTTTGCACAAAATACTCAAATGAGAATGGTAAAAACTATTTCAAAGTAAGGAATGACCTGAAATATTTTGGTTGCAGTAAGAGCCATTAGGCTGCAAGCATTCTCCCTGCATTCTCCTCTGTTCTCCATTTAACCTGCTTAGCAGCTGCAACCATGCAATCCGATCCAGGCAGAGAAGTTCTTCTAAGGTCTTAAAGTGCCAAAGGATATTAACGCAGAACAACTGCATTTGCTTCCTCAGGCATTTCAGGCTTTGAAAACCACAACTTAACAGTGATCAAACCTATGCTGATTTATTACAGAGGTACAAAAGTTGATGTTTGAAAATCTGTAATATAGCAAGTAAAATGTCTAAGCTCTAACACTCAGCCAACAATAGCTGCTAGCACTCTCAAAAGAACCCAATTTATATTCTTGCAGCTCTAAGTTGTAGACTCTTAACCATGTGCTAACTCTTAAGTAGTGTTTCAAGGCTCTGTTTGGCCAGAAAGCAAATCAACACACTGCATCGAATTTTTATTTTCCAGTCCACAATCACAGCCATGAATGAGAATGCTGTAAACTTACCTGTTTTGTTGATTAACCAGTATGGTGCTGAAATGAGTATCTTTAGAGAGCCTTCAGCACGACACACAATCCTTATGGTCAAATTCAGCAGTCGCTTGTTGACATCATACAGTCGCATCCGCACCATGTAGTTCTGTGTGCCAGGAGGAATCAGCAGCTCTTTGCAGATGGGGAAGTTTTCTAGCAATACCCCTACAAAAATGAAAGAAAGCAAAATGAAACATCCCTTGATGTAGAAACAGCAGCTTCTGATGATCCTGCAGGTTGGTGTTTCATATGGCTTGATCCCTCTGAATAGCCTGTATGGCTCTCCCAAATTAACGTCTAAATCTGCCGAGTATATAATGACCTGTGATCTCACGAAGAAACCCTTCAAGTCACAAGCAGCAAAACAAAAAGTTCTGTAAAGAGCCCTGCTTAGGGCTCATCACTGCTTTAGGCATCAGAAGTCCAGCCAGTGTTGACTAATTCCTTCTATGCTCTTTCTTCTGTCAGAAAGAAAAGAGCAAACCCACCCAAAACATTGGGAACTTACTGATTTATTCCCTTCTTTATCACTGCTCTCTCCAGTTTCCACTCTCAGGAAAATGGAAAGAGTCTAATAAGAAACAGATCAGGAATGCTGACAAATCTGGAGAAATAACGGCAATTTTAGTACTGTTTTTGGCTGTGTGCATTTGGATATTAATTCAGGAAGCCTATCAATCAAATAATGATGCCTAAGTTTGAAATTTTGTTCATCTCCCATTCTTGCACCATAGCTTCTTGTACAAGCAGCAGTTATATTGAAGTACTCTTCAAAGAGGATCAGAAAGTGGTACCTGAAAAAGAGCCTTACCAAGCTCAATGTTCTGGGATGTATCAGCTGTGTGCAGTGCTGCTTCTTTGCCAGGTTTTAATGTCCCACTAATCGGCATTCCTTTGACATAGAACTCCAGTTCACAAGGGAGCAAGTTACAGATGACCACCGTTGGCAAGAGATAAATAGTATGCCCAGGCTGTCTGAAAATCTGTTTAGCACTGTCAGAAAATATGCTGGAAGGCATGTAATCTGGGTAATTCTCTTTCTTTATAGCTACACAAAACCTGAGAGGGAAGAAGTATGTAAGAAATTGTCAATTAACTCCATGAAGAAACTGAACTCTGTGTGCTGCACTAAACTCACAACATGCTGCAGTTTCACAACTTAAGAGCAAAACCTGAACTGTTCTCCACATAAAAACTTCAGAACTGGATCCTAAGGTATTCTGCATTTATGCTCCACTTTTAGACAGTAAGTTTCCTGATTTTAACTGAAGAACTGGTCACTCAAGAAACCAGACCAGCTAATTTAACCTAAGCCCACACTACTTCCTAACCTTTCTTTTGTTACAGTAAAAGTTAACTGTACTTACTTTGTATTCTCAGACATTTATTAACAGGCACTGGCAAAGGGGCTTCAAGGAGCCCTGCAGGGATACAGCAGTTATGCTTCAATGCATTCCCATTATTCAAGAGACCAAACAAAACATCCCACTACACTGCAAAACCTTTCAATTCCAAGTATGTCCTTTCCTGTTACCTTAGCATTGTTTCAGTTATCAGAAGATGAAAGAGCTTACAGAACAGTCATTAGGCCTTACTTACCTGAAAAACCTGCTGTTTTCAGACTCCATTGAATGACACTCTCTCTTGCTGCTGCACACTTCTGCAGTCTTCTGAACATTAGTCCAATGAATTGGGGCCTTGCAGAAGAAGACTCCCATTCCTTTTGGCCTGACTTGCAAATGCCAAGATGTAAGGTGTAATGGAATAGCAAAGGAATCTCCTGGCATAACTGCAGGAAGAACTACAGGTTCTGCAACCAGAGAAGAAAATACACACATCAAAACAGGTTCCTTTACTGAAAAGAATAAAGATTTCAAATAGCAAGTCCCTAATTTCTGAAGCAGCACATCTTGTTTTAGCATAAAGCACCAGCTAATTTCTATGTTTCAAATACCAACCCTCTCTTTCAAGCCTTATTAAAGAGTCTGGCAGCAGACCAATTTAAGTGTGTAAAGCTGAAACTGGAAATAAACTTAAAACTTGCTGGAATTAAAATCCTTTTTCCTTGGCTGCTTTAGTGAAAACACTTATTTCCAAAAGACTTCATTCATTACATTTTGGGCACATTACCAACATTTCTAGCCTGCACCTCTGCATGCCAACACCTGAAAGGGACCTTCAGCAGCCAAGTTTAGTTGAGAGGCATCCCTGCGCATGGCAGGGTGGGTGGAGTAAATGATCTCTAAGGTCCCTTCCAATCTAAGTCACTATGGTTCTACAATTCTTCTGCTGAAAGACACAACAGGCTACAACCAGAACTAAGATTCAATCTTCACAGAGCTTTTCCTGTTTAACAGAACAAACAGTAAGGACAAATCCTGTTGTGTTCTGGGGCTCACCTTGATGACCATTTTCTTCTTGAACTACCTACTCATCCTCCTGATTTTGTTGTCACCCATTAGTGAGAGCAGCACAGAAGGACTAGGCAAGACTTACTGTCAGGAGCAGAAGGGCTGTCCAGCCGTAGCTCCATCGGTGTTTCCAGCTTGTTCTTTACAATCAAGGCTGAGCGCACTGTTATCACTTTCCGAGCGCTACCTTCCATGGTAACTTCAAACACCACACGAACTGGAGGCAATGAAGAAAACTGGAAGATATTTAAAAGCAATAAAAAGCCAGGTTATAATTACATCTAGAAGAGGGACACCTCAGTTTTGAAGCACTAACTGCTGAGTTAACACCTGACAGTCCAACCACACACAACAGCTAAGGTATATAGAGTTCTACAACTGTGACTTCAAATCCTGCACCTCCTCCTCACAACACAGTAAAATTAACTATGAAAAAGCAGTTCTAAGCACTGCAAGTTCAAACATTAGTAATACAGATCCACAAAGAACACCTGATGTACTATCTCACTATTATACTACTTTAGATATTCATGGAGTTTGAATTCCAAGCCCTGTGTAATTAACAGTCACTCATTATTCCACCTGTCAAAAGTAAAAAAGCAAGGTAGAGCATTCTTAAACTACTCATATTTTCTTTGCTCGTAGCTGTAGTGCTTTACGTTCTACACTAGACAGACAAAGTCACTGCCCCTTCAATCTTGAAAATCATATTTTACATGGGCCCACATGAATTCAAGACCCATTCTTCAACCAACCATTTACACTGGTGAGCAATGGTAAGGCCTGTTTAATACTCGTTCTCTTCTGAAAGTTCACTTTGTTTGCTTTAGTTTTGTTTCCTTTCCACTGAAGAGGTTCTAGAAGGATGGAAAAGCTCATTGACTGCAGAAATCTTAAAAAATGGAACTAGATACTCACATAGACTTGTGGATGTATTATATTTGTTCTACTAATTGGGCTTCCAAGCTGGAAGGAAAGTAAACAAGCAAGTTAAACTTCTTCAACTTTCAAGACACTACTCTCAGTTGTAATACAGAATGCTGCAACATGAGAATAAAATAAATACTCTCATCACTTTGTTTTTGATCTTTGATACAGCTTCAGAAATATGTCAGAACTAACAAAACCTGTTTGTAACACTGCTTAAAAAGAAAAAAAAAAGCTGAAAAAGGCTTGTTAAAAAAACAACCAACAAAAGATCTCAACTTTGAATTTGAGTTCTTGATAATTTTCAGCAGTTTCAAAACTTAACTAGTTTTAAAACCCACAAGAACATTTTTATCATTGAGCCTCAACCACCAACTGCCAGTCTGCTGATTACTACCACTGCATTTTTCCTTCATGACAAGAGTATTTTGTCCAAGCAGCCCTGTATTTCAAACAATCTCTAGGCCTACAGGGAATCACCAGTGTTAAGTAAATTAAACATAAAAAAAGCCTTTCTGCAACAGAAGAAATATAAATAGCTGCTGAACTGCTGTGCTGATCTAAGGCTCAATCTCCACGAGTCCCTGACACTGTCACTAACACACCAGCTCTGCTGCTGGAAGCTCTGACTGCTCTTTAGTTGTGTTACACAGAACTGTCAGTTGGGAACCCACCATCTCCAAACTCTCTGATCCAAGCTAACTGGAAAGAGTACAACTTCATATAGCAGCTGTTTTAAGATTAAAATCTTGGAAGACATCATTCCCCTCAGATTACAGATTCCACCCAAACTAACGCTCCAAACCAGAACTTACAGTAGAGGAGGAAGAATTCTTATCTGGTGCGGCATATCGGAAAAATGTTCCAACCTTGTCTACAGACACTGGGCTGACCTCTTCCCAGCCATTCACTCTCACTTGCAGCTGATGAATTCTTAGATCATGTGTGTGCCTACCAGGTGAGATCAAGTGAAACTACTATTAAACACTATTACAGATCGTAAACACCAGACAGTTCAAAGCAAGAATATCTTCTGGATTCTGAAAAAAAATCTTACTAAGAGTCTCAAGAACTTTCCCTTTCATGCATCAAGGCAGAGCTAATTTTATTTCTGTTCCATTGTTCCACCTTCCTTAATGAACATACAGAAGTAGAAATATGTCATATAAGCAAAATTAAAAGCATGCACATGTTTAAGTTCTTTTGGTTCTAGGGACCCATAACAAGCAAGTCCTTTAGGATGAAGGACACAGAGCCTGTCTTTCTAAATGCTCAGAATGATCCTACTCAGATCACAATGATTACTAGGCAATTGATAATTTCACTCTATATGCAAGTTTTTAAATATTTAAACCCAAAACATTAACAAATTTAAAACCCCAAAATATCCACTTTTTATTCAATAGCTACTATTATCCTCACAACTACGATCCTCTGCATCCTGTATCCAAAAGCGTCAAAGCACATCTCATAGCCTGCTCACAGAATCCTAGAATGGCTTGGGTTGGAAGGGACCTTCAGGATCATCCAGTTCCAATCCCCCTGACATGGGGGGATTGGAGAGAGAGTGATGCCTCTCAACTGGACTCTGTTGCTCGAGGCCTCATCCAACGTGGCCTCGAACATCTCCAGGGAGGGAGCATCCACAGCCTCCTTAGGCAACCTGTTCCTGTTCTCATCAACCTCATACCGAAGAACATTTTCCTCAGATCCAGTCTAACCCTGGTCTCCCTCAGCTTCAAACCATTCTCCCTTGTCCTGTTGCTAGACATCCTCTCCTACCTTCCTGTAGGATCCTTTTAGGTATTGGAAGGCAGCTCTAACATACCTTCAGTCTCTTCTCTTTTCCAGGATAAACACCCCCAGTTTATCCTCACAGCAGAGATGCTCTAGCTCTTGGATCATCTTTGTGGCCCTCCTCTGGACTTGCTCCAACTCCCTGATGTTCTTCTTATGATGGAGACACCAGAACTGGACACAGTGATCAACGTAGGGTCTCACAAGAGCAAAATAAAGGAGGAAGAATCACCTCTCACCTGTGTCTGAGTTTCCCTCTGGCTTCAAATTCAAATGGAACCTCTTCCCCGGTGATAACTTCCTGCCATGCACTGACATTGTGGGCATCATCCAGCAAGGTCCCATTTTCCCCAGGAACAACACCTGGACTCCCACTGTGGGACAGTGCAGCCCTGTGAGGAGAATCACATCAGGCTACAAACTGACAAAATAGCTACTTTGAGTAACAAGTGCTTTTTTAGTCTGCCCCAAGACCCACAGTGAACACATATGTAAGTCACAAATGTATCTGACTAGTTTGCAAATTAATGTTGGGCCATTTGAAAAAAACAGAAATCTTTTATCACTGCTGGAAAAAAGGCTCTTAGTTAAGACTGGGAGTTGCTTATGTTTCTCTGCAAGGAAACAAAAGCACTGAAAATGATAGGGTTTGGCTGCTCTGTTAGAGAAGCCAGACAAATACTGTCAAAGTGAGCCCCCCCAACAGCTTCTCACCGTGTGGGAGTTGTAGTTAGGGTAGCAAACCAGAGAGTGCATCCAGTGTGATTTCTCAGAGCAAATGGGACAAACGGCTGCCTACGTTTGGGAGTCTTCATTTCAGCTGTAAAACAGGATAAAGATTCCTCTAAGTGCTTATGAGAGAAGCACTCATTAGATCCTAACATAGGATGAGACAAAACATCTGGAGAACCACAACCTGCACTAAGACAGATCAAAGAAAGAGGATCACAGGTGACTAAATTTTTACATTTTCCTTAGTATCTATTATAGAACCGGTACAAACAGGAAGGCTTCCCCTGCATCACCTCCCCATGTGCTGTGCTTAATCTACAATCTGTTGTTTCTTCAGTTCAAGACTTCTGTAATATCTCCAAATCTAAGTAAGATATAGAACCTAACTAAAGCCCCGATCATAATCAGTAACTTCTCATGTACATCCAAATGCATCATCACATATTCACTTGTAATTAAGACTTATGCTCTACTTGAAGTGACAGAGTCCCCTTTAAATGGGACGTTTATCCCCAAAGACTGATCAAGCAGAAATATTTTCCTATATTTCAGTTGATTCTGTCCTCTAAAGGGCAAAAAACAATTTGCATGCCACCAAAGGTAACTTGTTTATGTTAAAATGTTGGGACAGCAAAACCTCAGAAGAAACTTCACCCACCACGTCTGATTCCTTTCAAGCATGCACCACGAACAAGCACTCAAGTGTTACTCTCATTTTCCATACTGCAGTAGGTCATAGCTGTGAAAATACTTACAGCACTTGAGCAGAAAAAAATCCTGTCAGATTCCAGTAACTTACTTAAAAACTAAGACAAATGGTTGCTACTTAAATATATAGAACTTTAGTATGTGAGAAGCAGAAAGGCACACACAATAAATCAGCTGCTTCATGAGAAGCTAAGAAAGCAATTCAGTCTACTCCACAGAATTGATCTGCAGTCACTGCAAAGGCTGACTGGTACCGAGTTCAAGTACCTCATGTTCTGAAGCAACTTTTCTACAAGGACAACATATTTATCAAGTGTGTGTCTTCTATAATCTCAAAAATTAAAACCTCTTTATTTCAGTTGGACATTTTTGCCCAAAGACTGTACTGTCAAATACAAAGCAAACAAATGAACATTTATCAGGAATGCCTTATTTCCTAAGGCTTATTGAAAACAGCTTGCTCCTTCTGAAGGCATCTGCTGAATCAAGCCTAAGTAGGTAAAATGAACACACTGCTGGGTATTTTCAGATCTGGTGACTTTATTATGCTGTTTTTAATCTCTCTAGAAAAAGGACAGTCTTCCTACACAGGATTAGTTATCCTTCTCCCTTCTTTCTTGAATGGGCCAGAGAGGAACATGAGAGAAAGAATAAAATGGTGAGCAAAGCAGCTTCGAAGCAAAGCAGCTGTTACACCGTCTGGTTCGAGTTTCTCTGTTTTGTTTTTAAATATAGAGGCCAAGCTATCAGAAAGTCACATACACAACACTATTTATTGTACAAGAGCCTTTCAAAGAAGGAAACAATCCTTTTGTCTCTCTGTGCTAATACAGTACCTCTAGCATAGATCTGATGCTCTAGGTTAGTCAAACTGGCAGTACTCCTAGTTCTAAGGTAGACAAGAGGAAGGCCTGGCAGACAGGAAAGACAAAGTTAGCAGGTAAGAAAAACCACACAGGCTGACACTACCCCATCATGCACCACACCTCAGGAATGATACAGACAGTTGCAGCATGCAGTGTATGAGTCTCTTTCCATTTGCACACACTAAACTGGCACGTGAAGTGCTGGACTTTCTTCCAGAAGTTACACTGGGAGAAAAGCAGCTGGAAGGACCTGCCAGATATCAGGTGCTATTATTAGTCAGAGAATTGTTTCACAAATGTAATAGCATTTTTTCCCAGAAATGGAGTCATCTAGGTCTTTGGGGGTACAGAAAGGAAAAGATCACCTCTGAACTGCACACACCCAGAACACAACTCTGATTTCATCTCTGACAGGACAGCCACTCAGTAAGTGTGACAAAATAAGGAAATGGAACTAGCAGTGCAAAGTTAGCACTGAAGGCTAAGTAGCCAGAGAAGTTTTTTTTTCTTTAAAGAACTGAATCCAATTGAATAGAAAATAGCAGTTTTGTGGTTTTTTGCCAAGTATCTCTAGCAATTCATTGCATGCTATGAAAAGCAGATACTTCTGTTTGCAATCCATTAGACAAATGAGTGTGTACATCAGGATTGTTTCATATAAAGTGAGATTAATGAGTATCATACTCTGCCCAAAACACGGTGGATCCCCTGAAGCACCCATCCAGTCTTCTGAACTGGCCACATTCACTTCTTTGTCCTGTTTGCAGTAATCCTCGATCCACGACTGTTTGGTACACGTGTACTGTTCTAGAGGAAGAGATGTACAAGTGGTAAATGAAGTAACTGCAAAGTATCTTGCATCTGTAACACTAAAATTATTCCTCTTTAATGGCAGAAGTTTTATTTATTTATTTTTCTATGTGCCACTTCCATAAGAGCATCAACAGCTCATGAAATCACAGCAGTGTCTTCAAAACTAAGCAGTTTTACATTCTTATGACTATGTTTTTCCCAGTTTCAGCGGAATTCCATGTTCTTCAGATACTCTGTGGGAATGTCAGAGTTCTCCCAGAGGAGCCAATTACCCTGAAACATTTTCATGTAATAAGTAGTTTCTAATTTCATTTTTCTTTTTTTAAGTGGTACATGCACATTCCTGCACTGATATCAAGACACCAAGAGAGCCTTCTGGCACAGTATTAAACATAAAGCAGCTTTACTACTTGTTACCACTAGCATAAAGAGCCATCAAGGAATCTCTTAGGAATCACTGATTTGCTTAATTCCCTCACACCTTGGCTCCCTCTTTCTGCCATCCTGTAGACCTTGCAGGAAAAAGGAAGAAATATTCAAGGATCAAGGAAGGTTCTCCTGTTACATTTGTGAGCTCAGTAGTTTACAGTTTTTATTATGACCACCAAATTTACTCAGATTTGCATACAGAATAAGCAACAATATTCCTGGGAAATGCACACAATCAGTCTCACAACACAGAAGCTTACAGGAACGTCTGACTTAATGATGAGTAAAATATTTTGATTTCCTGAGGTGGGAACTGACAGCTCAGAGACTGTAGTGAGAAGGCCCCCACTACACCTGCCAGGGTGCTGAAAAATGACAAGCTTATCAAAATATTTGTAAGTACTGTAAAATATGGAAAGCTTTAGATGAAAGCCTGTTTCTGATTAAAAATAAATTTCAAATAACATATGAATTCTATCAAGTTCATATGACCAGAGAAAGAATTCCTACTAACCTCTAAAATATGTAGCTCATGTCTTTACACTTTCACAATACCTGATAAAATGCAGGCTGCCTAAATGCACACCTGAGCACAGTATCACGTGGAGTATGCAAGGACTTGTGCCAGCCCTCCCGCCCTCCATCTAGGGGACACCAGCAGAACTAAATTAGAAATGTCTGTGCATTTCGGAGCAGTGAAAATGAGACTCTGTGGTGATGCTCTCAGGGAATATTCCTCCATACCTATGAAGACAGAGGTGATGTTTATATCCAAACGGTATTTAGCCTTTACTTCCAGTTTCAGCCGGGAAGGGTGGAGGCGGCTTGAGGCTTGCTGCTGCCAAGAAACTGAACATGGCCATGGCTCAATAAATGGCTCCCAGCCTGACAACAAACAGAAAAGGTCACACATTTGAAAGCCACTGGAATGCTGTTGACATACCTAAGCATTTAATAACGTAACTTTAATAATGAGATCCTTTACTTTCAATCTGTGCTCAAGATGAACCTGTAAGCCTACAAATTTCAGTAACTAGCTAATGCAAAGTTGCTTCAGCTTCTCCATTTCAAGCAGGGTGTATCAGATATAGGGTCCTGCAGAAATATCCTAATTCCAAGGGAACATTAGAAGGCAATTATAGCTCCATATTGAAGTTCATACTTTCTACAGAAAGGCTAGGGAGGGCCTGTTTAGAATGGCTTGTAGTGACAGGACAAAGGGCAGTGGTTTGAAATTGGAGCAGGGCCGATTTAGGTTGGACATCAGGAGGAAGTTCTGCACAATGAGGGTGCTAAAATACTGGAACAGGGATGTGGCTGAGATCCCATTCCTGGAAACATTCAAGATCAGACTTGATGTGGCCCTGGGCAGCCTGATCTAGTTGGGAGGTGGCCCTGCTGAGTGCAGGAGGGTTGGACAAGATGACCTTTGAGGGTCCTTTCCAACCCGATATGGTCTGTGAACCCATGAACCTGGAGAAGTTAGCCACAACTAAGTCCTCTCAATTACATTTTAAATGCTTTTCACACTATTATACGTAAGTTGGCTCACCAGTCAGTATCTCAGCAGACAAAAGTCTAAAAGCAACTTTAAAAAAATACCGTATGCATTTTTAAACCCAAACCATTACCTTGTTATTGGCAGGTAATTGGCTGTTGTCACTGGTTTTGTTTTGTTTCTCAATTCAGAGGAAACATACAACTAGATTACTACTTTTGTCACTGTTTGACCTATAATGAGGCATATAATTTGCTTTCTAAAATCTGAGCTGTAAATTATGATGGTGATCTTATGCTAATCCATTATTTTCAGTCTAATCATCTACCCTCAGGAGCTTTTCCTAACTGAATAAATAACAAGCTGAATACATCAAAACGACTAACTACTAAAAGTGAGCCATGAATGCAGAGAGCTGGTTACACAACTGTCATGTTCTTGGATAACCTTTTCATGTAATCACATTTGAAAACTTGAGTGCAACTCTATCAGCAACCTCTCTAACCTTCCTCATCCCCCCATCTCATACCAATTGGGGATATCTGTCTAGCATCACATGTCCTCACACACACTGCAAAGTCAACCTTTCATATTCCCTTATATGCATTTCATGTTGGGTGAATTTCAGGCTACTTTTGGAGGCAAGGATGCTTTCCTAAACTGAGACCAAGGAAACAACTCCTCAGTAATTCACCTGAAAGCTCCCGATTGTAATAATCTCCAGAGAGGGTAAAACGAGCACAGCCTTCGGGACTGGCTCTCAAATGTTGGAGAAAATTCAAAGCTGCAAAATGGAAATAAATAAAAATTAATGTTACCCTAATGCAAAACAATCAAATTTCCCAATTTCATGAACTGTTAAGTAAGCAAGGGAAGGTTCTGTCTTGTCTTTTAAATTGAAACGGTACAAAAAGCATTTAATAAATACTCTTCAAATAACATTGACAAGCAGCCATGTGTTACAACATGGAACCTCCCCAGGGTTCTGCTCAGCACAGATTCCATTTGTTATGTGATGTATAAAGGGAAAACAAGAATCTTAACCATACAATCATTGCAATCTTCTTCAAACACAACTTAAAGCTAACAACCTCAAAAGAAGTAACAAAAATAGAACACCTAAAAACCCCAAACCCTCCCACAAGCACCCCTGCAAAGCTGTCAGCTGAAAAGTCCCAAGGAACTAGAACACATTGCAGAACATACACAGTGCCTGACAGTCATTTCAGGCAACTCACTCAGTGAAGTAAAATACTCACATGAAAAGTTTAATTCAGCAAGGGGAACGTCACAGTCCATGCAGTCATCAATGAAACAGATGCATATGCTTTCTGCTTTTATTTCTACTCCAGAGATGAACTGAAAAGGCAGAACCCCCTGGCTACCTCGCCCTGAAGAGCTCTGGGAAACTGATTTCAAAGGTTCGGCATTCTTAAATAACCAGCTTGCTGCTTTTTTCAAGTCACCTTAGATAATAAAAACCAGAACAGTCAATCAGTCATTGTTTACTTTCTCAATAAAATGTACTTCAAAACCACGGAAAAGCAAACTAATTCCCTCTCCCTTAAGAAGTACAGCAAGATTCAGCAGCAGTACCTCAAATGTGTTAACAACACAAATATGAGTAGATTATGAATACATTAGTGTTTTCTAAGAAGAAAAGTGTTTTGAAGTTTGAGTGGCAAAACAATATAAAACGGTATTGATATTATGAATACCTCTGGATAAAGTGGGAAACATGACAGCGACAAAGAATATTTTCCATAGAATGACAAATCCATCACATGGATAGGTTGGAAGGGACCTCAGAGATCATCTACTCCAACCTCCCAGCCACAGGCAGGGATGTTTCTCAACTTGACCTGGTTGCCCAAGACCTCATCCAATCAGGCCTTAGGCACCTTCAAGGAGGGGGCATCCACAGCCTTCTGGGCAACCTATTCCAGAGTCTAACCACCCTGGTACTGAGGAACTTCCTCCTAAATATAGTCTAAACTTACTCTCCCTCTTCATGTATTGCAACTGGAAGCAGGTAAAATACATGATTCAAAGAGAGATGTAAACATGCTTGAAAGAGAAAAAGATGGGTAATAGCAAGAAATAGATACACCATAAAGGAAAAAAAGACCAACCAACAACCACATGAGCCCTGAAACAAAAACTACACTCAAATATCCCACACATGACATCCCTAAAGGCAAGAAAAGTCTTTTGGAGGTGGGTTGTACACAGTAGAACGCAAAAATGAGAACGCTTAAGGTAGTGTCAACACAGAGCCAGAGTAAAGAAGAGAAGGAAATAACTGACTGTGCATCAGGTACCTTACAGTCTGCAAGTTTCTACTTAACTGCAGGCTAATAACACAACAATCTGCAAGGCCAGCTAAGAACATTTGAGGTTACCTTGGCAGACCAAAAGAGCTTTACGACAATCTTCCATACTGAACCCCAGGTCCTGGAGACGAGCCAGCTGCACTTCTGTAATTGAGCAGTTAACCAATCATAAATCCTTGACAGTTACCTACTTGTTTTCATTTCTAAAACTAAGATATATGTGTATGAAAAAGAGAGGTTTGTTTGCTTAAGATTGCAGCTGCAGAAAAGCACACAATTCAGCACTGCTTTTACAGAGACAACCCAAAGCCTTGGTGTTTACATTCTAGAAATACAGGCTATTTTTGTTCTCCCACACAAAGCAAATGTGCTCCACGAATTTCTTCTGCTGGGAATAAATTGTTCTGGTAAGCTAACCCTTCACTCAGAGCACCACTATTTACTCTCAACTCTTCACATGACTCTCAAGCACAGCAGCAGAAAAGCAACCCCTTCTCATGAGTATTTTCCCTTTAGATATAAAAAATTAGCTTCACCTCAACAGCTACAAACATACCAAGAACAGGATCCAACACACGTTTGGATATCTCTCTGTTTTCAGGTGTCAAGGAGGACGTCTCAGCCACTAGTGCTGAACTGGAAGCATTAGCAGTATTTTCACCTATCAATCCACTTGAGTCAGGCATAGCTGCACTGGTCTGTTGAGGAATTGACTTTGCAATTGCCAGAAAGAGTTGAACATCATTGTAGGACAGTCTGATGTGCAGTGCTTGCAACTGGATCTAAATGAAAAATGTAAAAGTACGATTGAGTTATCCTTTTTCTACATATTTGTTTTCATGCTTTGGACAGCAACAAAGGTTTTTCCCAAAGGAAGAAAAAATTTGTTATTAAAATCTGATGACCACACTGTTTTAAAGCTCCAGTAATAAAATTATCAAGCTCTTTATTATTTACTAACAATCAAAAGCATGAAAACCACCCATCGGGGGGAAGAAAATTCCTTTGCTATAATGGCTAGAAGCCTCTACATAGATTTCCCCTCTAATAAACACAGACAATGAGATACAGAATAGAAACCTTCTCCTTTCAGGTGTTACTAACTATCTACTATTATCAGTCCATTTATTTCTCCACTATTAATCTCCATATTACATGCCAGAAACCATTCCTTCATTTATCACTAAAAGCATTTTCTACATGCTTGTTTCTTTGCCTTTTCCATGTCAGGAAAAATTTATCTTTTCCTTTTTCTATGCATTTGCAAGGATTCTGTTGAATCCTTGGGCACAGAAGTTTTAGCTAGATCACAGTCTACTATCCTCTATTGTATACAGTTTAATTTTACCTCTAGAATAGGAGGAAAATCTTCACTATTGAAAGCATCTAACAGTCCTGAACCACTTGGGTAGGAAGCATTCCCAACAAGTTCCATCTGAATTTGTACTGGATCAATAATTGATAGTGCAGTCTCTTGTTCATTTCCCAACCGGCATGAAAAAACCTACAAATTACAAAGGATTTGAAAAAAAAATAGCAAATCTGAGAGAATAGGTCTGGAAAAAACCTCAAAAGCAAAGACTGAATATTACAAAAAATAAACTACTGTAAACTTGAAGACAGCAGAGATTCCAAAATCTTTCCAGACCAATTATTCCAATAACCATCTATGCTGGAAGCTAGACTAGTAACTAGCAATATTCTAGATTTACAGAACGGTTTGAGTTGGAAAGGACCTTAAAGACCATCCAGTTCCAACACCCCTGCCACAGGCAGAGACACCTTCCACTAAACCAGGTTGCTCAACAGCCCATCCAACCTGGCTTTGAACACCTCCAGGAAGGGGGCATCCACAACTTCCCCACACAACCTGTTCCAGTGTCTTAGCACCTGGTAAAGAACTACTTCCTAACCTCCAGTCTGAATCTCCCCGCCTCAAAGCTTCAAGGTGGCAGTCAAACATTTCAAGGTCTTAACACAAGCAACATTCTGAAAATTGCTGTAGAATGAGGAACCAACAACCTTCAAAATCACCTGTGGATTAGTCCTGTGTTGCATATCATAGAATGGTTTGGGTTGGCAGGGGCCTCAAAGAGTTACGTAGGCAAAACCTCCCTGCACTGAGCAGCAACATCCTCAGCTAGATCAGGTTGCCTAGAGCCCTGTGGAGCCTCACCTTTTATACCTCCAAGGATAGAGCCTCAAACACCTCTCTAGGCAACCTGTTGTAGTGATCTCCCACCTTCATGGTGCAGAACTTGTTCCTAACATCCAGTCTAAATCTGCTCTTCTCTAATTTCCAACCATTGCCCCTATCCTATCATAGCAGGCCTATGGGAAGTCTCACTGTAGCCTTCTTGTAGCCCCCTTCAGGTACTGGATATATTTATAGTAAAGTTATACAGTAAAGACATATTTAGAGTAACGTATCTTCACAAGCTTTTCTATTTTACAACAGCAAATTTGTTTCTTCTTACCTCAATTCCAAACAAACTACCAGAGAAAGGACGATCTAACAGCTTGGGCTTGTAAGTGAGAACAGTTGTCCCCTTCAGAATAATGGCATTGGTGTCGAAGCAAGACATGTCTTCAACCACCACAAACTCAGTTCCTTAACAAAACAAAACCACAAATCACAAACAAGGCCACTGGAAATGGCATGGAATATTTTAAGCATTTGCAACAAGTTTATGACTTTCTGTCCTTTAAAGTGTTTTCCTCCACTAGCACAACATGGCTTTGAATCAGAACAACACCAGAGATGAATGCATTTACCTGTGACGTTAACCTTGACCTCCAGTTGTTTTTCTGCAGTGACATGCAGTGAGGAACGTTTTGTAACCACCCCACTCTTCACTGCTTTGGGAAGCACAGCAGTTTCACTGCTGTAAGTGCGTTGTCGGGAAGAAAGGAGATTTTCCTGCTTTTTGCTGTCTCCAGGAGTATATAAAAAGTCATGAACCAGTAGCAGCCAGTCAAATATCAGAAATACACGGAGATTGTTCAGAACCACTGTGAAACTGGAGGAATCCTTAGTAGATCTTTTAAGAAGAGAGAGGCAGACATAAGAACTTTACATCTCGCATACAGCATCAGAGAATAGAATCCAAGGATCATTTCAGTTGAAGAAGACCTTTAGATAATGGTTGGACTCAGTATTTTAACTCCGCCAAGTTTGGGGCTAAACTATGTCACTCAGCACCACACCTCTGCAGCTCTGAAACACCTCCAGGAACGGGGACTTGATCACTTCCTGGGCAGCCTGTTCAGTGTTTGAGAACCCTTTCAGTAAAGAAATTTAAAATATATAGAGACTTTAAATTATGCAGAAAGCTATCATTATCTAGCAAGTAAGAACTAAATGGAACTTTTTAGTTTACAGTGTCTGGCATTTGAAATATACAAGTTGCATTTAAACGGACTGAAATTCATCCCATCTGTACCCATGGACACCCCCACATCTTAACTGCATAAATTCTAAGCCGTAATGAGATGAGACAAGTGAAAAAGCTGTGTAAGGATAAGTTAACTTATAAAAGCTCCGTCAATACATTTGCATTACTTATACTGATCTGCAGACTCCAATTTTGAAACTGATCTTTTTATAATGGTTTTGCATCTGCTTGGCATCAAACCCAATGCGCTATGTGTGAAACTTCAACCTGGCTGCATATTACTCTAGAAGATCAGACAGCAAGTGTGTTTCCTCTCACACCCTGACAGCATTTTGCAGCACAGGAAGCTTCTTTCTCATTCAGAAAAACTGCCAGGCTTCCCCAACCGGCAGCAGCACATTTTGAGTGTCTGCCTAGGAGGGATAAAAGGGATCTGGAATACCAATTATATCTGGTCACGCTAACTGGAAAATAATTTAAGTGCTTAAATACCATGAAACAATTTTCTATCTGAACTATGAACGCCCTGAAGAGCTGTGACTCCTTTGTGAGAAGCAGCCTGTCTGCAACACTTCCAACAGTGAAAGCCTTTAACTCTTCCTGGCAAAGATACTTCCAAAAGGCACAAGCCAGTATAACACTATCACTGAGCTCTGCAAAAGCTTACATCTACTGCCAAGGATGCTCTCACCAGTAAAAATCTAACACATGCTTATGTGGCTAAAATAGAAGCTCAACAGTTGGGAAGAAAATTCCTCAAGCTATCACTGCTGAAGCAGATGAGGCTCTACTGTGCAAACCTCCAATCTCGGCAGACACTGCAGCAACAGCTAACTATGTGAAAATCATTATTTCTGGGGCTTTTTGGTACAGCTCATAGTATTTTAGTTTTATTCAAAGCAAAATCTTCATGTCTTTATGAAGATAAACTTATTAAGTTCTTAAAACCATCATGCATTATTCAAATATTTACAACAAATTTATCTCAACTGCCAAAAGTTTGTTTTGAGGTTTTGGGCTTTTTTACAAGCAAATGTCTTCAAATTTTCTTCTGAACCACAGCAGTCCACAGAGATTTTTTTTTTTCCTACATTACTCCTACTTTGTTCAGAAGACATGATACTTATAAAAGAGACAGAAAGGCAAGTTTGGTCAGGGAGCTTGACTAAGAGTGAAAGCAACACTTCTATAGTCATTTCATTTCACCATCTATCTTGTTAACTAACATCCCTCAGCAAAACACCATGCTGAAACAGGTAAATTTTGGCATTATATTTTATACTACTCTTTTCAATATTGAAGTTGAACACAACAGATCTGCACTCTGAAGCCTTTAAGCATTTGAATAAAGAAAACCAGAGGGAGTAGTCTACGACACTGTTTAAGGTTCCATTTCTGTACTTGCCTGCCTCAGAAAGGCAAGTGTGACACCTGCTGGAACACAGCTTTTGCACAACATACAGTAAAAACTGTGCTGTAGAGTCATGGAATGGTTTATGCTGGAAGAGACCTTGAAGATCATCTAGTTTCACCCCCCTGCCATGGGTGAGGACACCTTCCACTAGACTAGATCGCTCAAGGCCTCATCCAGCCTGGCCCTGGACACCTCCAGGTACAGGCATCCATGACCTCCCTGGGCAATCTGTTCCAGTGTCTCACCACTCTCATTGGAAACAATTTCTTCTTAATCTCCACTCTAAGTCTGCCCTCCTCAAGCTTCAATCCATTCCCTCTCACCCTATCACTACAAGCCCTTATAAAAAGTCCCTCCCAAGCTTTCTTGTAGGCCCCCTTCAGGTACTGGAAGGCTGCTCTAAGGTGTCCCTGGACCCTTCTCTTCTCCAGCCTGGACAGCCCCAGCTCTCTCAGCCCATCCCCATCAGGAAGGTTCTCCAGGCCTCTGATCATTTTCACGGCTCCTCTCTGGACCTGCTCCAGCAGCTCCATATCCCTCTTATGCTGGGAGCACCCAAACTGGAAACAGTACTGCAGGTGAGATCTGACAAGAGCCCAGAAGAGAGGGGAAAAATCACCTCCTTCATCCTGCTGGTCACACTTCTGGTGCAGCCCAGGACCATCATCCCTCCACAAGCCCAGACAAGTCCCTCTCAGAATCACAGCTGACAGGGCTGAGCTGAGAGCCCCATGGCAATGGCCTGGCATCACTGCCTGCCTTCAAGACAGGGCCCATCTGGTTTGATGCACACATGCAGTGTATGGCCAAACTTAGCAAGCTTTAAGCACTACTGGCTTTGGTAGACTGATTAATTACACAATCAAACCTAGATTTTATTGCAGTTAGGAGGAAAAGGTAAAATAAAATCCAACAACCTTCATGGACTGCATTGAGTTGGAAGGGGCCCTCAAAGTTGTCTTGTTCAACCCCCTGCACTCAGCAGGGGCACCTCCAACTAGAACAGGCTGCCCAGGACCACATCGAGTCTGATCTTTAATGTCTGCAGGGACCTCAACCACATCCCTGGGGAACCTGTTCCAGTGTTTCAACACTCTCATTGCACAGAACCTCCTCCTGATGTCTAACCTAAATCCACCTTGCTCCAGTCTCAAACTATTGCTTCTCATCCTATGGCTACAAGCCCTTTTAAAGAGTCCCTCCCAGCCTTCTTGCAGATCCCTTTCAGACAATGAAACACAGTTTTAAGGTATCCCCAGAGCCTTCTCTTCTCCAGGCTGAACAGCTCTAACTCTCAACCTGAACCCATAGTGGAGGTGCTCCACTGCTTTGGCCACATTTGTGGCCTCCTCTGGACTCACTCCATCAGGTCTTTGTCTCTCTTGTATTGGGGATCTAACTGTGTGGGCTCAAATTCACTAATAAGTACTACTGAGCACTCAGAAAGTGTCTTTAGATATAGATACAATGCCAGTTATTTTATCTGCATTAATTATAGCTGAATTAAAGCCACTGAGCTTGTCATTATGAAGAACAATCAAACAAATACACCCCAGGATTACCAACCTGAAGTGCAATTCGATCTGGATGGCTCCTGGACTACAGGTGTTCTTTGACGACTGAAAAATGCAGTTGAACACATTTGGTGTGTCTGCAGAAGACTTCTGCCCAGCATAACGTGTGTCAAATGCCATCATGGAATGAGAAACCAAATTGACTGACTTTGTTCCATTTGAAGAGCTTTCAAAAAGCAGCTTGGACTTCTTAAAATCAAACCTAGGAGAATAAAGAGCAAAACAAAGTATTTAAGACTCTTGTAGTTCATTTATGTCTCAAAGTCACTAACAGTGGTGTACTGCTGTTATCTTTTATTTACTTATTTTCTAAACCAGCTACAAACATCTTATGTCACAGAGACAGGAAGTAGATCTATGCTCTATGTAATAATACTTCCCACAGTTACAGAGCCTTCTGGTTTAAAAGAAAACAACAACAAAAAACACAGCAGAAATGTGCTTTTTAAGATTACCTGTCAACATTTTCTTAATTAGAATAGCATTTGTTTGGTGTGAGTCAGCTGATGACTGAACTGTGATTTCAATGACAACTTGAAAGACACAGATGGTATCTTCTGACCAATGTCAGTCCCTTTAATATTTCAGATCAGCTGAAACTCTCCATTCAGATTCTAATGAAGAAATTCTATTTCATTGCATCATTAAAGCATAATTTCATGCATTATGGTAAATCCAGATGAACACAGCTTTTAAAATAAGGTACTCAGTAACAAAATAAAATTCTTACCTGGCTAAAGAGCTGCATCCATCTTTTCCTTTTGGGTCCATCAATTCCAGACTCACATTCACCATGTCAATGAGGAAGGACATAGAAGTATAGACTTCTCCACTCAAAACTGTCTGGAAGCGGAAAACACAAGCATTCTCTTTTAAGAGCATCCATTTCACTTTCTTTCCTGAATTAATTTTTGTTATTTCAGACAACTGCAAACAGCTACTTCAAAGAGTTTCATTAACTGTTGCTGGGGCAGAGACACCTCTCAACTAGATTTGGTTGCTCATCCAACCTGACCTTGAACAACCTCCCCGGGCAACCTGCGCCTGCTCTCACAACCCTCATACTGAAGAACTTCTTCCTAAGATCCAGGCTAAACCTCTGCTCCCATAGCTAAAAACCATTCTCCCTTTTCCTGTTGCTGGACAACCTTATGAAAAGTCCCTCTCCAGCCTTGGTGAGGCTCCCTTCAGGTATTGGAAGGCAGCTCTAAGGTCCTCCTAGAGTCTTCTCTAAGCAGACCGATCCCAGTTCCCTTAGTTTTAGGTGAAAAGCTTGGCATGAAGAACACACTTGTAACAGGAGAACTTTACACATTCTTTCCCCTCTTTAAAGGGAATTCTAGCTACTTCCTAGTGATTCTTCCCCCACTTGTAGTGGCAGCATTTGCCTCTTAAACAAAGATTAGTCATGCAACACAGACACTGCTTAAAAGCTGCATAGGATCAAGAGGAAACATGCTGTTCTACAGCTTCCCTTCTCAGTAACAAGGATAAATATTTCCAGGTGCTGCCCACACATCCTGAAGGAACAGGATTTGACAACAGCCAAACAGACAGTACTTGAAAACTTGCTCCAAAACATCAAAAAGGCTCAGCTATGCTGTAAAGAGTTTATGATTGAAACTCTGCTTTCAGATTTGGAAGGCAAGAAGAGAGGTTTTAACAGAAAGCAATACACATTCCAAATCTCATCAAGGTTTTAGGAAGGTCACAGGCACTAGAGGAAAGGAATCATCATCCTGCATGTGATTTCAGGATAACCTTCAAATTCCCTCCAAAAAGTTATATTCAAATAGAAAATTCCTAAGCCTGTTAGTGCACCATTGACATATTGCATCAGCAGCTCAGCTTCAGTAGTTTCCACAGATTTGATTTTTCCCCACCAATATACTTCAGCAGACTAAGCCAAAGTAGCAAATACAAGCAATGATGGTCAATTCTCAGGCTGCTGCTTCTCAGGGTTAGAATCTTAGAAACATGAAGCAATCCTAAGAGCAAGCTAAATCTGAAAGGGCAACAGCACTGCTGAGGCAAACCTGAACTCACAGGAATACTGACAGGCAAAAAGGTTCCTTTGCTTTCTGTCCACCTAACTTTTATTTTTTAAAGTTTTTTTTTCAATCTACTAGCCCACCTGGCAAGCTCCAAGAAAAGGAGATATATTTGGGCTGATCAGCCAAAACCCCAGATTTTGAGACAGAACTACAACTGCATCTAGTTCCTCTTACATGAATTCTTGGATCCTGTAAATCATAAGGCCGCATGAACTCCTCTACAGGCTCCCCAAGGTTGTTTTCCAGCAGTCCACGTATCAGTTTGTACTTGTTCAAGTCCAGAGAGCAATGGACAGATGACAGATTGCCGTGGATCGAGATGTCTGCAACTGCATGACTTAGCTCTCTGCAACAGAGGAAAATGCCTCAGTATTTCAAGGTGCTATAACAGAGCAGGAAATATTTTCAAGATGCAGTAAAGGCATCTAAACCACAGGGTGTGTGTTGTGTTCAGATAAACTCACTTGTCTAAGTTTCTCTCTACTTGTAGCTTGAGTCTGAAAGGTTCTGTTAGTAGGCTTCCTCCTGTCTGCCTCACAAAGTAGGATGGAAAGCTCAAGTCTGCACTTGTGTCTTCTGCAGCCTTTGAATACTCTCTCTGATACCTTTCTGCAGCAAATATGTCCATGTCCTGCAGATCAACCACAATGCAGTCTAAGAGGCAGATGTGATCCTCTGCAAATGCACAGGAGACAACACATTAGGGAAGAAGAAAAAAAAAAAATCCATACAAAACAAACACAACTTACTTTAAAAAGAAGCTTAGTTTCTCCTGGAAGTTATCTTGATTTTTATTTCTTATTCACACTCTTCAATATCTGTAACTACCAGATTTTGATGATACTGAGCTGCAAGCTCACTTACAGGTAAATGTGAACTCTTCATTAAACAGTCCAACTATACTTCTTATGTGTCTGCAGCAAGCATCTCAAAACAATCCCAAACTGCAGGACACTTCCTCCATAACTGAACTACAATTCTCTAACAGTTTAAGCCACAAAAATCAACCTTGAAACTAGATTGTTGTTTCTTTTTCAATCTACAGTCTTTAGACACAGAGCCTTACTCTTTTAATGTCACAGAAGATACAAGCAAAACTGCACTGTATTATTTTACAAGGAGAAAGAAAAGTTTTATGAGGTTTCCACTATTTCTCACACACCTGGGCTGTCAGGGTTTGGCAGGATAGGTAGCTTTGGCTGTTGCCCTTGCTGCTTACTTGATGTGCTCAGCACAGGCTCACTCTTCAGCTTAGAAATGTTTGTCCCTGGTGATTTTTTCATGAACAAGCCTTCTGTCACTACTTTTGATTCATCAGCACTTGATTTCTTCATGCTGTGTTTTGGAGTTCCCAAAGGAGATGAAAATTGAACTGAATCCTGCTAACAAATGAAAGTAATTTCATAATTAATACTAGATTATTTAATTTAAATCCTAAGGAATCAATACAAAAAATTCCAGTCAACCAACCTCAAGTATTTTATTTGAATGCCAGTATCTTTTGCTATAGAAAGATGGCCAAAGTATTTTCCTATAACCTTAAGAGTTGGCTAAAATATTTTTATAAAGAAATTTATTGCAGTAGTGTTTTCAAAAAGCTGTGAAATCTTTCCAATGAGAAATTAATCCAAAATAATTTTGCTCACAACAAAAAAACCCAATTTAAATGAATACAAAATAGAAGGGTAGGGCTCTCAAGACACCCAGCATTTCTGTAGAATAAGCTGCTTTTTAGATCATCTTGAGGCGATGAAAACAACAGATGCCATTATTTCTGCGAGATCATGTCAGCAACTTAATACTTTAACATGCAAGCAAGTGCTTCTACACATGAATTTCCCACTTTATGCATTTCAAACATTTCAGTCACTGTACCAAAATGTGCCTCATTTTTTTTCTGCAGTAGCTAAGAATAAATCCCTGCTCTTGTTGTTAAAATTCCCACAAGTAAAAAAAAAGCGAGAAGCTCAACCATATCGATGCATAACACTTCAGCTGTTTTCCCAACACCACCTCTCCAGTGGAAACCTCAGGAGCTTTACCACTTTCATGACACTGTCTAGCTTCAAAAACTTCCAAAGAGTAGAGTTCATTATTAAGACAGTCACACCAATTTAGGTTTTTATTCTCCCAAACACATATGCCCAGCAAAGAGGTTTATGCACTACCTTTACACCTGAAACCAATTTCAATGATCAATTATTCTGTTCTGATATAAATTTACTAACCTCATTTTTCAATTTTACTCAGCTTCACATGCCTCAGCAGATTACAATCATCTGCCTTCAGAGATTTACTTGCCCCTCTTTCTGGGATTGTTCACTTTGCCCATGACAGCAGGACTATTACTATCATTTCCCACCTTCTTTCCATATCCAGCTTCCAATCTTCCAATATCACTACACACTCCTTATCCATAAACCTTCCTTTCTGCTTCTAACTACTAATTTTACTTGCCTCATGTGGACTTTAAATACTGTTCATTGGGGAAAAAAAAAAACAAAACAACAAAAAACCACCACTGCAGCTGCAATCCAGAATTTTAAGATGAACAATTTGAAAATATTACCACTTAATTTTGTAAAGACTGAAAAGTACATGCAAAGAAAGACCATCCCATACTCTGCAAATCTATGAATTTATGCAGTAAATCCAAATCAACAGCACCTCAGACATGCAAAGAGAACACCACCACAAATGTAAATTCAATTCTCACAGAATTCAGCAGTCTTTAGAATAGGAACACAATTTTTAACATATAAAAGAACTTGTGAAGTGGTAATTTCCACGCGTTTCCCTCTTTTAAAAAGAATGAGGACCACCTGAGCACTACTGCATAGATGTAAAATACCTCAGATAAAACTGGATCCTTGTATGCACTGCCTTGCAAAATCCGATCCTCAAAAATAAGCACAGGACAGAGAAAAAAATGAAAACAACTAAAAAAAAATTTTTAAAAAATAATTCCCCTGACCCCACCGCAACCCCCAAATTTCTGCAGTGCTAGGTTAACACAGTATTTTTGAGTTGAAATAAAATTACCATGCACATATCTTTTAACTTCTAATGTTAATTTACAGATCTACTTCTTTCAAACCTTTAAACACATCAGCACACAGCGGTACAAAAGACAGCTCAGTATTACAGCCCAACATTGCCTCACTGCAAAGACACTGCTAGATAGAAATCAGATGGAGGTAGCAGACACACCACAAAACTGCTTCAGAATTTAGTCCACCTCATGTCCACTACCCTTTAAAATGGGATCAAGCTGTTCTCAGAACAGCTGCTCTTTTTGAGGTGATCCAAGAGGATATTCCTTACTCCAAAAGGAGGCCTCATCTCTCAACAGCAGCACTATTCCCTGCTCTGTGCCCAGCCTTAGGTTCAAGCATTCACCAGAAACCTTTAACTAGGTTTCACCTAATCAAATTGACTACAAACAGTGAAGAACAGAAAAGAAAAAAAACAACAAAAAAATAATCCAGTTCCGTCCTCCAGTGTGCTTCACCAACTCTCACCCAAAACAAATCCTATTTTCTGCTACTCACACTGTTGAAATTTTGTTTGTTGAGGAGCTGAAGCTATCCAAGAGGGTTAGCTGGAAATCCATTAATCAACCAAGCTCAGGTGTGCATCCAGCTGGTTCCTGTCAAAACCAGTTCTAGCAAGTTCTACAGAGCACTTTCCCCCAGGTGCAGGTGCAACAGAGAGCAGCTGGGTACAATCAGCTGCAGGCCAGATAGCCAGGATTACCCAGCCCACTGGCACAGACTGTTTTAGTACTAGCAGAACAAAATGTATGTGTAAAGTGTAAGAATCATCTCCTACTTTGCTGCAGAAAAAAAAATGTGTAAGAACTCCAAAACCCAGCAGCTGCTACATTAGGAAGTGATGCTCCTACCTTGTTTTTTAACGAAAAAGTGCCTGGCATTCCTGCAAACAGGAATCTATTCTTCACTTTCAGCTTTCCCAGATTAGCTACAATAAGGCTATTGGATTTGGAGTTTTCAGGGATCAGCAGAACAGGAGCACCAGCCTCTATGTCAAGAAGAACTCGGGATGCTCGCTGTGCTTTATCTCTTACCTGAGGAGAGCAAAAATTAATTAAAAACCCCATCAGCAAGGGGGTGGTTATCTCACACTGATCAGTACTGAATTCAGAAACTGTTCCTTCACTTGCAACACTAGGATGTGGTAACATTTTATACCAAACCAAAAAACTCGAACTGTTGTTTTAGGCCCAGGGACCAAAGGATAGATAAAACAGGACTAGTATGCAACCAGACACTCCTGTGCATCAGAAGCATCCAGGAATGAATCAAACTGTTGCCACTGAGAGGCAGAACAGACACTATCCAGCTCTGTACTTGAAATAAAGATCACTTAGAAAAATATCTCCAAAAGGAAAAAGTATTAATTTAAACTAGATGTTTCAGAATCACGTTCAAACAAAGCCTTTTAATATATGCAAGTATGAACTGTCTGTCTTCCAATTAAGAGAAGAGACTGCTTCCATAAGACTTAATATTAACCATATTAATCCCTTCTCTATTGGGTTTTGTACTGAACAGACTATGACTGCTGTGATTATTTATATATTCTATCATATAGAAGTTCAGCATCTCATTTTCTCAGTCTACCAACCATCATACTTAATCAAAGACCTGTGTAGAACAGGACTTCTCCCTTGGTTCTCCTTATTCAGGTATTAGAACTATGTGGTGAACACTGGAGAAAAAAGCAAGGTAAAATACTTTTTGTCCAGCATCACAGACAAGAAAACCCCTGTATCAGTGCACATTACAAGGATTCAGGTGAATAGGTTTTAAGTAATGGGCAAACAGCAGCAGAAAGGTCCTAAAATTACTTTTAGGTATAAGCCATCTCCAATCACAACCTGCCATCATTTCAACTTGCTGAAGTAAACTCTATACTGCACTTCGATTGGTACAAACAGGCCAGGAAAGAGGAGACAAAACCCCAGACATACTGTTTGTCCTTCAATGGCTGCTCTTTGTCGCCCCAAGACATCCTGAAGCTGAGTGAAATGTTGGATGAAAGACACCACCTCTGCCTGGAACCGCTGAGTGTGCACGTACTGAACAGACGCCATCCGCAGGGTGACACGCATGTCACACTCCCTCTGCAGCAAGGGGTCTGGCCTCCCGTATCTGTGGTGAAGGTTGAAAGTAACACTTGGCTATCTGAGCTCACTGCACAAACAGAGCTACTCATTTTTGTGCAGTCAAAATGGTAATACAGATGATTTAACCAACGTTCACAGTATAGAACGAAAACTATTTCAGTTACAGATCCGAGAAGGTGGGCTTAAATTCATTATCTCTACATCAGCACAGACATCTTTGGTGATTTTACATATCTCAAGAGTGGCTTATAAGACAAGTACTCCGCTGCACAACATTACATTCAAAATTAATTCCATAACATTACTTGGGTAATTTATAATCTAATTAACTCTAACGGGTAGAAAATCTAGGAACAAACTACTATCTATAAATAATTCCAGAAACAACTTTAGAGGGAACTAAAACCCTATTTTCCCCATAATCCATGTACATTGCAGGACAAAAAATGGTTTAGGTGGGAAAGGACCTCAGAGATGGTCATCCCACCTCCCGCCATGGGAGGGGAGGCCTCTTAACTAGGCGTGGTTATCCAAGGCCTCATTCAACCTGGCCTTGAATACATCCAGGGAAGCAGCATCCACAACCACTCTGGACAATCTGCTCCAGAGTCTCAACATCCTCCCATTGAAGAACTTCTAAGATTCAGTCTAAACCTAACTCAGCTTAAAACCATTAAGACTGAAAACATTCAGAGCTTCATTTATGTCTCAAGCATTCAAAGCAGAATTACGAAGGCTAACAGCTGTGGGTTTGGGTTTTTGTTTCAGGGTTTTTTTTTAGGGGTTTGGGTTAATATCAAGTAGTAAGAAGCCAAAATTCATACTTATAGATTTGGAAAATGAGTGCTTCTCCACCACTTGTAGTGAAACGCTCTCTGTAAAATTCTCCATGAGCTGTAAGATCACTCAGGGACAGACTTCCAATACTTCCTTGCAGGGCTAAATCTCCCTCTGCAAAATCAAAGACAGATAATTAGGATCCTCAAACACAGATAAGACACTGAACCCCTGAAGTTTTTATTAGTGGGGAAAACTCACTACAAGTAATTAAATAAACCTCATTCAAACTTTAAGCTTCACGTTCACAACAAATCACATTTTTCTGCTACAAAGATTGGACTAACCCAAATACAACCCTGTGTCTTACATACATGTTGTGATCCACTTGAGAAAACTTAGTTCTTTTTCTCTACATCAGTAACAGACACTACTGTTCTGCTCTGTAAAAGAGAAGTATTAAAATCCTAGCCAATCTCAGCTCAAATGATCAAGGGTTTGACAACTGGGAGGGATGCAAGAATTTAAAATCAAGGTCAAAAAAGCAGAGGATGAAGAGGCGGGCAGAGAAAGTGCACACAAAAATACCAATGAGCACCATAGCAAAAGCATTTCAAATCGCAACTCCAGTGCACACCTCCTGCTATTTTAAGCTGCATACAAACTCAGGCCTCCAATCTACTCACCAATCAACTCCAAGTGAGCTGCAAGTTTTGAGACACTGGCTTTAGCAAGCTCACTAGTTGTCTTATTCAGTACTAATGATAAAGAATGGACCTGGCCAAACAAAAAGGAAGAGGTTGGTATTAAACAACATCTTGGAACACCTTATTACTGTATTTTTTTTTCAAGACACTTTAACACATAAATGGCAAACAAGAATTATCTGACTGGGAGGCACTGGAGGAAAGTAACCTTTCTACCTCCTTGTTTGCACATTAGAAGTCTCCCAAGAAAGGGTCATCAACAAATCCTAGCACTGTTATCTTCATCCTTTTCTTTCTCAAGACTTGGCATGTTTAGACTGCAGGTCCTCTGGGCAAAGACTACAAATATATACACAATATCTCACTTCCCTTAGACTCTTCAGCACAGAACTGACTGGATGGGGCTGGGGGCAGGGAGAGGGTATTAAACTCTATCTGTGAGACCTCCACTGGGTGAACTGCAGTGTCCCTTTAAGTGCCACCCATGTGCCCAGGGAGCATCTCAGAGCAGGGGAGGCAATCGTTTTGCTAAGTTTTGCTTCCTGTAACTTCTGCAATTTTTAACTCAAACTACACCTACACATGCTTCAGATCTCCTGTTTCTGACTTGATGTGCATTCTGCACTCATATACCGAACATTTGATTTAAATGGCACCTTAAGTTTCTATAAACCAGACGTTTTATGACAGACAATCCAATTACTATTTTGCATCTCAAGTATACCTTCAGATCCAGCTTAGTGTTTACGGGCTCTTGGGCTTGAGAAGCTGACAAGGTATTTATTTCTGATTTGATTGTCTGCTGAGTATCTTCAGGTTGCAGCTTCATAGCATGGTTATCAGCAGTGGATCCAATCCCAAAGAAATCCAGTATCACTACCCAAGTTTGCAAAGTTATTAAGACATCTAGGCAATTAAAATCAACATCTACGCTACGGTTAATTTTGTTATAACGAGAAGAAAATTCAGGATGCTTCCTATCCACTAGAAATATATTGATATGAACCAAGGAATCATCAAAGTTACTTTTTCCACAGGGCAACTTCGATCTGTCTGCTGTTGGAGAAGGAGGTGGAGTCAGAGGATACTCAGAATCTGCATCTTCTTTGGGCTTCTTACGAGAGGCACAAACTGGTCTTTGGTATAGCTGAAAGACATTAGGTGCTTCTTCCATATGGGAAGGCAGGGAACGTGGCATATCTGGATATTCTACATTGGATACTGAGGGACAGGACTGTGAAAGATATTCCTTGTGAGCTAAACTGGATGGCTTGGGTGCTCCACGGGACACCATGAGGTTCTTATACATGGAGTCTGGGTTTTTTTCCAGAAGATCTTCCATCAGCAAGGAGCGCAAGGCAATCTGAATAGACAAAGTCTGAGGATGATCTTTGGCAAACTCAACATCAAAATCCTGAAATTTAAGGCTGACCAGACCTTGTGCACCAAGTGTAAGATCACCACTTAACTGAACCTGGAGCTCTGAGATATGAAAGTTTGCTTGAATCTGAGTAAAAGGTTTTGCTTCCCTGATAGCTAATGACTTGTTTGGAACAGAATTAAAACTAGAATGGCTGAACAAGCCATTTTCCTTCCAGTCGCTTGAGAACTCTGTGCCTGCACTATGAAGTGATGCTGATGGAGAGCTATGACAAGTTGAAGACACGGAAGTGGTTGGAAATTTGTTCAGGTCTTCATTGTAAATTAAATTATCCAGAGTCTGCAGGACTTGTTCATATACATGTTTTGCTAACACCACCTACAATGCAGAAAAAAAAAAAAAAGAAGTCATCATCCTGTTAGAGCTCCCTATGTTAAGAAAATCAGAACATGTATTTTAGAACTGATAAGTGGAGAGACTGGAATTTCAAACCAGCCAAATAAATTTGTCCGCAAGTAAAAAATAATCCAGAACAAGGTTCAATGCAAAGTTGAAGCAAAATAGTTCTGTATTAGCTCTGTAGGATGCCACAATCTGGAAACACACACAACAGGATACCTTGTATTCCTAAGCAAAAAGCATCCACACAGAGTTAGTAAAAAATAAATCACCATACAAGCTAGCCTTAATTCACTGTGCTGAGTTGATACAGTAATATATGGAAAATAATTCTACTCAGCCATCACTGCTTGCCTCCTTAGCTTTAGAAGGTTCAGTTTCCTCTACTTACCATCTGCTCCTACAGAGAGTTTTTCAAGATAATGGCATTTTAATTCTGAGTTTCTACTATAACTATAAATAAACATATTTGGAGAGTGGCTTACTTCTTTCTCCTTAGCATTCAGGCTAAGTCAAAGTTAGACTAATTCATGAAGATGTCCCAGAACAAGTTTTGATCATGTTTATTAAGACTTCAGACTGTCTCTTCTAACCACACGTATAAGGATCTGATTTCTTAACTACCAACATATTAAACCTGAAGTGGCACTTATCTTCTAAGCAAAGAAATACTTTTATACTCACAGATTGGTTTGGGTTGGAAGGGACCTTGCAGATCATCTAGTTCCAACCCCCCTAGCACTGGGGTATGAATCCATTACTGTACCTGAAGTGGGTTCACAAATTTCCCTTCAATCTTCATGATGCTTGATATCCCAAAGTCTTCATTACTGAGAGGAAAAGTTACATCCAAATCTCTCTCTAGTGGTATCTTTTCCAATTGAAACTGGATGGTGGTGTTGTTCAGAATGTGGAAAGCTGTTGGAGTAGAATTAAAACATTATCCTAAGTGAACGGATTATCTTAGAAGACTGCAGAGCAGAGGCAGCATAGCAGCTATTGAAATTGCTCAGAATCACTTGGCAACACTAAAATAAGTAAACGTGGCTATGTTTTGATAAATTTCTGCATGAAAGGCTCCAGTGAGTTTTGTGGATATAAATGAAGTAACTTGCCCACTGTAATTAAAATTGAGCAGCATATTTCAGGACACTATCCAATCAGACCTATGGGCAATACACACTTTTAGTACCATCTACTACTCGTGGTATAATAATTAGAAGTCCTCTGATTAACATACCATGGCCTTTATGCAAAGATTCAAAGAAGTCATGACGAGTAAAATGAGATTCTTCCTGGCTACTAATACTAGCAGGACCTGAAGAATGCAGCCCATAAGCTATTTCACTTGCAGGCTCCTTCTTGCTTGTAGATTGGCTGCTATTTAAAGAATACATTTTAATGTCCTTAATTTCAACTTGCAGTCTATCACTTGTAGATTCATCTTCTCCTGGCACAAAATTCTGAATAGATATTTGTCCTAGGTGACCTACAAGCAGTTCAGAGCTACCAGGCTTCCGAGGTATTGAGACAACGGGGGATTCAACGTTCACATTTAATATAAGCTTAATAGTATCAGTTTGGAGAGGCTGTGATCCGAGCGCATAGCCTTCGTTATCTTCTACGCTGGCAACATCTCTTGGTCGTGGTGTGGTATCAAACAGAGAGACCATCTCAGTGTACTCGGCAGTCTTAGTTGCCAACACTGTAGTGACTTTTGAAGCTGCACTTTTTAGCATACTGCGGAAATTCTCCTCCAGTTCATCCATGGACAAAGTCAGCTCTTTCAGAAACTTAGCTGAGTGGTTGTAGTGCAGGGAGGCCATTTTGAGGTTGAGAGAACATTCCTCTTTTGACTTTTCTGTGAAGGTAAAGCTTAAAGCATCTGGAAGGCTATTTCCATCATCAAGCCTGAAGAAAAAAGACTCAAAGTAGTCATCACCAATGAGACTTTCATACCTTCCTGTATTCCCTATGCTGACAACATACTGGTTCTTTACACTATCTTGTGTCAGGTCCATCAGGTGAAGGCATCCCAGGGAGCCATTTACATCTAGTTTACTACACATGGAGACATTAACTTTGGTGCCACCAATACTGGCTGTGGCAATTTTTCTGCCACATTTTTCTCCATTTGTCATGCCAACTGTCCTGAGGAGCAGTATGTTTAACCAGTGAATATCAACTGCTACCTCTGTATTTTGCACATACGTAGACTGGAAGGTTTCCTGTTCCCTCCAGTCTCTTTCCAAGTCAGTTACTAAAGGCTGAGGACTAGAATCTTCTTTCTCCTTTGGGAAGGACTTCTGGAGAAATCCAATCAGTTCAACAATAGTCTCTGGATTAAGGATGATATCCAAGTTGTTCACCTGCACAGAGATCACCTGCAGACTGCTATCCAGATTCATTGATGGGCACTCTGCACTCACAAACTGATACTCCAATTTTATCAGGGACTCTTGACCTTTCCCACTGTTACCAGCTGAGGTATTCAAGGCCGTAGTGCATCTCTCTGTCAAACTTGCTACATCAATGGGATGTGTGTCATGTGGCCCAGAAACTGGGGACTGAGCCCTGCTGTCTCGAAGACTTCCTGTTGGCACATCAAAACTCAGATTCTTATGAGAAGCCATCAGAAGGTCAAAATCTGTTCCGTATGTTTGCATTGTATCAACCAGCAACAGGCCATGAACAGTCAGGGACACTTCTGCATCATATGGCCTCTTCACAAAATGGGCATTGGTGCCAAAGACCTTGAGCACAGAGATATACCGTCCATTACTTTCCACGCCCAGCTGCATACAGTTCACTTTGAATTCAGCCAGAAGCAGCTGAGACTCAACAAGAACTTCTCTGGTGTGTTGCTCCAGCGTTACAATGCTCTGTGTTAGGTTCATTACAGAGTCGTGCAAACTGCCAAGCTGCTCCACTCCTGCAAAGATCTTGTCTTTCCCCAAATGCAGGGCATCAGAAGGCTTAGTTTCAGATGTACTCAGCTGTGTGCAACAGTTCTTCAGAGCCAGTATTTTGTCTTCGTTGATGTGAATTTTCAAGTCTGGCAGACTGCCAGACAAGACAGCTCCTGGGTACTTCGGGTCAGAGGTGTAGATCAACCTGCGCTCCAGCTGCAGGTGGACATTGAACTTTTCTACCACATGAGTTGGACCCACATCACTATCTTGAACATGTTTCCAGTTGTCCTTCACACGGCCCACCATGATCTGAAGGTCCATAAATGAAAGTGTGTATGTCTCATACATTTTTTTACTCATTAAGTGTGCTTGCAGTTGCTCTTCACTTATTTCTACCCCAGTAAATTCAGACATTTTGATGCCACTACTAGTGTTAGATTCTGGCGGTGGAGTATTGGGAGGAGTTGCAAGAGGTGTTTTATATTCTTCATCACTCAATTCATTGACTTCTGAAGAAACAGTACCTGCACTCCTCTTAGATTCTTCTGTGGATTATAAGAAACAGTAGTAAACAGACAGAAGTATTCTCCTCCCTCCCTGGATGTTTCCCACCACTACCTGATCATCCTGTTCGAAGGTGTACTTTTTCACAACATAAGGCCTATCAGTACTGCTTTTGCCTCCCCTCACTGTCGTTTTTTATTTCTCAACAGGAAATTTACTACAGTTCCCTTACATGCACGCAGATTCCAGTCACAATCTATTTTAGAACCCATTAAAAGACACTGTTGTCTCATTTTTAACCCTACTACTACAGGACTTAATCAAGCAGTTAAAAAAATAAATCCCCAATGCTGTCTTTGTAATTCTGTTTGATCCTCAAATTATGATGTGAAAATCTACAAATGCATAGGGGAAATGACCTTTAGACAACTCTGCTCTCCACACAGACACTGGGAGAAGGTGAGAAGAAAAAGGAAAGCTGTAATAACTCTAGATCATACCTTGAGAATTGGTAAGCAATATTCTTCCCAAATCTACAACAACTAACACTGGATCCACACATTTGAAATCATCAGGGAAGATCACCTGAGGGGCAGAAATATCAAGGCACACAGTCCAGCTTTTGCTGTTTTCCTGGAAGTTAAGAAGAAAAATAAAACAGCCCATAAGAAATCACCTCCCCTCAGATGTCAAACAAATCACTCTAGTTAGCCACTTTTTCACCCAAAAAGCTAACCTGCACAACCTTTGGCTACACTGAAGTCTGGCAGCTTGTTAAACCACAGGCTCCCACCACAGTCAATGAACAGGCACTTTAAGTAGGTGAAACATCCCATCTCTAAGCTGAGGAGTCAATCTACCTCCATAGCTAACAGAAGGCAGCATCCTTTTACATGACACTGGATCAGACAAATCCTTGTCAAGGCCATCCATAAATTCAGTAAGATTGAAGCAGCAGAGCTCCAATGCAAACCAGAGCCAACAAGTTGGCATAAAGTCAGCTCAGTAACAGGGTAAAGAACGTAAAAATACTGTTCTGCCTTTAATCACAACAGGTCTGCACCATAAAAATAGACTGGCAGCAAAAGGAATATTACAATAGCAATGTAAAACTCTCCACTCTCTTAAATAGAACATTACAGAAACTAACAACAAAAAACTCCCATTCTTACAAGCTTCAAGTGCTAAAACATACACCAAAAAAAGCCTACATAAACAATTAGGGGTAAAAACTTACAATGAAGTCTCCTACTAGTAAACGATCAATAGTTTGCCTGATTTCAGCTTTTGTCTGCATTTTCAGTTTGTTGTACTGTCTTCTGGCAGCTTCAGCCACTCTCGCCTCTAACTCAGACTGATATCCAAAACCTGCACAAGAGACACAAAACTGACTAGGTATAATTTTGCTCATCTGTTACTGAATCAGGAAAAAAAAAGTTAAAATATATACAGAAAAAAGAAAAGCTCTCATTTTAGCTTCAGCAGTACAATAGAGGACAGGAAAACAGAGTAGTTGAATGCTGAACCCAGACACCAGGTTGCTTCACAGGAAAAAAAAGGAAGCATCTAAGCACAAAAAAATGCTACTAAAAGAACACTTCCAAACCAGACCAAAGTCTGGGATGGACACCGTCTGGTTCATCTGACAGACCTTCAACCTGAGTTACTAAATTTGAAGGAAACAAAACAGGTGATAAGTATGGCAGCAGAGGAAACGCTGACTAAAGCATCTGAGGAATGTTCAGGCAGTCTTTTTGGTTGGGTTGCTGGCTTGTCTGATTTACACTTCAGCACTAAGACTTATTGAATACTCTCACCTTGTGAGGAAAGGTAAATGTCATCCTCTGTGCCAAGTAACTTCAATCTTTTGCTGTTTGCCAAAAAATCAGCTTTCCATTGATTTCCAGGAGAGATTACAGAAACAGGCCTCCCTATCTGCACATTTTCATTTAGGAAGCACAAACATCCACCACATGGTATAGCAGCCACATGCAATTTTAAACCAGAAATTTCATAAGTCTGCTCCAGTAAAAAACCCTGATTCAATTAATGAAGCAAACAAAAATAACACCCAGAGAAGACTCAAGAGTATGGTTCAGTTTAAATTTAAAGCGGAGATTCATTAGTGCATTATATTTCTAAGAATTAAAATAAACACAACTCTTTTAAAAAAGAGTTGTAGTACCACCCAAAAATCCCCAACCCCACCAAAAAAAAAAAAGCATATTGAAAGTTAACCTGAGGTATGAACCCTTCCCTTGTAGAAGAAGTCAGCAACTTTCTTAATGGCTTGTGGATTGTAAATAATATTTAGAGGTCTGGTACTGACTTCCAGGCGCCTCTCAAAATTGCTATGGACTGGATTTCTTTCATAAAGCATCTCAAACACTGGGGCATCAGGATCTGCAACTGAAGAAGAAATTAGTTACAAAAAACAGTTGTAAGAACACCCAAACCAAAGGACAAAAGCAAAAAAGCTAACCTCCAAGAATTTCACCACACATTTTTAATTGGCACCACTAAGTAGGACTTCTGAAAATTCTTTGGTAACACAAAAGCAAGACTGACTTCTACAATCAACAGAAATCAACATGCTTGTACATACAGAAACATTTTCAGGACTGGGGGCCTAATGCTGAACTCTTGATTTTTTTCCTTCTATTTTTAAACCCAGACAAAGAGCAAGCGCAGCTCCCATTGTCTTGAAATATTTTCTTTCTTACTCATTCCATTCAAAGTCAACTTACAGGCGCCCTTATGTCTGAGCAAAACCTCTATGATTTTATCTTTGCTATCTGCAAAAACCATTTGCACAAATTCAAACTTTAGACACTCAGCTTTGAAAGTTCTGGTCTGCAGGAATTCTATCATACACTTGTTATCTTCAAACATAAAATGAGATCTTTACCAGTGTTCTGATTAGTCATTTCTGAAGACAAACTCTGGAGTCCAAAGGAAGACACGCAGCCAACTTCTTTTTGCTGATAAGAATTTAGAAAGAAAAAGATTGTTTAGGTAAAATCAAGCAAGTCACCTGATAGAAGCATAGAAATCTTTTCTGTATTAGTCTGAGGGTTAGTTTGTAAGTTAATATATAATCATCTCAGACTATACACATAATAAATTTTCATAACGTAATGGAACAAGGGAAGTATGACTAAAGCTCATGTTGTCTACTCAAGAGCAGACAGTGGAAACTTCAGCCAATTCTCTACAACTGACAAAGCACAAAACACATGGGAAATCCTCACAAAGCACATTCAAATATTGTTTTCTCAGAATAAATATTTGAAATCTTTTCATTACTTCATTAAGAAGTACATCCCTACACAGGTGAAGAAAAACCTTACTGGGACCCAAGAGTTTTACAAAACAGAACAATCACTGACTAGACAGCAATGCTTTAAAATGTTCCAAAAATCAAACCTTGTTCAACAGATATCTTCTTCCCAACACATGTAACTGCAAAATTAGCATTGCGAGCACACAGAGCAATGATCTTTGGAAAAGGAAGGAAAAATTAAGTCCAATAAGAGGAATTTTTTCTTCAAGACTACTGTGTGTTCTGAGATAATACAAATCAGGAATAAAGTACCGTGTCTTGGAACATAACTATTTCATAAGCTCTTAAGCCTCCTATACAGTAAGCTTAAAAGAGTTTTTTTGCACCTACAGGATTTGGAAAAACTAGAAATGGAAATATGGTCCCTTCTGTTGCCAAATCCCTCAGAAAAAGACCACCAAGCCGAACTTTGAGAAGGGAAGAATTTCTGCGAGGAAGAGATTCTGCTAAAATCTTCACACCTGGAATAGAAATACATGAACTACTTTTATTTCTTCCAGTACATAGCAGAGGTTTTACTGCGTATTACAGATAACACTTAGCATCCAACAAATAAGCCTTCTGAAAGGACTTATGTGTCAAATCATAAAATGTATTATGTTGGAAGGGACCTTTAAAGCTCATCTAGACCAAGCCCATACACCTATTTCTGTTAAAGAAAGTAAAGATGGAAATATATCACAGGGACTATGAAGCAAATATTTCCATAGCTGTCTCCCCTTCACAATGTCTAAAATTAGAGTTCTGTGTTGAAATCACTCATACATTTGAAGAGAGAAATTAACTTCCACTGATACATCAACTTCCACAAGCTGTTTTCATCTTTAAATTTGAACTTTGTTTCAGTACAGTTATTGAAAGAACTAAAAATCAAAGGAAGGTCTGGAAGTGGACAAAGCTCTGGTCTTTGAGAAAAAAGAGAAACTGAGTTAATACCTGAAAACTCCAGCTGCATAAAAGCAGTCTCCTCAGCACGCACCATCTTCTTCTTCTTGTGCAGCAGAGTGAAAGAACCACTCTGCAACTGTAGATTTAATTTAGCAAAAACATGATCTCTCTTTGTAAAGGTATTCATGCTAGAAGCATCTGCAGCAGGATCAAAAAAATCATCTGCACCTAATTTGAAAAAAAGCACAAAACGAAACACACTAAATAAGTTTCTGGAAGCTACTGAAGAATAAAAAAGTTTATCTGAATTTGAAAAGAGAGATTGCCCCAGATTTAGAAGAGACAAACATAAACTAAAAATAGAGCAGACACACCTCCTTCCTTAACAAAACTGAATGTCTTATAGAGCTTGATTTTAATTAAGCTAAATGTAAACCTGAATTTACACAGATTCCAGTACTATTAATATTACATCCAGTCACAGCATGCTGCCTGACCTTCACCCACCTGAAAAGGTCCCAAAGCTCTCTGCCATAAATAATAGTGGAAGCCAATGTATTCATATATGCCTTCTGAAATTTACAGGTACACCAGGCACTGAGACTTTTTGGACAGCTCTGCTGCCCAAGTGGAACAGGTGAGACAAAACCTTTGAACAGTGCAGAACCAAAGAGTAGTTTCTGTTCTACCTTCACTAGGTATCCAACTATGGCAGAGTTAGCAGCCTTGAAAAGAAACTGAAAAGCCTGGATTTCCATACCCAGTATTTCTTCTGGATTCCACTGCTCCTTTGGGTCTGGCAGCAGCCCTTCAAAAGGTTCACCTTCGTATGTTTGCTGAGCATATCCGTACCAACCTCCCCAACCGGGAAACCAAGACTGAAGGTACCGCAGCATTCCAGTGCCATGTGCAGATTCCATGCTAGGGGAGCCTCCAGGAGTATCGGGCAACGGCTCTTTAATACTCTATATTTGAACATCAAAGACAAACACACTGCTGCTAAGTGAAGGACTATCACAACCATATGGAAAAGTCACAATAAAACTACAATTCCATCTATTATTCACTCAGCACTCTTCAGTACACTAGCAAAGGTATTTTCAATCAATACTTAGCTTCTTAGGAGAGCAGCAGCAAAGAAATAACAAACTTACCACCAGTTAAAGTGCTGCATATTCATACATGAAGCAATATGCCATTATTTGAATCTTAGTGTAGAAACACTAACACAAAGTAAGTCATTTGACACCATAAAATGCTCTAAACTGTGGCAGTTCTACGTGGAGGACAGAAGACACTCTGCCATTACAGAGACCAGTCCATGTTTTACAAAGCATGCTCAGGACGCCATTTACATGAGGCTCTCATTATAGCCTTTTATCTTCACTTTCTGCTTTTAACATGAAGAGTACCTGCCCTAGGAATTCTGGCAAGATACTACTGAGGAAGATCATCATACGACTAGGCAAAACATTACACTGCACAAGGGACACAAGAGTAAATGCTGCATAAAGTGAGCACTGTTTGCCACTTCAGCATTAATGCCAGACTTGTAAATCAGACAGACATATGCTACCACTCTCCAGCAGAACAGAACACACCATTTCACTTCAAGATTCCAAATACTACCCCGTATGCAGAACACTCCTCACCTCAGCTAGGTCATGGAACTTATCATGAACTATCTCATATAGTATTTTCAACTCTTCATAGGTTTGCTCATCTTCAATACGATGCATTTCTGCCTGAAAAGACAAAAAGGTAGAGTCACTGCACTAAAGGAATATAGCATCTTGTTCACTAACATTCCTGCACTAAGGCAGAGATTCATGAAGAAAACTACCATGGCATTAATGGTATCCAAATGCCTAAGCAGATGAAATCAAGAAAGGCCACCTAGGCAACCACAACACTGACATATTCCAAAGGTTACTGAAGTTTATTTCCATTGCTAAGTGTGTTATTGTAACGCTTTCCATGGTAAAAATCCACTGCCCAACTCTATCCTCCTATCAGTTTGCAGCACAGAACTTAAAGCCAAGGAAAACAACCTGATGTAATGTGATGCCTAGCTTAGCCAGGAGCAAAAAAGCATCGATGTTAAGTAAAGAAAGTAGAGAAAATGAATTGCACAAGTTAGGAGAATGTAGTATTCATATTCAGTCACTTGGGGATGTTGTCTTCTTTGTACAGATTATGCAGTTGTTTGTGGAAAAAAAATAGCTAGAGGATGACAGAGTGTAAAGCATTGATAGAATTGCACCTGTAACCAAGATCAGTGAGATGCATGGTGCAGCAAAGCCCTAACACAGCTAGAGATAAAAAGCAGCTCATTATAGTTCATGGGGTCTCTCTCTGAAAAGGTTAGAGGCACTTTCTCTCTAAATTCTAAAGTCAACTAGAGAAAACCAAAAAGCAACAAAGCACCCCTAAACACTGTCACCTAACTAGAAATTTTCCCACGTTATGTACCCAGCCATGTGGGTGACCTGACAAACTTCTGGTACTTAAACACTTTGGAGTCTATAGAGAACAGCCTGACATGAGCATTCTAGGAGAGTTAATGCTATTTTTGGAGAAAACCAGTTACAGCTCAAAAAGAGAGTCAGCTTTTTCACAGCAAAACAAAGAGAAAAGGGCCTTACAGGCTCCTCAGTAAGAGTAAAGATGTTTCTAAACCAGATCAGATTTTGAATTTGGGGAGATGAAACAAATAAAATGTAACACTGTAGAACACTGAAATCTAAATACCTGCTCTGCAGCAGACAGTGGCTCCCCCTTCAGCTTGCTGTAGTACATGTCAGTGTAAGACACCGCATCTTGGGCCCGATGCAATGCGAAGTCCCAGGTGGAGCGCTGTCTCTGCTCCCTGATCTCTGACAGACTGGCATTCAAAGCAAAGATCCACCACTCCCGGCAGCTGAAATGGTTTCAAATCACTGTATTACCAGCATTGCCAAAAACACAAATCCACGTCAAATCACTGGAAGGTCCAAGAGAGGTTCAGAGAAAAAAACAAGAGGATAAATGGTCAGAAAAGGTGTCAGTATTGGTGTCAGCACATGCGGGCTGACGCTGTAGAGCAGTGTCCCATCACTTTGTTACATATCAGGCACAGACAACAAAATGCTGAGTTCCACAGACCTCTGGTCTGAACTGGTGCCATCTTACTGATGGTAAAAGAAACTCAAGAAGGGCTCTTTCTGTAAAGACAATTTCAGAACACCTCAGCGCACACATGGGGGTAGAAACTCCAACGTATAATTTCAGTTCTTGGAAGCTGTGAAAGAAGGGTTTAAAGTCTGAACTACATCTGGATATTTAAAATTGATTCATGAGGTAGGAGAACAACACAAAAAAACGAAACTCTAATGCATCATTGTTATCAACCTTTTCATATTTGTCTTCACTCTAGTCTGTCTAGCAGAGTTTTTAACTGCATACTAAGACCAGCATAGCCACAGACAAACTGACCTCTCTGTTACTGCAGCCTTTGGCCTCCACTTCCTGAACTTCAGCTGTCGTTCCTTCCTGGCCAGTTCCTTCAAAAATCCCATGATCTGCTGATACTGCATCTTTTAGTGAAACAAGACACAGATCAATTAGGCAACACAGCAGTGCTTTCCAAAGGAAAAGGGGGAAAAAAATCCAAATGAGCAAAAAAACCCACAGGCTTAGTTTACCTACATCAGTGACCTACATATGGCTTCAGAATTAGGATTAGTCACGGAATCGAAGAATGGTTTAGGCTGGAAGGGACCTCTAAAGGCCATCTAGTCCAATGCCCCTGAAGTCAGCAGGGACACCTGCAACTACAGTAGGCTGCTTAGAGCCCCAAACAACCTGATCTGGAATGATTCCAGGGACGGAGCATCTGCCACCTCTCTGGGCAACCTGGGCCACGGTCTCACCACTGTCACTGCAAAAATATTCTACCTCCTCTCCAGTCTGAAGCTCCTCTCTTTTAGTTTCAAACCATCACCCCTTGTACTGCCACAACAGGCCCTCCTAAAAAGATTGTCCCCATCAATTAATGATGTTTGACAATGAAAATCCCAATTCATAATCTGGTTCTTCAGTGCCACAAATCTTCTCCAAGTAGCTAGTAGCTCATGCGTGAGGTTCAGTTTGCAGGCTTCCTTCTCTACAAACACAGAACGAAATCTCCTTCCATGTCAGATTTCCCGCCTGACATCAGCCTCTATTATGCATCCTATAAAGTAATCCCCCCTCACATGCACCCCTCCTATTACTGCAAGAAGAAATCAAGAATTTTTTTTCCCAATAATCAGTAAAATAATTAAATAATTTTGAATGCTTGGTTTGCTTGAACAAACTCCTTAACAAAGCATTCATTTTCTGCTCCAATAATTTGTATATAAGATGCCAGAGACACTGCTACAGTTTTTTGACCCTGCAGGTTATTTCACTGTTTGAATCAGCAACTGCTTGCTTAGAGAGAGGTAATCAAGGTGGCATTTCATCAGCATGATCTTCAGAAGCACTGACATAAAAACAACAGCCGCAGCACACAGGAAGGGAAAAATACACTCCATGTTGACCTACCAATCCAAATTTGCAGACATTATCATATGCATAACACAAAGAACTATCTTCTGTCATCAGCCATTAGGAACTGCAGAGAAAGCAGCACATCACCCAGCATACAGGTACCCAAATCCATCCTGAAGGCCACCCAACACAGCCTAACGTGGCTACCAGCACTGAGTTCCTGATGGCCTCATTCACTCTCCTGCTCAACTGTCTCTGTTTCAGATACTGCAAGTTAAATGAAGATGGTTGGTCTTTACCTGAGAAAGCTTCAAGGGTATAGTCTCAAGATGGATGTCACACTCAAGCCGCGGAGTCTGGCGTGATCTTAAAGGCTCCTTAGAACAATTTCTCTTAAGAAGAGCAGAAGTGCAAACAGGTTCCATGATGTAGTTATGATCACGATTTTCCATACTTTTATCCATTGCTTCCTGGGGGATACAACCAAATTTATTCTCTAAGAATGAGTGCACAGTATTTACTAAGATGCAGTGGCTTGGTTTACTAGAATATGCCTTATTAGCATACCAGTCCATTAAAAAAAACCTCCTGAGCACATTCTCTCTTCAAAAGGAATGCAAGGTAAACCCCACACCTTTGTGGGCTTCACATGTATATTATTACAGCACGGAACCATGAACTTGGCACAGCAATGTGCCCTTGTGGCCAAGAAGGCCAATGGGATCGTGGGGTGTATTAAGAAGAGTGTGTCCAGCAGATCAAGAGAGGTTCTCCTCTCCCTCTAGTCTGCCCTGGTGAGACCTCATCTTGAATACTGCATTCAGTTTTGGACTCCCCAGTTTAAGGACAGGGATCTGCTGGAGATGGTCCAGCAGAGGGATACCAGGATGATGAGGGGACTGGGGCAATGTCTGTTGATAAGAAGCTGAGGAATCTGGGGCTGCTTAGTCTGGAGAAGACTGAGAGGGGATTTAATCAATGTTTATAAATGTCTGAGAGCTGCAGGTCAGGAGAGGGGGGACAGGCTCTGCTCACTTGCTCCCTGCGACAGGGCAAGGAGCAATGGATGGATGCCACAGCACAGGAGGTTCCAGCTAAATACAAGGGGCAACTTCTTGACTGGAAGGGTTCCAGAGCACTGGCAGAGGCTGCCCAGAGAGGTTGTGGAGTCTCCTTCTCTGAAGACTTTTAAGGCCTGTCTGGATGCATTCCTCTGTGACCTGAGCTAGATTGGCTGGTTCTGCTCTGGCAGGGGGGTTGGGCTCAAGGATCAATTTGTATCCCTCCCAGCCCCCGACATTCTGTGATCCTGTGAACTTCTGTTGCTCCAAAGAATTCAAAGCCAATTAGGACTGCAATATAGGAAACAGACACAACAAAATTCTCTCTTGCACCTGCAGCTTTCCAGGAGGTAGGTCACCCAATAAAGTGCAGCTGGTATCCCAATAAACACTGAAGTCAGCAACATCCAATTGTTTTTTCCTCATCAGCTTCTCTACCTGAAGGAGAACAAGTGGCATAAAGTCAAGATCACACACACTGTGTGCCACAGAGTTCCCAGTTCCATATATGCCAACTAAACGATGTGAAATACCTAGAATCCATCTATTACAATAACTAGTAACGTGCCATACTTTTTACTAAGTATTTACCAGCACCCATAAAATACTGCATCAGATTTCAGCTGCCACAAGTTCTGGTATAAAATGCCATACTCACTGGTTCAAATACTGCGTTTTGCATCGATACATTTTTGATGCATATGCCAAAGGCAAAAGGCTGCAAAGGATTTGTGACACCATCTTCAAACCTCAAATGGACATCCTGAATTTTTAGCTAGGAAAAAAATAAATATTATTAGAGACAACTACTTACATCAGAGTGGACAGCAGTACCATTCATTAATACTAAGGCAATTTAATATTTAGTTTCTGCAGTTCTCCAACAAGCCCTTGTCCTTCTCCCCCCCAGAACAAATAGCCACTTTCACAAGCCAGTGTACCTCATTTTGCTATCCTACTATTATTCTCCATTTTCAAGGCAAATGTGTAATTGCTTAAGACACAAATCTAGTTTACATAGCAGAATCATCACCACAAACCAGAATTACAAACAAATAACCACACAAAGTGACACAAACTTAATTCTGTATTGGTAAAAACTTCAAGAGCACTGAGTTACTGTAATTTCTCAGAGCACATAGAGTTCAGGATAGAAAAAAACACTACTTCAGCTCTTGAACCAAATACATTCTTTTCAAACACATCAGGAAAAACAAGTAGTTTGAGGTATCTTCTAAACTGCCTCTAGCGAATTGAAATGCAGGCAAATAACATAGCCTGTCTAAATGCAGGCAAGAAGAAAGAAGGATAATCCTTTAATGAAGGCAAGCAGACAAACTTTAGCAAGCAATATGAAGAAAGCTTCTGGCCCTTAAACACAAATGATGTCAACGTTGCTAAAATGTCATCAGAGTGTAAAAGCCACTTTAGAGTAATATTGAAACCTAGAAGATGTATGGCAAATTTTTATTAAACAGTAGCAAAAGAATAATTAAAGAACTTAAGAGACAATGTGCAATCAAATAATCAAAATTGCACATCAGCAGAGAGATTTCCTTCTTTAGAAGTTATCAACAACATAAACCATGCTCTTCTGCGTTGTAAACAGTTCAGTTGTTTTAGTGGGTTCATAAATCAAATAATTTAAATGTGAGCAAAACCCACCAGGTTTCATGCAAACAGCAAGAAGCTGTTTGTGCTTTTCCTGGTAAAAGCAGGATGAAAGGGGTTTCCTTTCCAGAAGTCCCCATTAGGGCTAGTTTAAGACTGAAGTTACAAAGGTTCAGTCTGAAAAGGGACTGTTCTCTGCCAAACATCTGCCTCTGATTTACATATTTCTTCTCTGAAGACTACACAATGGGAAGCGCAGTGTAACTCTAAAGAAGTGGGAAAAGCTTTACAATGCAAAGGCTTACTTCAATGTTCTCTACAATTCGTGTGACTACAGATGCAGTGACTGAGTACCAGTAAGATTCCCCTTTCTGCTGTCGTTCTTTCTAGAAGAGAAAAGAGGGATAAGCATTAACCACCATTTTAAGGTCAGGAAACAGTACACCCTCTTACACTGAAATTGCTGTGAACAGGGAGAAAGAAAAAAAAAACTATTTCAGTATCTCCAAGACAGAATCACAGAATGGCCTAGGACCTTAGAGATCATCTACTCCAACCTCTCTACCACAGGCAGGGACACTTCTCAATGGGACTTGGCTGCTCCAGGCATCAACCAACCTGACCTTGAACACCCCCAGGAAGGAGGCATTCACAGCCTCCCTGGGCAACCTGTTCTAGAATCCCAGCACATGTGGGACACACAACATGATGGGGCGGAGCAGAAATAGCATTGTTAGCATGTGTGAATCAAATTCTAACTTAGCTCCCTAAGTATTTGTTCCACTTGTGAGGAGAATTCAGTGCAGTCCATCTACCAGAGCAGTTTCTTCACCATGGAAGACAAGCATGACTCACTTTCCATTTTTCCTCAAGTGCTAGAAGAAGGGCTCTCTTGTGCTCTCTTTCTTGCAACTTCTCCCTTTCCTCATCAAAATCTTCTTTTTTTTCTGGTGCTCCAATTAAGTGCAGTTTTGAGACAGATATCACCCATGGGTCCACATGTGGGCGATAAAAAGGTATCTGAAGTGTTATTTTGCCAATGAAACCTAGATACACAAAATATGCAGATATCAGATACCTGGATAAACACACTTGATCACTCTTGAAAAACCTGAAATAAAAAATGACGTAAGAAACAAACAAGATAAACCACAACTGCAAAACCTGAAAACCAGGCTACTTAATCTGTTCAAGCTTCTGACTCACAGGTAAAGATTCTCCTAAAATACGCAAACTTCCTGCTTATTGTCCTGCACACACAAGCAAAATACAAACCTGCCTTTACTTCAAATGGTAACTCCAGCTCCTTCAAGGCATCCTTCTTTAGTGGCAAGTTTTCCAACTCAACAGCACCTACACAAAGCAGAAAAAAAAAAGATAACAAGTCTGTTAAAATAATGTTCAACAATGCCAACTTTAACATTAGAAGCCTAAAATGAAAAACAATCACCCAGGATTACATGAGAACAGTCAATCTACCACTTCAAGCTGTGTTACAACTGCAATGGTTATTTAATATACTTCTTAATTTTCCAGTACTATGTGCTCAAGCTATTTGATGAGGTCATCTAAAAACAATCTTCTGCATGGCTTTAGATCTGAACTTTATTGTAACCAAGGAGAAAGCTTATTTTTGTCTAGAGGTCCATCAAATATCTTCTCAACATTACAAAAAGCAGACACAGAAATACTGTAGAGTGTAATACAATATTCTCTCCAGAAACAGCAATAAAAGGTAAATTAGAAGGCCTTGATTTGAGGACTCCATAAAAGTACAGGAGTCATGGATATAGCATGGCAGAACATGAAATAAACCAGAAGCCTTAATTACAGGGCAATGACTACTAACAGCAAAATAGGTAAGGAAGACAGAACACTTCCTGCAGGATCCCTCAACAGGAAAGTTACTGAACAGTATTACGAAAAATGACACTCAAATATTATCTAAATCAAACCTGATGATAAGATATGCTTGGTAAAGTTTCACAGAAATTGGTTTAACAATGTTGATAAAAAGCAGCAAAGATAGGAACGCAGAACAAGTTGTTGTTATTCCTTGTGAAGTGCTAGCACAGAACTCTATTTAAAAGGGTTTCTGTGAATGTTAAACACAATATTAAGTAATTACTTCAACTCCACCTTCCAGTTTTTACAAAAACTGAAGATTTTTTTTTTTTTAATCACAGGATGGAAACACTACAGAAAATACCACAAAGCCTCACCTTTTAGAAGAGCCACTGAAAGCTGGTCTGTGTTCAGGTTATTGACATATTTGCCCAAATAGGTGTTGAGGACCCAGGCTACCAATCCTTCCAACATGACTGTCCTAGAAAAAGGCAACTAATGTTTTTCTGTCATTTTCTGGATTTCTGTTTCATAATTACAGCCTCAACTCTGAAAGAAAAAAAATGAAGAAAATAACTGTCAAAAATACAGACCCTGAGCAGAGCTGACTGTGATCTCTGTAATTCTTCTTGTCATCAATCTAAAAAGCAGTAAAACCACTACGCTGGATTTCTACTCCGAAACATGCTCTACGCTATGCTCTTCTAAGTCTCACATCAGTTTCACAGATCTTTGGAGATTACAGAGCACCCTCTTGTGCAAATTAAGTTCATCTTTCTATCCTTTTTCTCATCAAATCATCACATTTTGTTGCAATAATCAGGAAGGCACATCTACAGCCCTCTGCCAGAAAAGGGAAGACTAAAAAGCGACACTGATCCGCAGCACTTTTGTACTGGCCTCCTTGACTTCTGCTGCCAGTGTTTTCCTCAAGTTGCCAGCAGCCTGGTTTTGGAAACCTGTCAAAAGCAACAGCCCAGACCCTTTGAGGAAATATGAAACATTCAGCAGCACTGAACGGGGTGAGACTGAAAGGCTCCAGTGCATGAAGTTGTCTTATGAACTACCTCAAGCTAAATTTGTGGTACATTAAAAAAAAACACAAAAATAACTGTTTAAGAACCTCTCAAATATTTTAAAGGTTTTACACATAACTTTCCAGTCCACTGTTGTGACAGCCAAAAGGAAAACAAAATACATTTTCTATTTTTTTTTCCTCCTAGTATGTTTTGATCAGCAGGATGAGAACCAAAGTCCAAAACAGGACCTCACTCACAACTGTCTTTTTCTGGAAAAAGCTACCATTTTTTTCTACAGGGAGGAAAAGCCAGGCCCTGGGAAAGTAGGGCCAGCGTCAGCTCAAAGCTGCGCAGCAAGGAGGGAAGCGAGCTGGGATGGTGACGCCTGTCAGTCCAAAGGCAGACGGAGGCATTCCTCTAAGTGCTCGGTCAGACGAGGAGCGTGGGGAGGTACCCCCAGGGCAGCCTCCCCACGCTCCCACTGCAGGACAGCAGACACACCGCAGGCAAGAGCAGACAGAGAGCAGAGACCTGTTGGCACGCAACGCGTGGCGGAGCAAAAGGTCACCTTGCGCAGAGGCGGCGGCGCGAGCCCCGAGGTAGCCTCGGACAGGCCGGGGGCAAGCGGCCTGCGCCACGCGGGGAGGGCGCCTGAGGGGCGCCCCCAGGCCCGGGCGCGGGGCACTTCCCCTCCGCTTCCCCGAGCCTTCAGCAGAGCGACCGCGCCCCTGCCCCTCGCCCCCCCGGTGCCGGGGCGGAGCCCTGCGAGGGGCGGGAGGCAGGGAGGGGCCCCTCAGGACCGGGCCCGCGCCATGCAGCCGCGGCCGAGTTTGGCGCTGCGGCTGGCGCAGGAGGAAACGACAGCCGAGGCCCGGGGCCGAGGCGGCATCACCCCGCGTCCCCAGGCCGCCAGTACCCACCTGGGCTCCCGGCGGCAGCCGCTTCTGGATAGCGCTCGGGGGTCGACCGGCCGCACGCAAATCGATTCCCGGACGGCCGACCGGGGGACGCCTGGGTAGGGGAGTACCGAGCGATCGATCCGCGCCTCCTCCGCCCCTCTGAGGCGGGGCCGGGCCGGGCCGGGCCGCGGCGGGCGGGCAGACGGGACCGG
>VWZI01008631.1:1350864-1437216 GCA_013396835.1 Psilopogon haemacephalus | reverse complement strand
CGTGCGGGGCGCGCGTGCGGCCGGGGCCCTCCCGCCGAGAGCTCCTGCCGGCAGCCGGCGCGTGGCGAAGGCGGGAGTGAAGGAGCGGGGCCGGGCTGGAGGCAAAGTTAGCACTGGGCTCAGGAGAGCTGCCCCTGCCGCTCGCTGCCCGCCGCTCGCTGCCCGCGGCTCAGTGCCTGCCGCTCGCTGCGGTTCAGTGCCTGCCGCTTAGTGCCTGCCGCTCGCCGCCCCTGCCGCTCACTGCCTGCCCCTCACTGCCGCTGCCCCTCACTGCCCCTGCCGCTCACTGCCTGCCCCTCACTGCCTGCCGCCCGCCGCTCGCCGCCCGCTGCCCGTGCACACAGCTGCCCTCTTCCAGCGAGGCGCTAACGACAGCACATGAAGGTTTTGGAGAGCAGCAGCTTAACCTGTGGAATTAAAGAACCGTTCCAGAAATAACAATGTCGTTTAATGAAAATAAACGTCATTACAAACCCGCTGGCTTTATTTTCACTTTTTTTGTAAGCAAATGCAAGCATCTTTTTTCCTATTTGAGCATAAAACGTGGATTTTCTTTCTCTCACATGTCTCCCTATTTTGAAAAATTGAAAAGCTGTAGCAGGAGCTTCCTTTTTAATACTTATAAAACTTCAAAAATCTTTTGCTTTCTCAGTGTGGTCCCAACGCTGGGAGCTGACGACCTCCAAATCCTTGGTACAGTGCAGGAGTTCAAACCACTGTGTAAAATGTTCTTTTCTTGTCTGAACACTTAGGTTTGCTAACAGTTTCTGCACGCCCATTTTCGGAGTCCTTTCTGAAATTTCCTTTCGAGTGCATGTTTAATACAGAGTTGTAAAAGATCTGTGTGCCAATTGTCGGTAAAAGTCATTGCTTTTGTGGGAGTTAAAAACTTGTATGTTTAAAATCTGCATTTCTTCTATAGTTGTAGAATAAATACTAGTCCAAAATGGCCTTTTTCAGTCTAAAGCCTCAGGAATAATTGCTGCGTTTAGTTTTTCCTGAGGTAGAGTAGAACAGAGTATTTGGAAACACAGCACCTAGTGCACGAGGATGGTTTTGTGGTGTAGAAAGAAGCCCTGCTTGTGTGACTTTGCTCAAACGTAATTCAGACACCGTATGGCAAATTCTGGTTGAATACAGATGCCACAACTGTCAGTTCAGTCACACGTGTAAAATACAATTAGGGGAAGTGGGATCCTAAGAATTGCCTTCCAACCCCAAAAGACTCCCAGTGGATTCAAGAAGAACCTCTGCTCATTTTCTGTAGGAGGTGGTTGAATCTCTAGTGTCAAGCGAGAGGTGAAGGTGAACAGGATTTTCTGGTTCTGAGGTCTGAGTCAATTCCACTTTTAAGAGGTTAAGACGTCAAGAGAGTCCTTTCCTGAGGTCAGTGGGCGTGAGCTATGGTAGTATAGCATACTCACATGGAATACTCACTGCGACATGGTTAGCCTCAAAAATGAGGTCAGAATCAAGCATATTAAATCAGGACATGAAGATGACAAAGATTAGAGCTGTCAATAAAAGGTACTTAATTCATGCCCCAAGATAACTACTACTTAATCTAGATATTCTTCTCTAAAATGAAGTTAACTATGTACAGGCAATGAAATGCTATTCTTCAGAAACAATAGTTGTAAATTAATAAAAAAGGCTCCTGTCAAAGATTTAACTCCTTGATAAACATAAGGTTGATTTGAGAAGTTTGGTCCAAGATTGAGCACAAGCCAGACCAGAAGACCCAGCAGAAAAAGCAAAGGCATAGAAAACGGTCCTTTTCCAATCTGGTCAATGTCTCTCTAGGCTATCAGAGAGGAAAGGGAGTAGTTGACCATTCAGTTTAAAAGCACAAGCCGTCCGATTCTCTTAAGCTGCACAGATTGTTCTTGAGGTCAAAGCTGACAAAAGCAATTAAAACCCTCAAAGCATCAGTTTCTGTGTTTATCTGAGAGTTCAAGTCTGCATAAATGCTACATTTAAGATAATGTTTATTTCAGAAGGTAAGCAGTTGTTCCATTATATCATTCAATCAGTGTATGTTCTTATGATCTGTAATTTTCTCTAACTAGTTTTCATCTTCACGTCTTGAATACCCTGAGGAACCTTCTTTTCTGCTGGAAGCAAGTCTTGAAGTAAGTTGTCCTTATTTTTCACTGAGATCTGAATTTCAGTTTCATTTTTCAAGAGGTTTTCTTCTTTTGAAAGGGAATCTCTTCCCCTGTTGGGGAGTGATAGGGAGTGTTTCCACAATCCATGCCGGTTGAATTAGACTGTTCTGGGAACAGGGAACTGCAGTCTGGACTGCACACATTAACAATACAAGTCACATTCACCTGTGTTCCTCCGTTACCAGAATGTTCTGTCAAATAAACAGAAAACACATTAGAAATGGAAGAATGAAAGCCAGAAGAGGACAACCAAGAGAGTGGGTCAGGCATTGGAAGAGGTTGCTCAGGAAGGTGAGCAACCTGGAGGTGTTCAAGAAGCCTGTAGATGTGGTACTTCAGCATATAGATTAGTGGTCATGGTAGCTGGATTATGGTTGGACTCGATGATCTTAAAGGTCTTCTCCAGTCTTAGTGATTCTATGATAAAGTTCAAATAGACACTAAATATCTTATTTCTTCACTTAATATAGGCAAGCTGGTGGAGTTGGTTCTGTAACATTATAGGGTTTTTTGGTACCATAGTGTCCATATGTCATCTCCAGCATAAAAAAAGCCATAAAAACTAACATAGAGCCCTGGCTCACAGCCAACTCCTACCCAACTGTTATTCTTTCAGATGCATTTGGTAACACTCTTTTCTCACTGCTGCCTTTGGCACTTACTCCCACTCACAGGTAAGAGCTACCATCACACTCATCTCCTCGTCTGCAAATAACTTTTTCTCCACACACTCTGCTGTCTCAGGCTGACATAACAATCACTTTTTCCTTTCCAAAGTTACTAAATATCTGTCACAAGTCTAGTGATAATCAAATTTCAAGAGGTACATTCTTACCTGAACTTGCAGAGCTGTGTCTGTCTCCACTGTGAGATTTACAATGGTCTGCAGTTGAATGTTGCTGCTGAAATCCTTCTGTTACTTTCTTTGCATTGTTCTTGTTACTTACTGCAGTGACTCTTGCAGATCCAGTTGAATTATTCAGGGATCTACTGATGGATGCAGAAGTTTCCAAGAGATGCTGTTCCTCCTGTTCAGAACTGCTGGAGTTTTGCAATCCTGTATTCCTTACTTTTTTGTCACGCTCTTTTTCTGTAGGTGAAGAAGACTGCAACATTGGCAGAGAAATGCATATCATTAATCTGATCAGGACTTAGCTAAAGAAACCCCTGGTAACATGCACTTGCATAGTGATGACTCACATGGTGTGCAACAAAATGAACCCTTCTCCTGAAGGCACCTGCACTGCTTCACAGACTACCTAGGGGAAAAGACTCTCAAACCCTATCTGCTGAACCAGAGCTGTGTGTGGATGGCACATGATGTGGGTTAGATAAGGGACAGCTCAGGGACCAAACCACCCCATTCTCATTCCTGTGGTCCTGCAGCTGTGCAGTTTTCTTCTATGTCTAATTTGGAAGACTGCATGATTTCTGTGCTAAAGAAGTGGGGAGGGTGGAAAGGAAGGAGTGACACTCACCAAATCTGCTTCTGTAGTCGGGGGAGAGTATACAGGGACTGCAGGAGAGAAAAGGCACAAAGTCGTCTGCTAAGGCTGCTCTCTTAACTAATCTACTTGGTATCTTCTGCTCCTGGAACAATCTCCAAAGGTGACTTAAATCAGCCAGCAATAAAGAAGGCCTTCAGTATGAATTAGTAATTTTTCATACAATCACTAGAAAAGACCTTCAAGATCATCCAGTCCAACCATTCTCTAACTCTGCCAAAGCTGGTGCTAAACCACGTCCCTCTGCACCATATCTCTGTGTCTCTTAAACCCCTCCAGGAAGGGCAATTCAGCCACCTCCCTGGGGAGCCAAGGCAGTGTCAAGGAGAAAAGGCATGGTCATAGCTTTGATAATGTCTAAATGATGAAAGACAAAATAATTAACAAGCTCCAGTAAAAGCAGACCTGTTCTACAGTTGTCCAGCTCCCATAAGATGTTGCATGTTTAGACAATTATTTAAAATGTGAGGAACAAAAGAGATTTGAATGGAACATTTGCCTCACTGTGTTCCTGTACTAAGATTAGTTTCATATAACTTAACAAAGAAACTTTAAATACATATGGAATTCTTGGAGACTTTTATTTTTCTGTAGCCTCAAAGTTTATGCCATCAAACTGTGTGAGCTTTGCCTTAATCTCTCTTCTATTGACCTTTGAACCTTTTTGTCAATTTCACCTCAATGAGAGGAATGGAGTCAAAAGCTCCTTAGGGCTTCTGAAGCTATAGACTGCCACTATTGAGGCAGAAACATGTAAGTCATTGCCTTGTCCTCTTGAAAAAGTATAAACTAACTCATAGGTTACTAAACCCCTAAGAATCTCCACATTAGTGGAAGCTCATCCACATCCACCCACCAAAACAGCTTCAAAGAGAGCTAACATCTTGTAACACACTAATGTCACCTTATGAACCTTACCTTTCTTTCTGGAGACTAAGCAGAATCCCAAAACAGCAATTATCGAGACCAATAACAGTGGTCCTGCTACTGATCCTGAAAATAAATTAGATAAATTCTTCAGCAGGTTGATCTGACAAAAAAATCTAATTAGAAAGAGGTAGTTTTTGCAGTTTCTGTCTGTGACTAGAGAAGCTAAATTTAGAAGTATCAGCTGTGTCTGATGTTCACATGTGATGCCTCTATTGTCAGATATCAAAGCCTCATTTCAGTCTCTGCCACTTCATAAAATTTAATTCTTCCTGTACTGAAAAGTGAGGACAGACTTTTGGCCTCAGTCGCAAGAGACATCTCTCTAGGCTAGCAAGTTTATTAAATACAAGGCCAGACAGCCCAAAAATCTCCTAAACACATGGACCTTCTGGATAGGTTGTGAACAGGAGAGAATACTTCCACACTTGACAATGCTGTGAGGACTTCTTGTCTCAGGAAAGGTTTGCAGAAGGTTCCAGAGACCAGGAGGTTTATGAAGTCAGATTTTCCTCAGTCCAGCATCTATGACACAGCCTCTTCTCCCAGCAATTCTCAGGAAATGCCTTGCATAATCTACTTTGGGGCTTTTCAGAAGTGTTTCCAGGTCGACAAGGTCAGTGGATTGCACTCTGGTAGTGCAGATGCATAGGTAAGTATGCAACTCACTACAAGTTAGTGTCACACCAAATTCATTCAGCATTTCTGAGGTTCTGTTTGGGTAGTTTGTGGTGGAAAGACACTAAACATCAGCTTGCTTCCTAGCCAGACAAAGAAGACTTTAAATGAGTTGAAAGCTCACCAATGATGTGAGACATCTCAGGTACAGAGTTTAGAATGACAGGTTGAGTTATTATTTCAGGCTGTTTGGAAGCTGAGCTTTGGCTCAGGAGCTGGTTCAAAATTGTGCGAGGTAAAGCTGTGGCAACTGCTGCTCCTGAGTCACTGCAAACGGTGTCAGCGATGCTGCTTCCAGCAACAGCCACTGATTTACAGCTGCAAGAAGCAAAAGGAGAGATCAGGAAAAAAAGCAACTCTGTGCACAGTTAGGGTTAGACAGAAACACTGCCTTACATGGTGTGTGGTATACAGCTGGTATTGTAGGATTCCTCGTGTGAAAATGTGCCAGGAGGACAAGGTTCACACTCTGTATCTGTGCTGTCTGTCCCTTCAAACAGAAATCTCCAGTTAGTCATCTAGCGAGAAACGAAAAATGAATAGGCAAGGTCTGCAGTACAGATCTGGGAAGAGGTACAGAGGAAGTACACAAAATAGTCTGCAACTGCCACAGGAGACATTTGCTTGAAACACCCAACCCAAACACAGAGCAGAAAACGAATCAGCTGTTAGTCTGGTTCCCTTGATAGTAAAAACCCACCGAGAGGTTAACATGTGGCACTGCAGACCAAGTGGAGGTTTTCACCAGTCCCTGAGGCCTGACCACCTATTGCATTCTGCAGGAGTTCTGAATCGTTTCAAATTATTCCTATTTTCTTAAGAATATACAGTGTTGCACCTCTTTGGATATTTATCATCTGGAGACAGCTACATGACCAGTGGTGAATTTCATCATCTAATAGCAACAGCTGAATTCTGCAGGTCACCATAAAGTCATAGATATTTACTGTAAACAAAATTCAACCCAGAGCTGCATTTCAGGGATTTAAGGAGTCACTTGTTAGAGAATAAATCACTCAGTAGAGCAACAAAGGGGAAAATTAAGTCAGCTTGGGGAAATTTGTCATATATGGTAGTAACAGGCTGCAAGATGTTCTCCCTTTGGAGATAACTCTTGAGAGTAGTTACACTAATTAGAACCACAGAACCATAGAATGGTCTGGATTGGAAAGGACCTTGAAAGGTCATCCAGTCCAACCCCCCTGCAGTCAGCAGTGACATCCTCAACTAGATCAGGTTGCCCAGAGCCCTGTTGAGCCTCACCTTGAGTCCCTTCAGAGAAGGGGCTCCAACCACCTCCCTGGGCAACCTGTTCCAGTGTTCCACCATCCTCCTAGTAAAGAACCTGTTCCTAACATCCAATTTCAATCTGCTCTTCTCTAGTTTGAAGCCATTGCCACATGTCCTATCACCACAGGCCTTTGTAAACAGTCTCCAGCCTTTTTGTAGGTCCCCTTTAGGTACTGGCAAGTAAGATAAAGCTTGCACTAAAAAGAATGCATAACTGGAGGGAATTAAAAGACTATATCACTGTAATTTACTGATTCAGAATTTACAGATTCAGAAATATTTGTGGGCTATTAATGCAAAAAAATAACCCTCTTCAAATGGTAAAACTCTCATGTGTAGGAGAATGCTCAGGCTTATATTACCTCTCCTGGAAACTCGGTAACCTTTTCCACATTTGCTGTGCACTTGACACATTTTGCAATTCTCAGATATTTTCAAAGTGCAGTACTCATTGCGTGGGCAGCTACAGATTCTGTCCTGCGATTTAGTGCATGGTTGACTCTGCACAAATCCTGATTTTAAAACAAGAGTAAGACAGTATTAGATGGTATTAAAGTCATAGCCTGCAATGTTTCAAGTGAATATGAGACAATGTTCAAACAGCACAAACTGAAGACAACATTATAGCTTGTGGCTAGTGCACCCTCCTAAAACAAATACGCTCCAACATCTGCATTTGCAGAAGTGGTTCCTCTAGGAAAAGAGAAAATTGCATCTGTATAATGCACATGTGAAACTTGGTACCTGCAGTTGCATTCTATGGTTATCATAATCATAAATATGAACATCTGGAGGCCATACTAAGATTTGTAGCCTATGCTGATCACGCGATTGCATTTAAACTGATTGGAGACCTTTCAATACTGCAATTAACCAGCTTTGGAGTTGGTTGAGCAGGCTGTTAGTGCCACAGACGCCTCTTTGTAATTCAGACCTACCTTTCCTGCAGGGTGGTGAGCAGGCGAAGCACTGAGGAGACTGATTCCAGACTGCTGTATAGGTATTGGGCCTACAGGGGCTGCACTTTGTGTCCACTGTGTGACTGCAGCTCTCTGTCCTATATTCACCTATTCAAAACAAACCAGAGAAAGCATCTCATTGGTAAAAATCATTTGAAACCATTTAAGCTTAGTTTCATTCTTAGCTGTAGAAACCCCTTCGCTGCCACTAACAGATTGGTTAACGTATACCAAGCAAGTCTTGAGTTAAAGGAAGACTGCATGTATACAGAGAGTTTCTGTTATTCATGTTCAACCCCTTTTCTTACATTCAGTTCAGTGAATTCCAGACATGTTCAAAACAAGGTGGCCTCAATCCTGAACAAAATCCCTCAGCACATACTTAGATGTAGCTACCTCAGTACATAACCCAAACTTTCTGCCCTCGTAAGAGCTGTGTTTTATGGTGAAACACAGGATGGTGTTTCATCCTGAAAGTCATCTGTGTACTACAATGATATGTCTGGGTGAGGTCCTGTCTACCTTTACAGGCAGCAAGTGAAGAAGGCAAAATAAAGTATTACCACAGAATCACAGAAATATGCAGGCTGGCAAAGCCCCTCAGCATCACCAAGTCCAACCTACAACCCTACTCTACAAGATTCACCTCAAACCATAGTCCCAAGCACCACAGCCAAACCACCCTGAAACACATCCAGGCTGGGTGACTCCACCACCTCCCTGGGCAGCTCATTCCAGTCCCTGACCACTCTCTCCTGAAAAACTTTTTCCTAATGTCCAATCTAATCCTCCCCAGCCTCAGCTTGAGGCCATTCCCCTTTGTTCTGTCTCCAACTACCTGTGAGAAGAGACCAGCAGCAGCTCCTCCACAATGTCTCTTCAGGTAGCTGTAGACAGCAATGAGGTCTCCCCTCAGGCTCCTGTTCCTCACAGTAACCATCCCAACTCCCTCAGTCACTCCTCATAAGCTTCATTCTCTAGGCCCTCCACCAGCTTTTTTGCCCTCTCTGGACCCACTCCAGCACCTAAAGCAGGCCTGAGTTAGAACTTCATCACTTATCCCTCCTGAAGGAACACAGGCTCAGTCTTCTTCCTTCACCTCCTCAGTCAGCCCTAACATTGCCAGCCAGCCCTAACAGATCTAAGCAATGAGCTCCTGAAGCCATTGGCATTCTACACAAAATTGAAAGCTATCAAAGGTCTTTTCACCAATGTCTCTCAGAAATAGAGTTTATTACAGTGGTAGGAATAAGCAAATAGCAGCTCCAACATAATCCTTCTGGAGACAGGAAAACAACTCAGTTGACAGTGATTTACAGAAGGAAGAAGACAGAAGCCAATGTCTCATATCCTGTACAGAAATATCCTGGAAAATATACTCAGAAAGCAGAAGTAACACTTAAGAGCTCCTTGGAGAATCTTGGAACGCCAAAAGAAGGAGCCCTGGAGGTAAGCCATAAAAATTACTTCCAAAGGCTTTGTTTTTCTGTGCACTTACTGGAAGCTTAAAAATCCTACCACTGGAAGCTTCAAAATTCTACCTTCCACATCCTGCTAATGATTTAAGTGTCAATGTTTGGTAAATTCTAGTGGAAATTAAAAAAAAAAAAAAAATTCATAAAAATAAAGATTTCAGGCTTCCTACAACCTGTCCAGATATTTTTGTTCTGAAAAATTAAAACCAATGAGAAGCAGACTGATACATATATTCCACAAGAGAAAAGAGATTTCAGCTGTGAATTATCATCTTTCATCTGCTGTGTTTTTAACAAAGGAAGTTTGTCAGATCTATCTAGACACTTTCAGTTAATTCAAGCAACTTTGGCTGCTTCAGCATAAACTGATTTCCTGCCTGAACTTCTGGATCTCTCTGACAAGAACTCAGCACTTCTGAAGGCAAACTTCATTAGCTCAGCTCATCCCAATTCTGATGGACTATGGATCTCTTTTACAGATCATTTTACCGTCACAACATTTTATTGTCTTCCGGCTACAGCGCAATACCACAGCAAAAATTTGATCTAGTTTTATATATTCAATGTTCCTCAGATGTATAAAAACCAATAAAACCTAAACGTAGTGTGTTCATCTGAAAGCTGATTGAATTTGGCTGTGTAGACAACTAGTTTGATTTATAACCTACCTGGAGGGCACCGACTGCAACATTTATTAAGTCCTTCATCATAGAATTCAGTGATGGGATCTTTGCATTGTGCAAATTGTGGTTCCTAGGACAAATTAGTGGAAAAATCATGAGTCACAAATCTATTCTGACCCTGGAGATTCAAAAGAGACAAACACTTAAAGATCAGTACAATTATAACTGCCTTCCTTTCCAAGACACTGATGAAACAGAAAGCAGCAGATGCTGAAGAGCTGAAGGAGAATGCACAGCTTATAAGCTACCTGAGACCATTTAGAGATTCCTCTGCTTTTCAAACATGTCACACCAAATAAAGTCATTTTTCTAGCTCTTAAGTTTGAAAGAATGCAATGGAACTATGGGAGTAGCATCACACTTGGGCAGTGCTGCAGCCCCTAAATCAAGGTACCTATTCTCATGCTATGATTCAAACGACCTTTGACATCTAAATTCTCACCTGTAGGAAGAAGCATTTTGTGCAAAGCAGCTATGTTACAAGTGGAAACTTCTTACTTTGTAGGTCTACTCCCTACATATATTTAGACCCCTGTCTGAAAACTAGACAATTGACTTTGCTAATGCTCTCAGGCCTCCCAGGCTGGTAGAAGAGTGAGCTATGTGTCTGTATTGCTGCAGTACTTGAAGGAATCTTTCTGTTTTCACCAGTGAGTGCAAAGGACACAGAGCATTAGATTCAGTTCACTGCTGTGCTTATGTTCATTATGGCCTCCCATTCATGTAATCTCCAGCTAAGGTAATCCATCCCTTTGGTCAAAGAATCTGTATTACTGGAACTATTCACCAAAAGAAAGGGAAAAAAGGGGTTTATTATTCTAGACAATTTCTTTCTGAATGAGAAAGGCCTTGATCTTTTGAAAGGGATGTTTCCAAATCTGCACTGCTGCTTCTGAAAAAGAGCAATGGCTACAAGACAAAAGTAAGAAACCTAACTCATACAGCAGGTCAAATGCATAAAAAAACTGTCATGAAATACAGCAAACCTAATTTTCATGCCAATCAGCACAGCTCAATGACTTCAAGGAACAAGTGTCAAAATGCCATCTGTTTTCAAAGAGAAAAATATACTCCCCCCCAAAAAAAAGGCTAGTTAGGTAGCATAAGTGTAGGAGTGCCCTGCTAGATCAGAAAGATGCAGCTCAAGAAGTGTCTAGCACTGGTCAGTTTTCTGCAGTATGAAGAGATTGCTCCATACACAATCTACACACATTTAGAGAAATACTTTTAAATTATTTTTAAACCAGAAATCAAAACAGGAACGAGCTCGTTGGAGGCCAGTAACGAAGATATCCTTCCTCCTTACTGAAAGAATTTGTTGATTATCTGTCGTGTCTTCGCATTAGTGATGACGTCCACCAGCACTTCCCACTCTCACCAACTGCAGAAGCATTTTCTTATGTGGCTTGTTGGAATAATTTACCACTGTATATCAGAAACAGGATCTCACCCATCAACTCAATGGGCAGTCTCAAAATTAACCTTTCCTGAAAATGTGAAGGCCAAGAAACACCTTCTAGAGTTCAGTGCTCATTCCAGGAAAGAAACTGAAGGAAACTTTCAGCAGACATTTCACTGCTCCTCTTTAAAACCCTGTGAAAGCTGGGAGCGCTGCCCAGAGATCCAAACAACTCTCATCTCTTCTGATCAGTCAATTGAGTCAAAGACTCAAAATACGGGAGACTGGGGATGCCTTTCACCAATACCAGCCCCATTCTCTCACAGCCAGACCAACAAGAAACTGACATGCAGCAAATTGAAGAATAAACTCTAAAATATGCTTTTAACAGGCTAGAAACTGTGACAGGGTGTGGAAAGATGACCCCAAAAGAAAAAAAAAGTCCTCCTTCTTAAACACTAGAGCAGGTGAAGTGAGAACCAGCTGCTGAGCACAAGCTGCATTTTTCAGTTCTTTTGATGAGAAGAAAGGCAGTTTTGGAGGAACCATGCTTCAAATATCTACTTAAATATCTACTTTGGCTTCTGATTTTGCTTTCCAGTACTGGAAAGGGAGATTGCCCAAGGACTGAAGACTTTGAAGTAAATCCAGGAGGCTGGCTTCAACATTATCACTTTAATTACCATAATAATTCAGAAAGGAAAACAAGGCTTTTCAATGCCTTTTAGCTTCAGTAGTACTTAATGGTGGACTTGGTATAACACCCTCACAGGATGGGCAACAATAAACCACACCACTTGCAAATGTGAGCTGACACTAAAACCTGATGGAGAAGGAAAAGGGCTCTTCTCTCACTGAGAGTATTTTTAAGCTACTTGTTTATTAAAAGAGGAAAGATCAAGCAATGCAGTCCCATTTTTGCACAAACTGTGACCAGCTTTGTCAAAACAAGCACTTCAGAGTCTTTTCACATTGTAAAACTTCATTGCAAGAGCAGATATAAGCGGGGAAAAGAGGGGATAAAAAGAGAGACTCAATAAACTGCACCACAATTCATACTGCTGGAGAGGCTTGCCAGCATACCTCATCCTCTTGCATTGTTTGTTAAAAATACTGCCCTGTGAATTAAAGACACAGGAAAATCTCTTGGTTGCCAGGTTCACATCTATTTATTTTAAGTTGTGCTTGATACCATCTCCCCGAAATTTTATCTGATAAGCCATGGTGCTCAGGGACATAACATTGACAATTCCTTGCCAAGTGCCCTCAAAGAACATTATGGAAAACTAAAAGGGACTTGTAACTCACTTAGACACAATTTGTATCCAGACACAAGCTCAGCTTTGTTTGCACTGGAAGCAGGCCATTCATCTCAGCAGTTACTTCCACCATAAACTGCTTTAATCGGAGCTGCCAAGGTCAGCAGTTAAACCCCCTTCTCTGTCACAGAAAGCACAGGCTTCTTACTTGGTACAAACCCCTCCTGCATTTCTTGGATACAATAAGATCCCACCTTTCCTACCTATCTCACCCATTATATGGTCTGAGCTGGGCAACACAATAGCTGTATCTGGCATCCAGGTCCATTGGCTAGTTTGGGCTTACAGACTGATGAGTAGGGGCCAGATTGTATTCCACAATCTTTGTATGTTGCTACCATTTGTAGCCCCCAGAAGCCCTAATTTTGACTAGGTTTTGGTGCCCTGTAAGCAGACTATGTGAAGGGAAACAAACCTGATGCTACATCTTCTGCATTATAGCTTTAGAACTTCTCAGTTTAGATAGAGGTGTCCAACAAGCAGCAGACTTTTAAAGACATTTATACAGACAAAATGAACATTTTGGAATACTACATTTAATTTGACAGGTACAGGTAGAAGTAAAATGCCTCAGCTATTTAGCTGCAGAGGCACAAACCTTCTTAAACATTAAATTTAACCTAGCTCTATCAAATTAAGCAATATATTTTGGCACAGAATAGGTAAACAGTGCTTGCCTTTGACTATACAACTCATTAGGGAGACTTTTGCAATGCCTGCATAATAAGCAATAACTAAGAAGTTACATGAAAAAAAGTCAGTAACTGAAGACTCTCTCCCATTTTACCATCTCCACTCAGACACTCAGTAGAGGGATAACCTAATTTGTCAGTGGAGTGGAGTGGGCTAACAGCAGCCTCCATTCCAATGGAGTCATTGATACAGACTCTTCAAAACATGTATGCACAAGCACAGGTGTGTCTAAAATTCCCTATATCCTACCACTGCCAGATAAAACCAGCAGAGAACATGCCTGCATCTCATGATTTTTAGGGATCCAGCTCTGTCTGTGCTGTGTGGAGCAGCACTAATGAAGGGCCTGTGGGCTGTCCACTCCCAGTTGTATAGAGGCCAATAACATTTGAGAACCTAACATCTGTACTGAAGCTGAAACTGCAGAAGAAGATTTGGATTCAGAGTTCTCCCAGATTAAAAGGACTTGATAGAGTGCACCAATCTGGCTCTACCTCTTGGTGGGCAAGCCCAGGTCTCAACTACTCAAGGCACATCACCATGTAATGCATTCCCTATAGATAAAATATTAATTAGAATGAACATAATTTCTTTCAATTCCTGCCTTACAGCCTGCTCCTGTATCCTTGGACTTTTTGTGTAATTAAATTTAAATGTCTTGAATAGCAGAACTAAAACATCAGTCAATATATATAGTAATCCATTCACACAACAATCATTTTCACTTGAGGCTATTTAAACAAAGATATTTAAGCAGATACTTTAATCTTAGCTCACATGTCTACATTTTTATTGGTCTCCTTCCCATTTTTATTGGTTCCTTTTTCACACAGTTGCATTCTTCAAACTTATGCTGTCAAACAAAGGAGCCTGAAGAGGAAATGCATCTGGCATGCAATATTCTTTACACGTATAAAACCACAATGAAGTCACCAAGGACTCTGACAAAGAACTCTGTTGCTATGGAAAGACCTTGAAATTAAAAAGCTATGGTCTGCTGACCTACCAAACCTGCTGAAGATGGGGAAAATCCAAAATTCTGTTTAAAATAATTACAGAAACAAATCTGTTGACAACTAGTTATTAGCTAACAGCAAGTCTCCCCAAAATCAACTGGAGCAGTATCAGGTGGTACCAACTATATTCAAACCATAAAGTTTCTTTCAAAGATGCTTTCCTGCCAATATCTAAGATTATGGGTGTGTTAATGCCATCCAATATTGCACTTCTGCAAAGCAGCCATCCTTGCATTGCCATAGAGCCACGACTCACGTTGCCCGTGAGAAAGCAGTATCCTTTTGCTTCCTGTTTGGGACCTTGCCGCTTGCCACCATAAGATACAATCCTTGTCCCAGGAGGAGCTGGCAGGAAGCTACGCAGAATACAGAAGCTATTTGCAACATACAGAAATCAGAAAAGCAAGTCTCAGTCTGGAGGAAGCCATATTGTATTTTATTACAGGTGTCCTTGGCAATATGCACATGGAGCAGGAATACCAGCTATTCTATTTCAAAACTTCAGGCTCACATATTCAAAAGTTGGTCTGTTCTCCCAAAGGCTGTCCTAATAAAAGATATTATCCACTAAACCAAGATCTGACACTGACAGTAACAGGCACTGTCATAGAATCATAGAATGGTTTAGGTTGGAAGAGACCTCAAAGCTCATCCAGTTCCAACCCCCCTGTGCCATAGGCAGGGACACCTCCCACTAGATCAGGTCGCTCAAGACCTCATCCAGCCTGACAGTAACAGTCACTGTCAAAGCCAATGAACCTAAAAATACAGAAAAACCTTCACAATCCAGGACACTTTAAAATAAGATGGGAAGTGCCATCACTGTACCAGCAGAGCATAAACACTATCCAAGTCAAGCACAGCCCATTTGGTTTAAACAGGTAAAAGCTTTACTTGCCAAACAGTGACACCGCTGCATGTAAAAGAGAACGGCCAGAGCTGCACCGCGCTGGGGCTTAGATGTAAATTAAAAGGCTTTTCTAGGTAAATAGACAACAGTTGTAGGGATCCAGCAGAGCACGGCAAGCTCTCCATCTCCAAGTAAAGACATATGTACACTTTGCGCTTACCAGGACACTCGACAGTGTTTGCAAATATTCAAACAAGCCTGAAAAAGCAACTCATTCCCAGCGAAAGTCTAGGGGGAAAGCGATTAGTTACCGCTTTGGGAGGATAGGAAATAACGACAGCCAAAGGGAACAGGGAGAGCGTTAAAGAAGTCTTAAGATTGCGACTGGACGTTCCTGCACAGATCACACCGAGTTCAGCACAAGCAGCATCTCCAGGAGCGGTGAAACGCTGCCCGCTTGCACTGCACCCCTACAAGCACCCCAGTGACGCGCTGCCCTCTTGCACTGCACCCCTACAAGCACCCCAGTGAAGCGCTGCCCGCTCGCACTGCACCCCTGCAAGCGGCTCAGTGAAGCGCTGCCCGCTCACATCGCACCTCGCCGGTCACCAACAGCACTCTCGCTGTGCTACCCAGCAGGCGCTCGGTCCCGCGGAGCTGGGCAGCTCCCCACCTGCCTCCCGGCCCCGTAGGACTCCCTGCACTCACCCGGCTGGCCGCAGCCTGCAGGAGAGCGACCAGCATCGCCCAGCGCAGCCCCATCCCGCCGCCGAGTGAGGCGGGGGCGGTCCCGGCTCTGGCTCCGACTCCGGCTCCGGCCCGGGGCGCGGCGGGGATCCGCCCCACGGCGGGAGGACGATGTCAGCACGGGCAAGGTTGGGGAGGTTGCTGCTGCTGGACAGACCGCAGAGGGACTTGAGTGGTTCAGACGAGACCCTCTGCAGGTGTAAAGGGGTCCTGCGGTATGGACTTCTTAGCCCCCAGAGGTGACGTTCCCTTGGCAGGTCTTCTAGCCTTAGCACCCCCGTACCACCACACCTCGCTCACTCGTTTCTTGGACGTGCTGCCGGCATGGTTCAGAGAGATCCTACCTATATTCGGACCTGCCCTGCTCTGAGCTACACAAGTGCTCAATACCATTTTTCCAAAAATATTTTTTTCTGCAACTGCTGTATGCACTGAAACTGTGGACACTGAAACATAGACAGATCAGACAAGAACGTGGCAATGGCTTAAAAAACATGCACTTTTAAATTCAAAAATCACCAGCATTAGTAAACTAACCAACTAAACACAATTAGTAGATTGCACTGCACATCAATAGTCAAGAAAGCTCTTCCAGTAACAAAGATTACTCTGGTTATAGATTAATACACAGTTAGCTGTCACCACAGAGCAGCCCTCAGCAATCACAGCCACCTAAATGAGCAGTTGTGATGAACAAATTTGTGTTCTCCACAATGACACAGAAGTTCCTGTATTTTCCTGCAATGAAGCCTATGCACTCAAAACAGTAACCTCCTCTGACTGGAAATGAGGAAAGGGTGGACCAGCACTCGTCACACAGTTTTTTTTCTTCTTCCTTTTGTTGCTGTTTTATTTCAGAACTTGGTGACTCGACCTTCTGTTTCACAACAAGCACTTAAAGCAAAAAATGTTAATTCTGTCTCCTTCTTCACCTCTTATAACTGTTGCTGACATGGCAAGAACAATAACCAAATGAAATTTGTATCTTAGCAGCAGGAGCAGCTTATCTTCTGAATGTCACTAACCAAGTAAAAACCCAGAAATACACATAGAGGATTCACTCTTGCAAGGCTCAGTAGCTGAATTAAAGCATACAGTGGCAGCAGCTGGTTTTAGGAATTATTTTATGTTCTGGATTTGCATAGAAGAGTGGAATTCAAGAGGTAAGCAATAACACCACTTGAAATTACAGTTTTCAAATATACTACAGGTAGATTGTTCACTGATGAAAGTCAGCAACTAGATCCCATAATTCTTCCACTTCACCTGTGTGGCTGTGGTTCAAGAAAATATTAATTTCTTTGGATTTGTTTCTTCAGTCACAAAATTTTGATAACTCCCCTTATTTGTGCATAAACAAGATCTAGTGGCCCTATTACATGGAGACTTTCAGAAAGCTTTTGATGAGGTTCCACATCTAAGGTGGTGGAAAAACAAGGTCACAGGATCTGAGGAAAGGTCGTTTGATGAGTCTGACAAAAGGTTACAGGATACAAAAGTAGTGGCCGTGTAAAAGGCAGGAAGGAAAGAGAGCAGCACAACGGTCATTTTTCAGGCAAGGATTGGGCCAATGCTATTCAATATCTTCACCATAATCTGGAGAAGGGAGCAGTGAAGGCAAAACCAAATTTCTCTAGAAGGCTAAGGAAGCCAGAAAGAGCTCAGAAAAATGGAGCTTCTACATCAATAAACACAAGGCAACACATTTAGGGGGAAATAACCTAAATCAGGTGTATGTGCTCCTGAATTAACATCCAGTAGCTATCACTCAGAAAAACCATCCTGGTGTCACACTTGATGGTTCTCTAAAGTCATCTGCCTAGAGTGCAGGGGCAGACAAAAAAACAAACAAACACAAAAAGGCAAACAAAACAGTGGGCATCATCTAGAGAAAACAAAATGGCAAGCATCATTTTGCTAGTATTTAGAACTTTGGCCTGCTTCAGGGCAGTGCATGATCTTGGCTTCCAGATGTCCAGAAAGTAGTGAAGTTAGGGAAGATGTGGAAGAGGACAAATGAAATAACCATGGCAGAGAAGCACCTAACTCGCACGAGAAATACAAAAAGATGGGAACTCAGCTTGGAGGCTGAGGAGGACACAATCAAGAACAGTAAAAGCAACTCAGTATTGCACTGAACTCTGAAATACAGGAACTCGTGGCACTCACTGAAGTGAGACGTCACTTTCTAATTGGTAGAAGTTCTTTAGCCAGTGAATGGTCACTGTCTATAGCCTGTTGCTTATGGAAGAAATTACATCAAGTGCTTATGGAGGAAATTCAAAAGGCTTAAGAAAAAAATCGTGGTAGTATGGATGAACATTCAAGGCTGGGATGAAGTCTTTAACATCCTTAATCCAATTATGAGGAATGTAAATGGCAGACATTAACCAGGCTCAGATGCTCTTCCTAAGTAACATCTGTTGCTGTGACTGTCAGAGATGAAGATGTACTTTATACCCTTTTTTATGCCCTTCTGTGTTCAAAGGCAAAAGCCACTGGACCTGCACATCCGTTAGTACAAGTTTCTGTCCAGGGTAAAACTACAAAGCAAGTCATTGGGTTTGTGGTTCCTTTTTTTTGACTACTAAGGCACACTTTGTCATCTTGCTCATTTTCCACTGTCCTCTGCAAAAATATAGTCAGCACTATTATGTGTACAGTCAGCAACAAGAAAGACTAATAAGTAGCATAACACAAGCCAGGTGACCACTAAAAGATTTTTTTAAAAGCCTAGATATGCAAATCAGTGTCCCCTTGATGATTATTAACCATTCTAAAACAAGTAGATATTAATGACGTTATAAGAAATAACTGCTGTGCCTATTTTTCATCCTTCCTTCTTGTAGAAAAACTGCTTTGTTGTCTTCTCCTTTCACAGACCCCACACTGGGCTAAGACAGTAGTTCATCTGATAGCCAAATGTTCAGGCAGTTTGGCTTCCATAAGAAGAAACCATTCTCTAAACTTGTTGATGACCTGAAGTGATCGAAAGCCACGAGTCAGACTTCAAAATGTAGAAAGAATGGTCTGAAGTACAGTGGACTTCAACTACTTTTACTTCAGTTTTCCGAGTCTGCATGGCACCTTTTCTTCCTATTTCCTTAAGAACACAAAGTCCACAAACTGAGAGTTCTGCTTGTGTTAAGGGAAAGTGAAATTGTCATCATTTTCAGTCAAGAGTTGAGGCCTTAAGAAAATATCAGATGTTGCAAATGATATAATACAAAATTGGAAGCATTTCTGATACTGGAATAGAAACAGCATATGAAAGATGTCTGAGTCTCAAGCTTAGAACTCTGACCACAATTTTCATGTCTAATAGAAGTAATCAGAGTTTTTAATTCATTCCTTCACACAGAGAAAGCAAGCTGGGAAACCTGAATTGGCATCCAGATGTCCTCTGAATTTTGTAGATTTGATTAAAAATTATTTTCAGTGTGACATTGAGAGACAGAGGGCAAGAGAAATATTTGACATCAGCTATTGAGGCCAACGGTTTGGACAATTCTCTCATTTGTTAGATGAACTAGGTTCTAGCACTGCTTCTTTAAATGTGTTTCGGTGTTTTCCATGAGTTTTCTGATAGTCTAAGTCACTGTGTTCACCTCCCTTGTCATGGATTCAGCCTTAGTGTCACGCTGGATGTTTCTGTAGCTGCACACACCTCTTCAGTGGGTCATCACTTTTCAGTGGCAGTGGTGGGGTGATGAAATTCCTTTCCATCCTCTTCCATGGGAACCATCACATCATTCCCTGGAAAATACTCTGTTTCCTGCTCTGGATAGTGCATTTCCAGTACCTCTTCCATTTTTTCCCGGCCATCAACATTACTTTCACATGCCCCAGCAGCACAGTTCTTGCCTGAAGTGGACCCCACAATAACAGTGTTTGCCTTCAAGATGTATAAGTTCTCTGAGGAAGGAAAAAAATAGTCCTGAGCACAGTTAACAACCACTGCTGACCCTAGAGGTGGCTTCTTTGCATGCAAAGTTTTTATTTGGCACTCAGTTTTTCTTTCTTTTGTTTCCACCTTTCTTATTTTAATCAGATGCATGCAGATCAAGCCCTGCTCTGTGAAAACACAGAATTCACTAACAAATTAGAAGAGACAGTAAGATATTCACAAGTGTCAGTTATAAGCAGCAATTCATAGGGATCTGATAAAAATAAATATGGAGTACCCAAGTTTTATGCTCCTGCAGCGTCAAGAAGCAACAATACCTGCATTAGAGGCAGCCTTTAGGCAAAGGCCAGCACTGTGCAGTATATCTGAGGTCAAGTTTCTTTCCAGGAGAGAATCACCTACAATTTTTTTTCTGGAATAGACTTGGATCTCATGTCCAACTTGTTGACTCTTACTCCTTTACAAAAGGTAAACCAGATTTTGCTATGGCTTGGACCACTTTATTCAGAAGGATGCTGCAGACCAGGCAGTGTAGGTTGTTGCTGGCAATTGCTTGGAGATATTTGGCTATGGTAAGTCAAATCACCACATTCATCCTAAGGCCATCACTCACAGAAGAAACAGAAAGGGCATTCAGCAAGGAAAGGTCAGCTGCCCCTTGAATAACCTCAGAACTAGGTTTGGAAACATTGCCAGAATGTTTCATGTAGGCTTTCTCAGAGAACAGCTCTCCCCCTGTCAGTAGCTTCCTTGTTTGACTTCATCTCCTACCATGTGTCATGGCCAAAGACTTTATGAGAACACATGGGAGGCAAATTTCAAGCTATTACTGTAAAACCAAGAGATAAAAATGATAGCTTGAGACATGTGAAGTACAATTCTTATTAAGTATTACAGCATCATGTTCCAGCTAACTTGTTTTGGATTTCAAATTTCTTCTGCAAATTTACATCTTCTGGAATAAAAAAAGAGGAAGAAGAGCATTTTTCTGTCAGGTTCAGAAGTGACCAAGGCATATGTAAAACTGAAAAAGCATTTGATTCAAATGAATAAATGTACCAAAATTCATGTGTCAAAGGATCTGGAGGTTCATCTCCAAATTTGTCAGACTCTCTGGAGGCTTCTCGGCTTACTAACGATCCGTGACCATCTGAGCTAGATTTCTATCTCAGGAACAGAGAAACTGAGACACTGATTGTAGAGTGGGAAAGTACTGAAGTCTCTAAGCAAAGAGGTGAACATGCCAGGGACAGGCCACAAAATGGCAACAACAGATAAGTTAGTGTAATTTCACTGGAGCACCAAAAACTTTCTACCTAGAAGAAGAGCTTGTACCTGCCCCTGCTGCTTTGCTGAGCTCGTTGCTATCTCTCCCTGCCGCTGTTTTGGCTGCTGCTTCACTCCACCCTCACACCCTCTAAGGTTGCTATACTCTGTAATAATTTACGTTTTATCTAAACTGTTATATTTAGTTTAACTGTAAAAATAAAATTTCATTTTCTGGCTTTCTAAATCCCAAGCTGTTGTGAATTTACTCTCTCTGGGGCAGATTTACAAGTAGCTACTGGGAGAGGGATCCACTCTAGCCCATAGGGCAATCTCGGAGTGCCATTATGTGCCCATAGTTGGAAAAAATTTAAAAGCAAGAGAAAAAAGAAAACACAAAATAGTAAGGCTCACCAATTCTGTTATTTGTGTGGTCTCTCAATGGAGAATCCATTGGGCAGTCTGGGGCACTTCCATTGCTCTGTGTCACATCAGTCAGACTCAGAGCAGGATTACATGCTTTCTCTATGCTGGAGACCAAGTTATTGTTGGTTTCCAAAAGCAGGGTTCTGTCAATTAACTCCTCCTCTGCTGGTCCTCTGTCAGCAGTCACTACGATCTCCTGCCAATACAAAGAGGAGCAGAAGTGGGGTAAATGTGAAGATTGCACTAGGTCTACAGAACCCTTCTGCGGCAGTCAGAGTAACATAATGTACTTCACAGCACCACTGTCACAGGGAGTATAAACTTCCAAAGAACCTGACTGATAGAAGAACTTCAATCTAGGTTCCTGCATCACTTAATATCATATTTTAAAATAGCATTTCTCAGCTAAAGTCGCAGATTTTTGATGACTTTGCAAAACTGTACCTCACTCATTATTGACATTAGAATGAGAAGTGATTTGTTTGGGAATACTCTTCACACTTACTGTATGCTTGGTCACCAGATCTGAACCTGCAAGGCAAAGAGGAAAAATTACCAGAAGAAATCTCACAGCAAGCACAAGAATGTCAACATCTGCTCTGAAAGATCATCTAGTCATGTCCTAAACTTCTGCCCAACCCACCTGCATCGTGCTTCCTTTACCACTGAGGACACACTTGGTTGAGGTAAACATATTGCTGCAAAGTCTGTGAGGTTCAGCTCCCCCCAAAGCCTTTTGTGGCCATCCCTACCACTCTCCCCACAACACGATGTGGTGCTTATCTAATGAGCTGATGAACTGATTCAACTTTCTAGATAAGCAGGACATGGGCTTGTTAAAAAAAAAAATAAAAAAAAATCCTATCTTTCTCTTAGGTTAATGAGTTGGACCAGTTCATTGTGTGGTCGGATGAAGGGAATGCTGTGGAGGGGGGTTGCAGAGTCTCCCTCTCTGGAGAAGAAGGTGTACAGCATCTTTCTGTAGTACCATGGAGCTAGACAGGCTCAGGCCCACTACCTAATTTAATGCACCCACCTTTCTTTTCAATGCCTCAGCTCTATAATGCTGCACAGTACCAGTTTCTACTATGTAAGGCAAGTAAGAAAGAGAAAATGCCATCCTGGAAAAAGTGAGCTGCATACAAGAAGCTTTTAATTGTATTCCTGGATAAATGAGCATAAGAAGCTCTGGTGTGTGGCAATCAGGAGAACCTAACAGAACAGAGTGGCCAAAGGAAATGGAAGTGTTGAGAGAGGCCTAGGTAATGGGCAGAATGTGTGTCCTGTGGCGGTCTGTACAGGTTGCTATGGCTGACACTGGCGTTATTTGAGCACCTCTGCCCTATCCGAGCACCTGGGGACTTAGGGAGTGTTCGCCGTGAAGCACCAACCCATCCAAGCGCTCACGTCAGTGGGGGACAGGCCCCATCTAGTGGCAGCAGGGCTGGCCTCTTGCTTGCCAGCAGGGACACATTTGACACGATTTCAACTAAAATTCCATAAAATAAAGACCCACACTAAAACTATCCTCTTATTCTTTAGACATAGGGATTACAATCCCGTGGTCATTGATCTTGAGATTTGAGCCCGCATTTGTGGGTGGTGAGGAAATAGTGATAGAAGAAATCAGTCCTTAGGCAAAACTCGCCATGAAGTGTACAGGCTCTAACAGTTTCACCACACCTACAACGTGCACATCCTGCTCTCCATAAAGGTGGGAACGTGGTTCTGCAGGCACACCCCACCTCTACCTCTAGGCAATGCTACAGAGAGTCATCATCAATCAAAATCACTCTTCCTCTCAAGCTCAAAGTCCAGAATGATCACAGAAATCAACAAATACTCACAAAACACTTCAGGCATCATTTGATATTAGCGTCTGTGCTGAGAGGAGAAACCAATGGTCAACCCTTTCCTCACTCAGCTTGTAGCATCTCCCCCCATACATTCAGAGCTGCCTCAGTCTTATCTCATGTTCTACAACATGCTGCAGGAAGAGCTTCCTTAGGACCCTTGTCTGGCCCACCTTCACCAGGCTGCATTCAACATTCTCTTCCCCAATGACCTCGGCAAAATTCTGGGATATTTGAGTTCCCAGCTGGCATACACTTGTGTGCTGTTTGTTCCACTTCATGTTCTGTATTGCAGATTTAAAAACTCACTCTTTGCTTTGTGGATGAGCTTCTTGCAAACCTTCCATTTCCAGAATAACAGCATGGCCACAAGCAGCACTACCACGGAGAGAACTACTGCCCAAAGAACTGGACCTGTAGCACAGAAAGGGAAAGGTAGGACAGGAAAGGTTAAGAAAGGTAAAGGGGAACTGTTAGTACACCTATCTGATTGGACATAGATCCATGGACACCATTGACAAGTTGTAGGGGATTTGCAGGAAGTTCCTACATAAAAACTGCATTTTCCAAAGATATATCCAAATAAAACATGTAGACAGAGTAAATACTTTATCTTTGTTACCTGTAGTGGTTGTCTCCCCCTTGGCTGAGGTGGGAAAAGTGCCAGCCAGAGCTTTTTCCTCAGGAGTTGAACTGAGATTTCCAGTTCCTGTGGCACTTAAAAGGATACTAGCAGTGGTCACCAGGTTCTCCTTAAAGCCCTGAAGGTCAGAGTTACTTGTGTCATTGCTGAATCTCATGGACAAAGTGCTTGGGGTGAGGTAGGAGGGCAATCGGTCCTGGCAAACCCGATCATGTGTGGCATTTCCTTCACTTAGCGCTACTTTGTTTAACTCAGCACAGCTGGGGAAGGAAAGAGAACCATGTATCAGCGCTAGAGGAAAACTGCCGGGGCACAAGAGAAGAGTGCGACACAGATTCCTCTGGTTCCACCTGCACGTATCGCTTTCAGTGAAAAACTCATTAACCTTCTTCTCACCCCTGTGGCATTAATTCTTGACCTACATGCAAAGCTGACACTGTCGCATGTGTATAACTGCACTGTACTTAGTGAACAGAAAATGAGGCACGAGGGGATTTCTCCCTTCCTTCCTCCACACTGAGCTGTGCGACAGCTATAAAGAGAGACTTTCTGAACTCTGTGTGCAGGCCCAAAGCTATGCCCCTGCCTCCAAGACAAATGTGTCTGCTTTGCACCACAAATCACAGGTGTCCCCTCTGGTCCTTTATCAACTTCAATTAATTGCTCCAAAGAACTATGGACTTACTTTGTGTGGGGCTTGCAGATGTCAGTGCTAGAGCTTTGATCAGAGAAGGTCCCAGAAGGACACTTTTCACAAGTGACATCGTTCACCGAGGTGCCTGAAGAAAAGCAACAACTGAGGACCGATCAACCAAAACGCATCAGATCCAGGCCTATGGCCAAGGTCAGGAGAGGTAATTTAGACAGGCAGGAATTCCCACCTCTGACTCTGACTCCAAAGCCAGGCTTGCAGACGGTGTGCCGCCGGCACCGCGAGCAGCTGTACTTGACAGAGGTCTGGCAGAAGAGGCCTGGTCGGCACTCACAGACACGGCTGGCATTGAAGGAGCAGGGCTCTTTCTCCACAAGGTCAGGTTCTGTAGGGAACAAACAGAGGGCCAAAGCTGAGCAAACACCAGCTCAAAGGCTCTGGAAGCAGCACAGGTTGCTGCCACTCTTCATGACAGCAAATTAAATAACGAATAACTGGCGAATCAGGCAGACAGTGGCTTGTAATGAAGGCAGAAAGCAGAAATCAGACTTGGACAGGATTGGTAGTCCTGGGTCACACAGGCAGCAATACTGATTATGTGCAAAGCACCATTTCATTTTGCTCTCTAAATCAGTAACCGAGAATGGGTAATTTTGCTGCTGGAAATTCAATGAATAAAATATAAATAAAGTGCAAATAAGATACATAGAGAGACTGTGGCGGTGAGGCAGGCGGGGGGCAAGGCAAACCTGCGCACGATACACAAGCGTCACACTGCGGCTTTGGGAATGCTTCCTTCACATATTGTTCAGGCCCACATCTCATGCAGTCTTCAGCTGGGTCTCTAGGACACACTCTCTTTTTAACAGAGCCTGGAGAAAAAAACCAAAATGCACAATGTGTGATCAGAATCACAGGAGACAAACCTGAAGTGCTCTTGTATGCTCATTTAGACACTACTGCAGTCTTCTCTTTGTTCCTGTCATTTGGTTTATCCTCCCAATTTTTGCCTTTCCCTTTCCAGTCTGTCCTGTGACAGCAGCACTGTGCATAACATTATCACAGCATGCATTGCTGCAGAAGAGGCACGAAGCAAGTAATTTGCTGACAGTTAGAAAATACCACCAAGTCTGCAGTGAGGGCAACATTGTACTGACACTGCTAAGTTACCTGGAAATCATTTTTTTGTGTTTTCTTGTTGGCTATAGGAACCAAGTCCTGATATTTTGGTACCTAAGACATCACTTTTTGTTTCAAAAGCTGACAGAATCACATAGCTGTAGACAGATTTCTCCAGGGGCAATCACATTCAGAGCAGGAGGCTACAAGATGGCACTCGTGCTGTGCCATATATAGCCCCAGCAAGTTGGCAGTGGATCACTTTCTGAGCAGTCCTGCTGCTTTTACAGTTGCCTTGACAGTTGTGTGATGGTTTAATTTTCGTTTTCATCCTTTTCCTTTAAACAAGTCAAATTACATAAGTATGAATTTGTGATGCTGGATGTTTGTGCTACACACACTTTCTCTGCTCAACACTCCCAACTCACCAGGACTCATTGCTCACAGTTTGCAATCACACTACCCTGGATATCACAGACCTTCTGTGTACATGCAGCATGCATGTGTTGAGCAGCTGGAAGGAGAAATAACTATGAAAGGATAAGGAACAGCAGTAGTTGCAGAAGCAAAAGTTAAAACTAAAGCAGCAACAAAAAGACAGGAAGACTTGAACCTTTCACAGGTGGAACACAGGAGAGAAACAAATATCAATTTCAGCATCCAGCCTGCATCACCCAAGCACAAAGCGTTAACCAGGGAGGCAGAAACCGGCAGGGAAATAACTCACCTGCTCCGCATTTTAGCAAGCATGATGTAGGAGTGCAGGTAAAGACAGCTGTGCTATATTTGGCTCACTAAATACCACCAGACAAGCATGAACCACATCACTCCCGCCTCCACAAAACCACTTGTCTGAGACTACTCTAGACATCAAGGTGGGGGCTGACTGCTGAAGGTCAGCAGTCAAGCTGCACACGTGTACCTGCATGTGTGTGCCATTTTCTCCTTCTTCCCCCAACGAGCCAAAAGCTTTAACTTCAGTCATTTGAGATTTCCTGTACCCACGGGTCCCTCCCTTGGGGGACGTGTGCCCCAGGTGCAATGGCTTTGAAGCTTGCCTAATGAAGTCTTCTGGTGCTGTTCTCTGCTGACTGTGTTCACAGCTCAAGCACTAGATAAAAGCCTGGGCAGTAGGAATCTCAGCTGCCATCACCTGTACAGAGCATTGTGCTGAAAGTAAGTAGATTAAATAATCGGTTTAAGTGATTTTCTTTCTTATGTGCTTTCATTCACTCCTGAAGATCTGCTGATAACTCTGGGTGGGAAATTATCTTGAGTATTGATTGCAGCACTATCTTGTGGAGCTGCACAGCTGATTTAGAGTCTAAAACAAACAAACACCCCTCCCAAGAACCAACCAAATAGAAAAGGCAGAAAAACATAAAGAGAATAAATAGAAGTGGAATACTGAGTTCTGCATAACATGAGCTCCTCTGCAACATGCCACTGTTTTCCATCAAAGTCTCTGCTCCTCCCCTAATAGGACGGAAATATTTTGTTTTGTGATGACAGAAAGAAAACGTCCTCCTGATACCCCAGGTATGAAGTCTTATTTTCCCTGCACAAGAGTTAAGTACATGAGAAGAGAGGTGGCAACTGCAGAAACAAATTAGAATGCTCTTTTGAGGTCTGGTTTGAAATTTATCTTGAAACTGAACTTAAAATTAACTTCAAACAGAGGATGGCTTCCATGTGGGCTAGCATGCTGAGACTGACAGCTGTACAGCTGTGGGCTGCAAAGCCAGGTCACATCAATAGTTTGTGATGCTCCACTTTGATTAAGTGGCATTTTAGAGAAGCTCCTCTTGCCTTGTGGTGAGCAGCTGAATTAGTACCAGTACCATGAATGGCTATTGCTTGAAGGAGTAGTGGAAGAGTAAAAATTATTAAAAATTATTCTTATGAGTTTGTTTTAGTGAAGGAGGCATTGGAAGATGTGAAGAGATGTCCAAGACTGAGAGGGGATCTAATCAATGTTTATCAGTATCTGAAGGCTGGGGGTCAGGAGTCAGGGACAGGCTCTGCTCACTGCTCCCTGGGATAAGACAAGGAGCAATGGATGGAAGCTGCAGCACGGGAGGTTCCAGCTCAACACATGGGGCAACTTCTTGACTGGAAGGGTCCCAGAGCACTGGCAGAGGCTCCCCAGAAAGGCTGTGGAGTCTCCTTCTCCGGAGACTTTCAAGGCCTGTCTGGATGCATTCCTCTGTGACCTGAGCTAAATTGTACAGTCCTGCTCTGGCAGGGGAGTTGGACCCCATGATCTCCTTGGGTCTCTTCCAACCCCTGACATCCTGTGAACCTGTGAAGACTGGCTTGAGGATGTGGCAAAAAAAAAATCAAAAATAAGCAGAGGTGAGATGATTGAGATGGGTGACTCCTTACAGCCAGATGTAAATCAGATCTCTGCTCTTCACAAGTCGTCACTAGGACATTTGTCATTGTAAAGAAGCATTTATGAAGGAGAAAAGAGCTTTCCTTGGGACTGGATCAGAGTCAGATCTCTGTCCCTTTTCTTCTTATACAGGACAGTTCCTCCATCCTTTGGTCTTGTTTACTTACATAACTTCTAGTGGTGTGGTCAGCAGTGGAAGATATCCCAGTGGAAACCCCACTGCTAATAACCAAGAACTAAAGCTCTCTTTATCATTAGACTATGAATAAATGTCCAAAATCTCCCTTAAAAAAAAAATTAAAAGGGTGAACATTTCTCTAAGAAAAGAATGGAGATGGTGAAGCACCACAAAATGCCCCACTCGCTGTGGGGGTTTCTGGCCAACAGGGGGAGATTCAGGCATTTCCAGAACTCATCTCACCAAGGTGTTTCCTGCTTCTGACCTCATGGGCCTCTGAGTCACAAGCAGCTTTCTGCAAAGCTCACTGCGTCCCCTGACAAGGAACTGTTCCCCTTCTGAGGTGACACTTTCTAAACTGGTTTGACTATAAGGATAGCGGCAGATTTTACATACCTCCACTTTATAGCTTTTTGTCTCTGATGAGAAACTTACCTAGTCCAATTTCACTGCAGTATTTCACCCCCTGAAGCAGGCTGAAATTAATTCCTAGACCTGCTTGGTTCTAGCCACTTTAAAAGTGTCAACTGATAAAATCACATAAAAGATCCTAGCAAGTTATCCTGTTTGATATTTACAGACTTTTTGGATTCAGACCAAAGAGGAGCAAGGCTGTGGTGAACGACTTCACATCTGGATGCACATCAGAGAGTGATTAATGAAACTGCACTTTCCTTTGGGTACGGATTGCAATTCTGCAGAGAGAGGGTTCCTGCTGTCTCTACAGGAAAGGCTTCATGACAATTTGGCAGCAGTACAAACGTACTGACCTGAAGGACACTGGTAACAGCAGCTTTGTGAGGTTTCGTCATAGAACCAATTCTGAAGTGTATCACAGGAACGAGAAGGCGTTAATGATGTCTAGAAATTAAAACACACAAAAGGCACAATTAGAAACCAGTTAGCTCTGCATTAGAACAGCTCCCATCCTGTCTCAAGTGATGGTAGTTCCAGGTGGTAAGGAAACTTCTACAGCTTTTTGAAAGTTCAAGTTTCCCCAGTGTAATTCTTCCTATTATCTTCATGCTTAAGCAAAGATTGCAATATTTAGTGTATTTAGCAACTATTCAATATTCTCATTTTCTGAGAAATTACAGTGCTACATTTTTTCAGAGAAAATCTGATTTTTTAAATTTGGCATCTCCCTCAATAATCCCCTAAGCTGTTATCTGAATTTCAGTTTCAGTATTTGCTACAAGGTATATTTTTTTTGGTAAAGGCTCAATCAGCAGCTTCCCCAGCAGAGATTTTCCCACATGATACTGGTAGTAGAACAGTTAAATATTTCAGAAAGCTTGTGTCTCATTTTCTGCAGATGAATTTCCCATTTGCCTTTGAAATAACACCTACTGTCTCCTACTGCCTCTGCATGCAGTGCTGAATCTTACAACCTAACTCCCTTCACAGCTGTATTCTCCTGTTTCATGTACTGTTCCTTTCACAGCAGGACCGTAAACCACAGCAGTTATTTAACTTGCCCCACATTATATCAGAAAACAGGAACTTTCAGTCAAGGAGGAAATTAACAAAAGGAGAATAAATAGAAACACTGAAACCATTAGGTTGCAGGGAGATGCAGCACTAGAACTGAGAAATCCCTTTTGAGACATTTCTGCAGTAACCACTGGGCCATACAGCCTCCTTGCAAGCATTTTTTCTAGTTTACTGCACAGAGAAAACAGCAGATGTCTGCTTGCTCAGCCTGACTCACACCAAGTTTATGAATGTGCAGCCTGCATTTTAATTTTCTGAAGAGGAAGCCCTAGATTGTAGCAAAAGGAAGTGGAATCTCCTTGCATCTGCATGAAGAAGCACTCCGATTAGCCAGCCACTCTGAGGATAAACTGAATAACAGGAAATGAGATGAGACCAGCCACTAGTCAAAGGGTCATTCAGGAGTCACCTCAGCTCTCTGAATTAACTAGCTCTAGAAAGAAAGGGAAGACACAACAGCACCCTGGCTGGAGCTAAGCCATACAGGAGCAGTTCCTTTGTAAGAGCCATGGGATGTCACCACAAAACCTTCATCTTCTCTTCCTGGTTCTCCTGGGAAACCAGCTCTGGCTGCAAAAGGTGTTGAATGTGAAATTGAGGTGGGAATAAAATTCTTGAATGATTTATGCAGCAGATAAGTGTACAGCTCATTTATAATGGTCTCTTTTGGGGTTTAAATAAAGGAGTAGTGCCTGTGTAAAGTCAGAGGGCTGCTTTTGAGAGTTACCTTGTCTAAAATCCTAAAATCAGGAGTTTAGGATTAGATTCTGCCCTTAGTTACAGAAATGCAAATTCTGATGGTGAACTGCACCTGCTGCTGTGATAAATTACTGCATGAATAATGCATAGGTACTGCACGAATGATGAAAACACACACAAGTACTCAACGTTTACTCTTTCGTTTCCACAAGAGGGCAGCTAGATACTACAGGCAGCTGCACCATGCCTGACCTCTGCAGCTTCCCAACAAACGCTGCTTTCCAGTTGTAAGCACAGCTTTGTAGGCACCTTTACTGTCTACTGAGCCAAGCCAAGGTGCTCTGCTCGATAAATAAGTCATTTTAACAAATCATGACACAATTCCTATGGCTGAGAAACAATCTTCTGGAATCACACCACTTCTACCTGCAGAACTTCTCCAAGAGTTGCCAGTTGCTCAGTAGAGGTGTTTCATGAGTACGAAACTTACTAGAGATCCTTCCAGTGATAAATAAAGCACATGTTAATACTCAGCACCAGCCATCACCTCCCCATTCATTCTGGATCTTAAAGCTGTTTGATGCCTAATCCTGCAACAATGGAAAGTTCTGCTCTTCAACTAAGCACGAAGCATGCCTTTTGTAGGTAGCACAGTCTAAGGTAAGTAGCTGAGCATAAACCAGGCCCCCATACCTCCAGTACTGCAGCCTTAAAAGCTCAACATCAGTTACATAAGCAAAGCTGGCAATGTAGAAAGGGAATTACAGTGCAGGTTTGCAATAAAATATTGGCTTGTTTGAGCTTTCACTTTGATGAGCTCAGTATTTCTAATTAGGAAGAGATTGCAGGAAACAATTCATCATGAAACACAGGGATTTCCAATTCTAGATTTCCTGTTTTCCAGTCCCACTCCCTTCACAACTCAATGCTTCTGGAAAGTTACATTATGCATTTTCTTGATTTGTCCATCACCTTATTTAGATCTCTACACAGAAAAAGACTCCAAGTGAAATGATTGATGTGTTTGAGTTTTTAGTTGCTCAACTGATGGCTACTTCTTTTTAACAGCAGAAATCTAGACATCAACCATCAAAGTCACATGAATGAGGAGAGACTGCAGAATACTTGTATTGCTGCTCCTGGGTAGAAAGACAGCTGAGTGCTGGAGTTAGGAAATATTTTAATGCTGATTAACCAATACTATTAAAAAGTGAAAAACATTTCAGTGGCTTGGCCAAAGAAAGCAGTAGATTTCCATGGAATTATGGAAGCATCTTAGGTGTGTAACTTCTCAGAAATTAAGGCTGTTGAACCAGCTTGTCTGTTGTAAACCGCAATAAATAAATCATTTCTGCATAATGCTGAGCCTGCTACAAATTACAGCTTGAACACAAGTCTGATTTCTAATCCTCACCTGGTAAGCATTCAATTGACAGGGGGAATGCCTGTTGCCTGAGTAGTGCAGTACTGAGCTTGGACCTCTGTACAAACCCACAGCAAAGTGACAGCAAGGCCAGCACAAGGCTGAGGGCAGGAAAAGGACCTGGAGCTCTAGGCTGGTGGTTCCATTCCTGGTGCTATCACTGTACAGCCTTAGATGTGTTACTTTATAGTCTTAGCTGTACTGGGTCTAATGTCATCTACAATTATGGGTATTTTTGTGGTGGTAACAGCAGAGAACCCCAGAGAGATCCTGTAAAGGCATACAGGACAAACTCTCCCTTCTGTCCCACTGGGCTCTCAGCTTTAGATTTGCTTGCTTTTACCAAATCTTGTCCAAACTGTCACCAATTGTGCTGTAAACACTTATCCTGCCTGCACTTTAATTGCTGGGGACAACTGCTCCCAGGCCAGCTCAGTCTGCTACAGCAGCCTTCCCAGGAAAACACAAAAACATCTTTCCACTCATAATCTTGGGTTTGCTCAGGAGGATACTACGTGCTATCTGTAATCAAAACTATCTGTTTTCTAAGACCATGGCTACAAAGCAACCTGGTGACAACACAGAATGCTCCTGTTTAGATGAGGGCAACTCTGGCTGAGTTTCAGCATGGGTCTCCTCGGCACTGATACATCCTGGGCTGAGCACCACAGACCTGTTTCAGCTGCATTACAGCTCAAGAGCTGCAGCAGCAGGAGACTGCTAGCTACTGGCTTTCCAGTACTGAGTCTGAGATGACAGTAGCCAACAGTGGAAGCTTTTGAAGAAAATGTCCCTGTTGCCAAGCCTCTATCAGAACAGGGATCACCTAAAAGAAGGGAGAGAATCCCAAAGGAGTAAGGAAGAAAAGGATAAATAAATGTAAAAAGTGATACTTTATGATATGAAGGCTAAAGAAGAACACAGTAGGAAGGAAAAGCCTATGTGGCCCTACTGCTCTCATTGCCAGCAACAATCTCAGCATGAAGATATTTCTAATCTATTTCTGGTTTTCAGTGCCTAGACAAAACCAAGCAACATAAAATATGAATTAAATACACACGGTTAAATACAAAATAGTGAAAGTCTTCTGCATTGGACAATTATCCCATTTATTAGCATGAACTTAAGTTAAAGAATCCTTTTCTAATACTTTCTAGGATGACAGTGGAAATTTAACCCTGTCTCAGGAAAAAAAAGCTTAATTGCTTTGTCTTGGGATTGTGTGACTGGAACTATTAAATCTATTTTTTTTCCAGAGCAAAACCAGTTTATTTAAATTAAGGCAGAAGCTGAAGGTTAAGGCTTAATTTAGAAGGTCTTGGTTGTTCATATAAAGCTCTCAAAATTAAGGGAAGGGATAATGCAAAGGAGACAAAGAAGTTTCAGTTTTACATCAGAAAACCTCACACATGTCACCTGCTTACAAAAAAGCATTAGTTGTGAGTGTTGGGGTGAGGTGTGGGGTTCACCTTCTTGATTTCATGGCACCTGTGTGCAGAGGTCCACAAAAGCCAAAGTGCTACAGAATTCTCTACTCAGTACTGGCCATTTCTCCTGGCTCCAGCACGGTCACAGCATTTGCCCACTGAGAGAAGATTCACTCTATTTTTGCCCCTTACTACTCATTTTGCGGGGAAGGATTTGTAAGAACTTTCACTTCTGCTCCATTCCCTCCTCCTTTTCCTGGACTGCCTAGAAACACTGAAGAGAGGGCATCATCCTCAGCAGCAACTAGCATGTGGCTTTGCTTTGCCAAGGAAATCTCCAGCAAGTTTTACAGAACAAACTCTCCCCATCTCTTTGAGGAACAGAATGAAATGCAGTGTCCTCAGAATCCTGCTTAATTATCATTCAAAGTATTTTTCTCTTTCATCTTTTGACTGTCCCTCCTCCTTATACACCTGTGTCTCAATCTCAAGAACAGAACTCAGGTTCTGCCAGGGAATCTCAAAGTTCCAGCACAATTTCACTTTGTAAGGCATGATTTCCCAGTGTTTGCTAAAGAAAAGGAAAGGAGGCATTGTACATTTCCCTGTCCTCTTGAAAGATAATCCAGCCTCGATGAAGAAATACCAGTTTTACCCCAGTGGTGTACAGCACGGTCCACTGGTACTTACAATTCTGGGCATCACCGTGAACTACAGAAAACCCTTTAAAAGACAAGGAAGATCACAGAGTTTTGGTGGGTATGGGTGAGGAATTGAGTTGTGGACAGCAGGTCTTTGTCCTTCCCGCTGACGCTGGGGAGACTAAAGGGATGGGTGTGTGCTACGAACGGGTTAGCAAAGTGGGATTGCCTGCCTATTACAGCTATGCTAATCCTGCGGCTCTTTGCTATGCCGAGGTGCAATCCCACACCCTCCCTCTTGTCTGTACTCACAATTTCCTTCCCTTCTAAATCCTGATTATTTAAGAGAGACCAATTCTGTTTCCAGGGGATGAATCGATCTGTTCTAGGAATTTATTTGACTGGAAACTCTGCTTTCTGAAGCTGGAAGGTTGATTTTCAGGATGTTACTGCATTGGAACGACTCAGCCTGTCACAGTCATTTGCATTAAATTTGGTGCAAGAAAGTTGGTGGCCAGGAACAGACTCTCTCCTTTGTGTGATGCTGGGCACAGCTGTAACAGGAAACCTCAGAGACATTGTTTGTGCATCTGAATTGATTTGATTTCAACTGGACATGAGGACACAATGCAGAGTTAACGCTGCTTTATGCCAACGGTAGAGGAATAGAGACATATTTAAACTATTTCTCTTTTTTAAGTTTTTCAGATCAAGAGCAAATTAAATAAAGCAAACAGACTTGATACAAAGCATTTTGGGGCTTCAGTGCTTGCTTTTGAGAATTTGTTTCAGAAAACAGACTTTTCGTAGCTCTTCTCACTTTCCTGACATATACAAACTTGTCTGGTATTCCAGTTTAAATAACGGCAATGGTAAAGATGGGGCTGAATTCAGTGGGCTACTCTGCAATTCAGTCAGGACAAGGAGGTTTGACTCACTTAAATAAGTGGCCTTTTAAGCACATAGTAAAAAGTGATGGTGAGGAAGAGTAAGAAATCAGTTTGCTACAAATGAGCTGTAAGTCAGGAAGAAAGCATGTTACAGTAAAAAAAAAAAATCTTCTACTAGCAGTGGCTATTCTAGAACTGACTAATACCCTAGCAAAACAGTCGACTCCATTTCAAGCTTCTATCCAGATTCTGACAGTACAAACTAAGCTGATGATCTAAGGCTTCAAGTAGTCAAGCTTAACTTGCTTGATTCTATAGACATTATTAGCAAGTGAGAGTTAACCAAATACTAAACAAAACCCAAACTGTAGGCTAAAGTGAGGTGAGGGATAGTTTGAAATATGACCCACAAGCTGTGACATGGTCACTTGAAACATCTGTACTGCAGTAGCAGTAAAAGCAAGAGCAAGTGAGGCAAGACAGAAAGCCAGTGAAAAGCCAGTTGCTTATCCCACCAAGATCTACACCTTGATTCTACACACTGATGATTTTGCAGTGAGTCTGAATGCTGACAACGAACATCAGAAAGTCAAATCTTCTCTCTGCCCCATTTTGTGAACAAAACATCAAAACATAATATTTTAAAAATCTTTTTCCCCCTGTCACGTATCTCGTAAAGCATTTTGCATTCAGCAGACTGGACAAACTTATTTAAATTCCCTCCTAAATATTCCTCAGCTGAGGAAGGAATGCAGATTGCAATCCCACAGAAGAGTGATCACTGTCTGTTTCAGGAAGGAGACAATGCCAGAGCAGCTAAACAGGACAAAGTAGAGCAAGGTTGCAATGTGGGAGGGGAATTTACAACTAAAGAGACAGGGCAAACTCCTACACTTACAAAAAAAGAGCCAGGAGGATTTCTCTTAAGTGTCTGTGAAGAGGTTGTAGGACTTCGTTATTTTCAAAGATCTAATTAGACTCAGTTTCTGGCTAAAAAAACCCAAACAAACAAACAACTCTGCTGGCAGCACAGGTGATGTGTTATATCCTTCAATTACAATGCCCAGGCAGGTGCCTCTGGCTAAAACTTGCTCCTGTTTCCACTGCTAGGGAAAACAGCCAGTTTCAGGATCCAACACTACATGCAGTTACATGTGCAAGGAGCCTCTGATTTATTTTTTTTTTTAACACGTGTGCATAGGTGTAAACCAGGGAAATTACCTGGATTTATGCCAGGGGCTGAGGGCTTGTTGCCTCATGATCCTCTAGAGAGGAGGAGTTAAGTGGAGGTGGTGGTGAAGTGAACCCACAAGAGATGATACGATCTGAGCAGAGAGCTAGCTTGCATCTACACAAGCTATGTCTTTTTTAAGTCAGTCTGATACAGAAATAATAGCCCATTCAAGAGGAAGCCAGTGTCAGAGGGCTGGGTGGTTATAATGAGGAACATATTTTATTATTTTATTTGCCCTTATACCTTTCAATTTGCCAACCTGACTCACAAGATCTGAGTGAACAGAAGCCCTCTAGAATCAACCTCTGCAAGGAAAGTGCCTGTATCAGAGCACCCGGCCAGGCAAAAAGGAAATCCACTCACCCAAACAAACCAGAGCAGTCCCCATCTCTATCAAACCTGTCCTCATTCCCCGAGGTGTTCCTAGAGGTGCAGTGACAGGATCAATGCCCACAAAAAGATGCAGATCATAGATTGTATCTCCTGCTGCTACCTGCACATTTCCCAGAGCAGGCAAACTCTCCTGGCAGCTCTACTCTCTGCCTTTATCACCCTGTTTAACCACAAAACTCTGCTTCTGTGGACACTTGGCACCCAGCACATGGGTAAGATAGTCCTGCAGCCCAGATTCTCCCAGACCTCTTCAGACTCCTGCACTCTGATGAGGCTTACCTGCGGAACTGTCTGGACATCCTGGAGAAGCAGCAAGAGCCACAGCCCCAGTGCAAGGCTGCTGGCAGCCATCTGTAGTGGTGTTAAATCTCTCTAACTCCCAGCATCGCAGGGTAGGCAGCCAGGTTGCTTCTCCTGGAGGCTGAGATTCTCCCAAGGTCCAGTCTGGTCTTCCTCCTCGTCTGTTCATTCAGACCAGAGCCATTCCATCTGTTCAAGACAAGCAGAAGACAGGCTTTGAGGCTCAAGCAAGCTGAGGAAACAATTTAGAAGGAAGGGGGAGGAAGGGGGCTGCCCAAGAAAGAAAAGAAAAAAAAAGAAGAAAACCAAACCACGTCAACCACTAGTCCCGGAGATGCTGGCTTTCTGCAAGTCAGTCACACACGGCAGGGTTGTCACAAAAGGTATGCAGAAGGTACACAGATGGCTGTGCAGAAACACAGGCTCCTGAGTCATGTAGGCTGCCCTCGGAGAGCTCTTCACCACCCCAAAGCCTCAGCTAGGCACGAGTCCAAGCCCTGCCCCATCCATCCACCACGTTCTCAAGAGCTACAACTGAAGAAAGTCCCCAGTAAGAAACACACACTTTTTTTCAGTACAGTCATTTTACTCCTGTTTGGATGAGTGTGTGAAAACTCACAACCAGCCATGGCGATTCCACAAAGGTTTTGGCTTTACTTAAGCAGCAATGTACTACAAAGCATCCTCTTGAGAATCCTTTTTCCTCCAATCCCACATGGAATCAGTTGCAGTTGCTGACAATCATCCTTCGGACTGCTACTCATCACTTCACTCACCTTCATTTGTTACTCTGGACAATGTTTTTTGGCTCTGGTGCCCAGAAAGTTTTCAGTTGGTTTAAGGTGTCATGGAGCTTTCTTATCTGCCCTAAAAGTTTCATCAAAAGTAGAAGTTAGCCACGTTAAAAAAAAAAACAAAAAACAAAAACAAAACCTTTCTGAGATTCTCAGGAAAATAACAAGAATTTGAATTCTCACACCCATAGTTTTTTGCTTCTCACTCTTACCAGCAAAAAGAAATAATACAAGATTGAAAGTGGGATTATTGATTATGAAAATGGATTATTTTATTAAAGACCCAGATCTACCTCACTGGTCTTGCAACAGAGTACCAAAGATGAGAGCATTTCACAGGGACTCTGAGATGATGCAAATACTTTAAGTCATAGTTTTAACTCTTTCCTTTCCACTAACTGCCTCTCTCTCTCTCCAGAATACCACCTTACAAGCCCAGTGTTTTCAGACCATTGCATACCTGCTGTGCTTGACACATGAACCTAATCTCCTTCCTTCCCCCTCTCAGGTTACTTCAAGTTTCCAAGCTCTCTTAGCTAGAAAAGCTGATTGCAGTAAGTATGCTTTTAAAGGCTACAGACAGCCAAGTAATTTGAATGTCCAAATATTTCTAATTAAATAATGGGCTAGAAAACTTCTTCAATGTGTAAAATAAAATGCCATTATTAATTATCCAATTAATGGCTGCATCTTCAAGTGACACAGCAGTCAGGACAACCGGTGAGTTCTGTTTGACCTCCTTTATTTTTATCTTTTTTATCTTTTTCTGATCAGCACACCTGCCTAAGCTTTTCTAGCAAAAGGACAGGAACCAGCATACAACACAGCCTGGAAGCTTTAACTTCTGTAAGTTGTTCTGCTGAGTGTCTGATCTAACAACTGAGTGTTCAGATGGAAAAAAATGTGTGTGAAAGACTTTTCCCAGTTCCGGTGGCACAGAGGGAAAAAAAAAGAAAAAGTGAAGCGAGCATACTGAGCATTTTGTACATGGTGTAAATGGTGGTGATAACTTACAAACCCACTGGATACCTTGAACCAAATTTGGCTGAGGATGCAATGTCATTAATTATACAAACTTACAAAGCAGCTGACTCGATTGAGAGGAAAGATTCCAGGAACACTCTCATTAAGGGAAAGGCTGTGGTGGAGGACCAGTGTTCCTCAGAAGAATCATCTTGCACGCCCAAGGTGAAGTCAGGCTTTTCAGCTGCCATCCTTCTTAGAACTTCTTCTTAAATTCACTCCTGATTGAGCCAGACATTTACAAGGATGGGAAGCAGAAAGGGCTTATTGCTGCCGCTGGCTTTTCGGAAAGTCTATTACATTACATGAGGGTATTACAGGTCTGCAACAAGAGCAGTGGAAAGGGTGAAGAGGCTGTTGAATTGCAGTGTGAACGCATTAGCTCAGCCTTGTTGTCTTTTGATTTAAAACACAATGGAAGGGGCTTTCCAAAATAAGCCCTATCAGTAACTGGAAGAAGCACCTCTCTTTTACAACAAACCCACACTACTGTTCTCTAAACGTGGCCTGTATTTCCTAGAAAATAATTATCTGTTATCATGAAAAAGTAAACAAAGCAGAACATACAGAAGCAAACAACCAGATCCTACTTCTCTGTTCTTCCATCAGAGGACAATGCCTACCAGAAAAAAACGGGGAAAGCCTCTGTGAGCATGCTGCTCTTACTTAGAATCATAGAATGGTTTGGGTTGGGAGGAACCTTGAAGATGATTGAGTTCCAACCCCCCTGCCATGGGCAGGGACACTTCCCACTAGACCAGGCTGCTCAAAGCCCTATCCAACCCAGCCTTGAACACAATTGTTTGATTATACACCTTTGTGTCTAACATCTAAATCTGAATACAGACCCAGCTAAGCCATGAAAGAAAGTATCTTCAACACCTACCCAAACCATTCCTTCAACACTGTCTATTCATTGTTCTATTCCCAGTGGCAGCCTAGTAAAGAGAGTATTAATAGAAGACTACAGGAGCACCACTGCTACACAAATGCCCAAATAAAAGTACTTAGCATATTCTCTAAAAGTGGCTGATTTTAGTCTCATATTCAAGTCTCATTTTTTGCATAGTTCATTGTGTTTTTAAATATTTATGTTCAGTTAGTATGTATCTGTGAAAAAAACAGCAACAAAAAACACAACCCACCACAGTGTCATCTCTAAACAACTGCCAAACAGCTAAAGGAGACCAAGAAATTTAAAAGCACAGATATTAAAATAACCTTGTCTAAAACCCGTAGTTCAATGTCAGTCAGTGTTGCTATTTAAAGCATCACAGTATGCTTATGAAAAATCACCAAACTTCTCAGCAAGATCAAACACCACCAGACACCAAGAGTTCATGAGAAGTCTACCTCATGAACTACCAAAGGCAGTGCTCCCTGGGAATCATGCTGCCATAGCAAGGGTCACAGAAAAGCTGGAATCTTTAACAAATTAAAAAAGAAAGATGAAGGCATTTACAATAATAAAAGGCAAAGAATCTCACGGTTAAAGGAAAGAAAGCAAGGCACGAAAAACTACTTTCTTGATACCTCTCTAGTTGTTTATGCTTTTTAGGCATCAGAGAGCTCCCTTCCTTGGGATGGTGCAAAATGAAACTGGTAACAACAGACATGGAGAGCTGTCAGAATCCCAGGGATTTTAGGAATTGCAAGTGCAGCAAACATACTTAATTTCTCTGGAAATCCTTTGTTATCTCAAAGAGGGCAGACAGGAGGGAGGGAGGGAAGGAGGGAGAGCAGAATGGATGCAATGTGATCTCATTGGGAAACATCACTTAGCAAGTGAGCAATCTGAGTCTGTGCTGGCTGAAGCTGACAGTATTTGAATTTGCCAGAACATGTCAAAAGGAATTAAATCTCATTCATGCCAAGTATGCCACAGACTGGCAAAATTGTCTCTGTGCCACTCTGGCACAAACACTTACCTTAGTATTAAATATTCACCAATCCACTTAATTATGTTCCACCAATCAAACCACCCTGCAATGTTAAATATATTGCAGGTGCTCTTGATAGCTAAATCAACTGCTGAGCTCTGCAGATCATGTTATTTACCTTGGCGTATTGCTTCACTGTGATCACCAAAGAAGATGGTATGAAGCTCTTGTTGCATACTTGTTGAAATGTAGTGGTGGCTTAAAATGAGATTTCCCAGGCAGAAAAAAACTTACTTACAGTGAGCTGGGGACATAATAAAATCCCAATACACAGGGAAAATCCTAAGTCATCTCAGTAACTGTAGTTTCAGTAGATATAAATTCTCACAGGATGTTTCTGGTCTTTAGTAAAAATAATAGAAAAAGCAATCAGCTTCCTTGGTCTATAGAAAGCCTCACAGAGAGGCAAACCAGCAATCTGAAATAAAAGAAGGGACTAGTTCTGGTTTGTGTGCATCTCGGGACTTTTTCCTCTATCATCTGTGCTCTTGCTGAGCACAGACAATTTATTGCCAATTAATGAACAGCCAAAGGAAGGATATGCATCCTGGTCTGTTTCCATGCAATGATAAGGTTACTTCTTTTGGTAATTCCTGGGGGTTTTTAAATCACAGAATATAAGGTCAAAAAGTATATTTGTGCAACAGACAATTCCTGACTGTGGGAAGCTCAGAACAGCTATCAGCAAATTGATTTTGCTGACTCCACGCGAAAGCTGCTGAAGACTTCTCCAAACAGGAAAGAATCTGGATGTACTGGAGAAAAAGAAGCTCCTCAGCTGATACTAATCTTACTGCACGAAGTCTTGCTTCAGCTGATGTCTATAGACTCTATCCCTCAAAGCCCACTGACTCCATCCATGTTCCCTAGTTTCTATTCCAGTCACTTGCATTCCTCATTTCAATAGCACAATATACAGCAGCCTCTGACCTGCCAGGAGCAGCAAAGTCAACTCGTAGAATTGTTAGGCTTCAAAAGTCACACTTTCTGGAAGCTTAACTGTGCATTTCTGCTACCAGAAACGTGGACTCAGTGTTTACATGCAAACCAGATACAATGATATCTCTGCCATTTTATTCACTTTTTGACCAGGTTGCGTCATTCAACATTTTGATTGAAGCAAAAATGCAAGCAGCTAAAAAAATTAAATGTATCAGATTGATCATAGTAATAATAATTTTCTATTAGATTTCTTTTACAGGTGTTCCTTACATAAAGTTGATGTGGATGACAAAGTCTTGCAACTCTGACTTTGTCATCTCCACTAATAGCACTACCTCATATATAGTGATAAAATAACTAAAGTAACAAAAAAAAGCATCTGTATAAGATAACTTTTTCTGGTGCACAGCAGCATCAAATCTAAAGTGCACTTTGAGTCACATCGAAAAATAAGAAGAGCTGACAGAGAACACAGTGCTCTCAGGAAAGACTTGGCTTCCATGAAAGAAACCAAAACCAGATCACAGAATTACTATGCCCACAGGCTGGCTGAGAGAGACAGAGCCTTAGAAGAAAGATCACATCACATCTGTATTTTCAGTAATTCTGACTACAGCTTCTGGAAGAGTGCTAGGTTGGCAGACTGTCATTCTCCACAGAAAAAGCTTGTGACAAAGATGTTATTATTCAAATGTCATTTGTGCTTTGCCCTTCCTCCCATACCTTGCTATAAACAGAGGCTGAACAGTGAATCTCCCATGGTCCACACAAGTAGTGACTTGATTACAGCTGTAAAGAAAGTGGTGGGTAACAAAGGCTGGAAGGTAATATCATATGAAGACTGAAGCATTTTAAAGATCCTTCATGCTTTTTCTTCACACCTCCCTAGTACTGGTTTAAATTGAAAACAGAAGTCTTTTCTGCAGCTCATTGGCTGGACTAATCATACTGTAAATCTAAATAACCCACAACAGAATTGGCTGGTTTGGGCCTCTCTCCCCACCCCCAACCTGTGCATTGGTACAAATGAATCCGTGAGCATCAGCTTTGACTTTAGCTCAGTCTTACCTCATGTCAAAGTCTTTGCCTAGAGCTCTATAAAGCTCATGGTCTCCCCTACCTAACCAAAGAGTACAGGAAGGCTTCTATAATGCCAGCAGTTACATGTAAGGAGTGGTAAAATGCAAGAAACTAAGCACAAAGAGCACACACATTCAGCTAGCAGGTTTTTAAACATGCAGTACATCCACACAGACAGTTAACAAGCAGCAGCCAGTTTGCAGGAAATTCACACCTTTTTTACTGCACAACAATTTTCCCCATGTAGAAAGTCTACCTGAAATAGTTAAGTTGTAGTCAAAGAAGCATGTTCAAGGTTTCCATTGTTTGATTTTGGCTGCATAGTTGTATCTCATAAATGCAGTGTTGAGCTTTGCCCGGAATTTAAAAGACTTTGGTTTTCAGCTACTTTTACAGGCCAGTCAGACTCTGAAGTGTCAGAGCAGAGCACTGTTATGGCATATTCTGCCTCAGTCTAAATTTCTGAAAACCCTACTAAGAGGTAACTCTTGTATGAGGAATGTGCCTGCTGAGAAGCCACAAAGGTCTGTCAAAACCTGACTGACCCGAAGCCTGATAAGCCTAAACAAATTCAAACCTCACACTAAGTTGATGGTGAATACATTTGATTTTCAGTGGGGAGACCTCTAACAAATTCCTAAGCATTCTCAAGCCATCCCAAGCCATTCTCAAGCATCCCAAGTTACCTGTTGTGCAGTATCTTCACATCATTGAATTCCCATACAGAGTTTCAGAAGTAAATGCAGACTTTCTCTATAGCATTTTCTCCTCATCAGCATATGACTTGGAACTGGAACTGAGAAGAGGAAGCCTATCTCCTCTGCTTTCAAGGACACCTTCAAAGTGAAGACAATGAATCAACTGGAGGGATTAGAGCAGAAAAGTTCACAACCAGGACTGGAGAAGGAGACCAGCTTGCTAGGGAGGAAGACAACGGGTTATAGAAGCTTGGACTATCTGGATACTACAAATAAAAACCATGTTAGGGAGTAAACCTGTGCAAAGAAACTTTACTACTAGCTTTTAACTTTGGAGTATGAGATGTGCACTTTTAATTACTCCAGTCTAGGTGTTAGTTATTACAGATACGTTAAACCTAAAATCTAACCTATCAGATCCAGTTTTCACCTACAGTTTTTGAAAGATGCTGTTCAACTGTGAACAGTATCAAAAGAGAAAGGATACTCAGGCACACAAGAATTCCAGTCTGTAAACTCTAGGCAGAAGATGCTAAAGAAAGCACCATTGAAAGGCATCATGAAGGGAGATATTCAACCATGGTACAGAACCAAAACGAGAGGTAGAAGCAGCTTCTGCAGAGCCTTGTCATTTCACATCCTTTGTATGTGTGAACTGGCAGACAGGTCTTTTGTAGCCAGGTTCAGATATTTCAGCAAAGCATTTAACCTGTGAAGTTGATCTGTAAGTCAATAACCAGTTCCCAATTAGAGCAACTGTTTCAGGATGAAACACTATTCTATCACTTACTGGAAATTACTTATGATCTTACTGCACTCCCTATATTATTTTTTTTTCACTTTGGGAATAAGTACACCTTTCTAGCAGATTACTGAAATTATGAGCATTTAGCTTCCTTTTAATAACAAGAAACCCTGCTCACAAGTATACAAATATAAATCCAAACACTACTGAATTCTGGATCTCTGTTACTGGAAAGGCAAATAACCTTACTAAGTCCAAAACAATGAGATATGTCTGAGCTTTGCTTGTTAACCTCCCTTTGTGCAAATATTTTACATTTATTCACTGATAATGCTATCATTGCAACTGAAATGTGCTCTGTGTTTATGTGAGAGGTGTAAAACGAGGAAACTGAAAAGGCACCAAGAGTTCAAATTCTATACATTTTAATCCAAAAACAAAATTAAAGACATTTGAGCAAAACTTGCTGTCTGGTTAAAATATATGGGGAGTCACTAGCAACCAGTACTGTCACAGAGATTTTGAGTGACTCAGCTCCTTTCTTGCTACTCTGATTTTCCTCATCTAAAAGCCGAAATTTCTAAAGCTTACCCATTATCAGAAGCAAAATTAACTTCCCTGTGCTGACAACAAACAAAAGACAGTTAGGAAATATGGAATAATTTTTGTGAAAGGAACAAATAGGAAGAATTTCAGAGCACAGTTTGTTCAAAGACTGTAAAGCTTTTTTTGTGGGTTTTTTTTTGTGTGATTACAGCTGAGCATTTCAAGTGACATTTAAGGGTCTTAATCTTCCTCTACCTAGCAACGTGATTGTGCTCTGCAGAAACCAGTGGAATACAACAGCTGCAGCAGAAACCCAAACCCTCATGTTTGGTTTGCCATGACCTAGGGAACTGATGAAATTGAGGTCTTGAACTCTGAAGGGGCAGAATTTCTCTTGTGTTTTCAGATTTGATACACTCTGAAAACAAATTCCTCGGGGCTTTGAAAACGCAAGTTGCACAGAGATGAAAATGCCAGAAGTCAGTCTGCAAATGAGTCAAAAAACAAATGCACGCAGATGTTTCACCTGAGGGTTCTGGAGCCAGTCATTCCTTGACATGCTAAAGAGAATGAATAAACCAGCACCACATTCATTCAAAGCTCTTGATCTTAATTCCTAAAACGTACCGGCAGCAAGAGACACCTGATCGCGAGATGGCCTCAAAACGTTCCCGTTTTCCTGCCCCACAACCCTGATATCCCACGCACTCTACCCCCATCCTCTGTCCTCCCCTGGAAGTGCAGATTCCAGCACCGGCTCCATCACAGTTCAGGCTGCCCGAAAGTCCACGGTCCAAGTGCAGAAGCTGCTTTAAGGCTGCTGCAACGCAAACTTTCAGCCACTAAATAATGTATTGCTTTACAAGATGCCCCGGGGTGACGTCTGACAATCACCATCTCATGTAGGAGGGTGGATTGTCCTGGATTATGCCTTACAGTGACTGCAGGACAAAGCTGCTGTGCAAAGCCTTGTTACTACACATAACTCATTCACCTATCCACACCTAAACTGCTCCTCACGGCACGTGGTCCAAAGGCTGTATCAACAGCATTACCCGAGCTTCAGCTGCAAAATCCTTCATAATCATGAATGGGAGGAGAAGCCCGAGTTGGCCAGCAGAAAAATCTTTGTACTGTCAACTACACAGTGAACAGGGCACTACTCAGAACAGAAATTTCACAAACTTGCAACATTCCTTTCCTTGCTTAAAAAAGTCTGTTCATACATTTGATTTGGTAAATAATGTATTTGATAGATAAGTAAGAGCAAATGCCCGGAAGCTGAAAATATCACTAGTGTGAACCAAATTCCTTCTGTCAACTCAACTCCCAGAAATAAATTTTAGGCAGGAATCTCTGTTTCTGGCTTACACAAGGTAAAATAAAACATCAGTTTCACTGTTTCTAGACAAGGAAAGTAAGATCAGCCTGTAAAATTCAAAGATATCACACGTATAATATATTTTGGCTTGGTACAATTTAAAAACTCCAAAATTATTTTTTTTTCTTCAAAAGACTTGGAAAAGAAGAGGCAATCATGATCTGTAGACACTCAAAGGCATTACCTTCCTTTGTGATGAATAAAAATCTCATTTTGCTTTAAGACACATTTTCACATTTGTAATTACTGTGATCTAATGCACCCTGCAGTGAGTCAGGGCACTGAAAAGAAACTGGATTTGTTGTTGTTGTTTTAACTAAATCACTGAGTAACTCAAAGCATTAGTGAATCATTTTAACTTGGAAATTAACATGTTTCTATGAATCCCACTGAACCAGGCCATTCAAGGGCCAATTCCTCACCCTGGCATCCAGAGTTTACATTAGACATCTGGTTTATTTACTTAAGGTGGCAGATGTTGCTATGGCTGTCCTGCCATAGTACTTGGTACTAGTTGGTCATGTTATACACGTATCTCTTTATCCAACCATATCCACTGATGCATCTGCTTAGAAGTAGCTGCAAAAAAGAAAAGTGAAAAAAAAATCAGCTGAACGTACAAATTCTCCTGTATGTGTGTTGGTTGCCCATGTACACACACAACTAAGAAAACCAGGAACGTGCAAAGGTTTATTTTTATCCAGAGTTGTCTGCACACCCTGTGCCCATCCCTTTCCCAGGGTGATGAAAGTCAGTGGCTCACAAAGTGAGGNAAGAAAACCAGGAACGTGCAAAGGTTTATTTTTATCCAGAGTTGTCCGCACACCCTGTGCCCATCCCTTTCCCAGTCACACTTAAATTTAGAGCTGCTCTGTAGTGTCCCAGTTCATTTTGCTTCCTCTGCTGAGAAGCACTGTGAGATGTGAAGCATGTCAGGTGGATCAGGTTCAGAAGTTAGTCAGTTTCTGGTTCTTCCTGACACTCAGGACACTGAACTCTAGAATCCAAATGAAGAGGCTGTTAATCAAAGAATGCCAAAGTGACTATTCCCATTTTGATTAAGACTGGTGAATTGAACAGGCTTTTGCCTGTCAGCCAGCTTCTTTGCTTGTTGTGGCTGTGCACACTAGTTTACACATCAGAAGCAAAATGTTTGCTTGTGGAGATGAGCAAATAATCTTCCAGGAATTATGGTTTGCTCAGCCATCCATGATTATTGTGCCCTTTAGAGAGACAGGATTACAAATCCCATCTGCACAGTTCCCAGCATCTCCAGGGACTCTCTCGGGGCTATTCTTACCAGAGTAGGACAGTGAGACGGCTTCTCTTCCAGTGAAGCTCGCAGATCCAAACTGCTGTGCGTGGGGGTGCTGGAAGGGATGGTATTTTCCCAGCCAGCCAGGCAATGCTGTGAAAAGAGATGGAAATGCTGACTTGGAGTGCTTTACCCCTTTTTCATCTACTGTGGCCTGTTAGTTCCAAATAATTACTTCCACACAGGGAGATTTTATCAGATAACTAATTTTTGAGGAGTCTGATACGACTTCTGTAATGAAGCGGAACTGCACAACTATCCCATCTCACCTAAGCCAGCCTCCTGCTTTGTGAACTCAAGTACCCGACCTCTCTGAACCTGTCTCAGCTGACTCATCCAGTACCCCAAACCTCAAAACCAGGCTTCTTCCCACCTCTTCCTTGGAAATCCCTTGGCCAGGGCTAGGTCTAATTAGTAATGCAGCCTGAAGCATTGTCTGGGACACAGAACCAGCTCTACAAAAACAATTTTAAAGCCACCCTTGCCACTCCTAGTTTTGCCTGGCCTCTATATCCTGTGAATACCTCACTGCAGCTTATTTTTCATAGGAAGGCATCCCTGGCACTCTTAGGTACGCTTCATCATGTTGAAAGGTCAACGCCTGAAATAAGGCAACTGAATCATGCTCCGAAGTACCCAGCTCCATATGGCACTTTCCTTTTATCAGTGTAAAGCAGCTGGAGATGTATCACAGACTTCTTACCAGTTACACAAAGATACGAACTCAGAAGCCCACACCAATGGTTTCTCTTATTATCTTGGTAAAGCAGATCAGAAATTTTTGTGAAAACCCTGCCAGAAGAATGAGTCACAGACTCTCTTTCCTTCTTGCTCTGTGAAACGATGCCCAGCCTAGGCTGTGCCATCAGCACCAGGCAGGAGACAGGAACTTACCGAAGGTAAAGCCAGGTTGTCTGCTGGCTCAAAGCTCTTCCTGCGGTGGGCTTTGTATTTGTAGGCAGGCCTAAGGGTAGCCCTGGGAATGCTGACCCTGCAACCACAGAAGGGAAATCATTCTCCATGCCTGCGGCAAGGCAGAGGAAATTTGTACACCTTACTTCCCTCAAGGGTCTAATGCCAAAGTGAACCAAGCCAGGGTTGGATCAGGGCATGAGACACTTACCATGTACACTCAGGTTCTGGACACAAGTCAGATAAAACCTGCATTTCTCACTGACTTCAAAACGCTTTCTACTTATGGACAAGTAGGGAGTTTTGAAAGAAGAGATCTCTGCAGCCTACTACAGGCCTATTCTGACTGTTTTCTCATTCAGCTTATCAGCTTTTTCTTCCCTATTGTTCCTTGAGGTCTGTATATCCCAAAGCAGTAACTGGTATTCACCTGACACAGGCTGGATCTTCCAGTGTCCCTGGGGGCCGCTGAGTACGTGGGATCTTACAGATGGGGCAGGCAGCTTCCAAATCCACAGGGACGGTGAAGAGGCGCTGGTTTAATCGGTAACAGTAAACACCTGCCAGAGAGTAACAACCTATCATGGGATTTCATAGAATGGTTTAGGTTGGAAGAGACCTCAAAAGATCATCCAGTTCCAACCCCCCTGTGCCATAGACAGGGACACCTCCCACTAGATCAGGACGCTCAAGACCTCATCCAGCCTGGCCTTGAACACCTCCAGGGAGGGAGCAGCCACAACATCCCTGGGCAATCTGTTCCAGTGTCTTGCCACCCTCACTGTGAAGAACTTTCTCCTAACATCCTGTTTAAATGTCCCCTCTGCCAGTTTGAACCCATTACCCCTCGTCCTGTCATTACAAGACCTTGTATTTCTAGTTAGGCAGAAGGTCCAACTCGGCCAGCAAAGCCGTGTCCTACCACAGTGCCACACGTGCACCCCATTCAAAGAGCTGCTTTTCCTGAAATATCTTTTATGTTTCCTGCCCCCAAGTAAGTTCCTAAAAAGCAAAACCAAGACTTCAGCCTCCTCAACGTAATAGGAGAACATTACTCAGTTACAAGAAACCCTGACAAAGTAAGATGATGCTGATTGAGAAGGGATCCCTGGAAGACTCAAATGTATCCTTGGAACAGGAAGCTGAATCTGGTTTAGGAGCTGCAGCCAAAAATAACATTCTCCTGTGTCTTGCACGATGTGGGACGCACTCAAAACAACAGGCAAAGGCTGCTCAGTTTGTTTGCAGAATTGGGTTAGAAAGAAATGTGATCTTACACTTATGGGAACTGGTTATCAAATCTAGTTCTTGTTCATGAATTAAGTCATCCAGAGCCTTGGGCCTAAAGAAACATGCAAACAAATCAGTTAGTGACGGGGTGCAGGCCCACTGAACAGCCCCATCTTTTTCCAACATACATTTCTGACTGGGACGCAAATAAAGTCCTGCAAAGCCACCCTTACAATTCCCCTCTCCAATCAGAATATACTTCGCATTACTCAAGAAGGACACATGCTACTTCAGCCCTTTCCCATGCCCACTTACTCTGTGTGCTGCTCATTAATACACATGTCTTTGTTGGCCTGTCGGAACTCCTGCAGCTCAGCAAAGTATTGGTCAGATTTTTCTGCTGCTGAAAAGTTTGTATCTAGGAGCCCTGAGAACGTCAAGGAAAGAACAAAGTTCAAAGATTTACCACACTCAGGAAAGCACTAAAGCAAGCCTCACATCAAACAGTTTAAACAGCAAAGGCCTGAAGGACCTGAATGGAGAAGAGCCATCATGTCAAGACAGATTTAACGTGTGGCTTGGGTCTCTTACTGCATTATTTAATGTAGGCTGCCTCTGACACCACTCAGCTTTGTCACCTGCTGCCTGGATTCCCGCAGCACTGCCAAATTCCCTCTTCCACAGAAACACAGGTCACCTCTCAATGGACAGGGAACAGCTTCTGTCAGAACTGCAGCTCCTCTACTAAGGCCTGCTGAGTGGCCTCTGAGTCTGCAGTTCTGTCACACCTCAACTTAAAGAGGTTGTAAAGTGGGTTTTAACTCCTTGTTGCCACAGTTTGTTGAGAGCCTTGCATCAGGTTTAGGATTCACCTGCAATCCAGTCATAGCCCAGGAAAGGCCTCATGGACCAGCTGCTCATAGGTATGGTGTATTCCTCAGGGTCAGGCTGAAAGGTCACACGGACAGCTTCTTTCTGGGAAGAAAATAGTTCACGAAGACTCACTATACATCTAGCAGGACATTCAAAAGGTACAGCTTAGGAGAGAACTAGCAGCTGTTCAAAAGGACAGCTGTGGCTTAGTTTGAGGCTGAATTCTACCTATGCCTGCACAGTAATTTGCCCACCAGACCTTTGTCTTCTAAACCTATCAAACAGAAAGACGAGGCAAGGGACTGGGCCAGACTAAGGCAGCGTTTTTCAGGGCTTTAAACAAAGTGCTGTCTTCCCTGCGTCACACATCTCCAACCATCAGGCCACCCACGCTGTCCTGGAGGCTGAGCATGGCAACAGCCTGCCCGTCATGTAAGGAAAGAAGCTGGCAGCAGCAGCATTCTCCAGGCTCTTCTCCCTGAGCAGAGGAATCATATATTCAAGTGACAGGGAAGTGTTGCAGCTTTCTGGGCTAAGGAAAGCAAGGCCTGAACAAACCACCACCAACCCCTGGCTACTAAGATTGGGAACAGCTTTGGCCTCATCATCCAGCGCAGACAGTGGGAACACGGCAAAGAACGTTCTCCTAACCCTTCCTCCCCATCACCATCTATTGACTTATGTAAATCAGCAAGGGACTGGTTTCACCATTTACCTTCAACTCTTTGGACTGAGAAGTCATCAAGATTGATTTACGGATTACGGGCTCTCCAGTGACCACATCTTGCTTGCTGGTCTCTTCACTTTGTGTTCTGCTCAGTGATGAGGCCAGGGGACCTTCAAGCTGTTTTTTCTCATGGAAACCATGTAGCAGAGCAGACTCTTTGCTGTTCTCTCTGTGACCCAGAAGGAAGGATTCTTTCTCTGGACATGCTTGAGCATGGTCATCCCTGTCCACTCCAGAGCTTTCTCTGTCACACACAGCGATGGCAGACACTGGTGTAACATGCTTCTCTTTCCCAGGAATGTTGGAATCCAAACCTACTGCTTGCTGCATCTTTGCTTGTTGCTGCTGTAGCTCTCTATCATTGCTGTTGCACTTCAGATCTGAACAGAGGGCTGCTCTGGCTGCCAAAGCTCCAGGTTCCACACACACCAACACTGCAGGGTCAGCTGAAGGCTTCACAGCAGGGATCTGATTCTCCTCCTGTAAGGACAGAGACTCCACATTGCATCACTCACATTACAAATACCTTTCATGAGGACATTTCACTCAGCAAGAAAATTCAACTTCTCACTCTGGTCTGCTTACCCCATAAATTCCCATGGAGAAAACTCCTCAAATCCTTGTTAATGAAACATTACAAAGTGTCTGGAGAAGATAACAAAGGGATTCACTTTCAGCTAAATGCAGCTTTTCCTAGTTTGAGAAACTGCTAACTTACAGCCTTTGTGCTTTGAAGAAATAAAAGGATTATGTTTCACAATATTAATTCATATCTTAGATTATGAAACTAAAGTTTCTTAGGCAGGACCTGATCTCTGAACACCTTGCAAGAAGACAGTGGAGACCACAGGATAAACAAGTCTAGCTACTTTTCCAACAGACTCCATAATTCCCCACACTGTCGACACCTCTTTTGCCACTGCTGCTGCTCATCATACAGAGCCCATTTGCTTCCCAGCACCTCCTGCACAGACACAACACATACCCCTCTCACAGATGAGGGGACAGATCTTTCAGTAGCTGCTACATTATGAAGAGATACTGGGCAGCATGGCTTGCTGGGAAGTCTTCTCCTGATCTCTTCTTGCTTCATTCTCAGCCTCTGCAGAAGGTCCTGGTTGGCCTGACGCAGCCTCTTCAGGTGCTCTGACTCCATCCTATGAAACCACTTTCCTGTAAAGCCAGAGAAAGGGTGAACCACATAACCAGAAGCATTAAGTGAAGAAGCAGATTCAGAAGAAAACATTTTCAGGGGACTTTTCACAAAAACCACTTACAGCTCTTGGAATGTTGGGAGCATTGATAATTGCTCCTGAGAAATCAGCCAGTCTTATAACCCTGCATACTCAAAACAGGCACCACTGTGTACTTCTCTCTCCTTAGCTGTGCTGCTGAATATTTGGCACCTAGAAGCTAATAGCTGACTGAACAGAGACAAGACAGTCTTACCATGAAAAAGCCACATCAAAAAACAAGCTTTAGATTCAGAAGCTGATATTTAGGACTATCTTTACATAGTTCTGCTTTAATGTTCTTTTTGAGCATCAAAATTCATATTGTGATAATACTGGGAAGTTTGTAAGTTCTAAATATGAATATTTACTACACCTGAAAGAAATAACAAGTCAAAACTCTCCTCCACATTTCCCAGACAGGACCACTCCAAAAGGCTCAGTTATGACTCAGGACTACGGCTTAGACAATTCCAATCCTACACACTAATTACCAAGGGTTACTGCCCTTTGGTTAGAAAAAAAGAGGAAAAAGGAGTTAATAACTAGATAAACAAAGCTTGGTTTGACTGGAAGGCTGCCATTCTGTTTCACATCACAAGCTCCTCTGGATTTCCAGAAAGTGGTTTATAAAACAAACCAAGCCCTAAACCCAAACTCCCACTGCTTTTGGCTACAGTGATTAATTTTGTTCTCAACTATGTGCTTTTCTAGGACCTTTCACTTTGAAGGATCCCTATATTCTTCTCCAAAGCTCGCCGGATTTTTGTTTTTGTGTCTGCTACCTTGGCAACTGGGCATGAGGAATCACGTGCAGCGCAGCAGGCACAGGGAGGAAGAAAGAGCAGTGCTAGCAACTGAAAAACTGCAACTCTTTTTGTTACAAGTGAGAGGTGCACTGCCAGACACAAAAAATACCAGTCTTGAGGCATTGCGTTTAAGATCATATGAGTTCTCACAGCATTCACAGCACAAAGCTAACAGCATAGAATCATAGAACTGTTTAGGTAGGAAGGGACCTCTAAAATCTAGTTCCAACCCCCCGCCATAGGCAGGGACACCTCCCACTACAACAGGAAAGCATCCTCTCGTTGTTCATTGGAAAGCAAATACTCTGAAAAGAACGTTAGTCAAGGGACATTCTGGAAGAGTTTTACCAGGTAAGATCCACTCTCAGCATAGAATAACAGGTTGGAAAGGAGCCCAAGGATTATCTGGTCCAACTTTTCTAAGTGAAAATAGTTTAGATGTGACGGCCCAGCACCCTGTCAAGCCGAGCCTTAAAACTGTCCAATATGGGGAAACCCACTCCTTCTCTTGGGAAATTATTCCAATGTCTAACTGCTCTCATTGTGAAAAACTGCCTTCTGGATTCTAATCCGAACCTCCCTAGGAGTTACTCGCATAACGACAGGGAGGTGTTAGTCCTCCATGCTCAACTCCAGAGGTCCAAGCTCATGGAAGTGCTTTAGTCTGAATCGCTTGCGGAAAGCAGCTTAGCTTCTAGCAGTTAAAAATAATGGTTGTCTGGGAGCTAAGAACGCTCACGACCGCAAGAAAGTCGCCTAACACCCAGGCGGAGCTCGCCGGCGCCGTTTCCGCGCAGACGCGGTGGATGGTTCCCTCGCCCAGGAGGAGGGGGCAAGGCTCAGCGCTCCTCCTCGCCCGGCAGCCAACCTCGCCCTTCAGACGCCCCGCACTCGCCCCACGCCGACTCTGGATTTTCGGGCCCACCTGCACCGCNCAGCCGCTCCCGCGCTGGGCCCGCCCCGCAGCTCCCGGCATGCGCGGGGCCCGGACTCGGCCCGCCCCGGGCCGCGGCGGCGGCGGCAGCAGCTTCTGTGCGGGGAGCCTAGGCCAGGCCGGGGCTGGAGCAGCCACAATAGCGGCCCCAAACCTCTATCTTTAGGGTTCCTTAAGCCGCCGCAGCTCGCGGTCTGATGGGGCCTCGCTCCCCGGCTGCCCCAGGAGCATTTATCAGTCAACTCTGCCGTTTCCAGCATGCACATCCTAGCGCCTGAGCACGCTCCCGCACCACGATTTCTGCCCGTCTAAACGCAGGAGTTGCTGCTGGCCACTGCTCCCTACAATATTCTCAATAAACTGATTAAATGCCGACATTTCAACTTCACCAAGAATCCCTCAAACTTTCTATCATATAGTGCAGCACCGTCAGTCCTCATGTGAAATTCTAGTGAGCACACAAAAGCCACTTCTGGCAGCAGTTCAAGTTCCCAGCACAGCTCACCTGTGTAGGTTGTACTTACAAGACTTCACATCATGACGTGCAGAACTATTTTTCCAATTAATTTTTATTTGGGTTTCCATTGTTTACAGCATTGATACAGGAATAATTCATGCAAATTTATCACCTTAAATACAGCAGAGAGAAAACTCACTGGTAAGAGAATTTTGAAGAGCTCCATCAACATAACAATGAGAAAAAAACAAGTAGCAGCAATAAGATAAAGTGCACTTAGCTGACCTTCTTTACTACGAGTTTGGGGAGGAATGGTTTTGGAATCGCCAGTTCTAAAGATTGATCATTTAATGAATACCAAAAGAGAACAGCCTGTTTGCTTGGTAGTTTTCATTCCTCCACCACTCTGCATTAATTAGGTACAGCTGTATTTTGTTCAAGAGGAATCCAGCTCCTGGGCCTTTCTGTAAAAGTTTGATTCTTGATCATTCAGGCTTCTAGGGACAAGGGTTACACACATATTTAAAAGTTCTTCCCCCCTATGTTAGCAGTTTTGCTTCTTAAAAAATTCAAGTGGTTCTTTCTGTAGGTTGGGTTTCAGCACTGCAGTAACAATACCTATGCTACTGAATCTGAACTGGTCAGAAACACATGTTGGCAAGACACCAGATTCTGAGAACTCAATCTCTTTTCCCTTTACAGATCAGATACTGGCTTAAAGATCAGCTCACTTATCAGATTTCCCCTAAAGGCCTGCTGATGAGATGCTAACATCATGTCTTCAAAAGCAAGGTCAGCATTTCAGGTAGCTTAGAGCTGCTGAGCAGCAACACGTCATCTCCCTCTACTTGGAGGTGACAATTTCCTAGTGCATCAGGAATGTGCTCAGTGATTTACCTCAAAGGCACAGCACACAGCTTATTATAAATGTGTATGCGATAGCCTGAGAGAGAGATCTGACACTGATTCACATGATACCTGCAACAGAGTAAGAGTGGATGACTCCACTGACTCCAGCAGACTTCACCACAAGCCCAGAGAACACATTTCCAGAGGCAAGAAGACAAACTTCTGTCTTACTCACCCTCAGATCTGATCCAAGCACATTTATGTCCTGGTAGTTGCCTTAGGAAACTGACCACGGTCAGTGGAGTCCTCTAATTAAAGTGGCCTTTCAGTCTGGGTTGGATTCAAAGCTGTTGGCTGGAGTTAAAGGTGTTTGTTTCCTGCATTCCAAGGACTTGACAAGTCTCACTATCGGCTCCTACGCAATCAGGGTACTTCAAATCTCAGAACAGCCAAAAGTACTTACTGACATTTCATTATTTTTACTCCAACAAGCAGCTTCTTCTTTCTGGAACTTTCACAACACACAAACAGGGAACTTGTCACAGGCATATATACTCACACCTGAGCATGAAGAACTCCTAAGGCCAGCTGATACTGTCAACTGAAAAGTCTCACTAAGAAAACCCACCCCACTGCTCTAAGATAACCCACATTCTCTGAAGTGTGATACTGAACTTATGTTGTCACTACTCTCAAAACTACAGGATCTGATTTTGGAATTCATCAGATATTTCTGTGAGGAACAGAAAGTTCATACCCAACACATGGCAAAATACTGATTCACCAAGAGGAAAAGAAACTTCACAACATAGGAACCTAATCCTGGTGCTGCTGAAATCAGTGTGAATTTCTCCTCTATTGAATCCAACAGAAAGAGATTCAAGTTCTTAAATTTCCAAATCTTATGCTCCAAAATAAAAACTGCTTCAGGTCAGGACAAAATTAATAATTTAATCTCTTTTCAAATAAAGAATGTCTTAAAAAAATAAGCTGCCATAACTCATTCTTGCCCTGGTTTGAAATATAAGGAACAGGCCTCCCCTTGGCCCCAGAGGACCTGTGCTTGCCAGCTCATTCTCATCCCTTTAACAGAAGAATATCAAATCATATCACTGCATGGACTGCAACAGCCTATGGGAACTCTACATGAAGCAAAATCTCTTACAGCTTGTAATCCACATGCTGTTCTTGTGGCCAAACAGTGGTAATGGAATTCCTAGGGTTTGCTTCCAGAAACACAGCTGTACATTTCCAATAAAAACCTCACATTCATCAGCTCCTCTCCTAAGGTAGTTCATTAAGATTCTGCCAATTGGCTTTTCTTTCCTGTTTGTCTTCCTCAACAAGCTGCCAAGTTACCAGGACTACCTCCTTCAAAGGAGCTAGTTACATCTTCACAAACTATTTGTCCTTAGTGTGAAATGGGCCAGACTGCACCTAGGATCTTCTCTTAATAGCTCTTAATTCCAAAGACAATAAGCTTAACCAAAGCAAAGTCTCAGTCCCTCTGCAAGAGAGCTGGGGTTTGTTCCTAGGTTTAAACATACTGACAGAAATAAACCTTTCTATGAATGGCCAAGGGTGATTCTCTTTTGTGTTCTAGAGTAAGGGAGTATTAACCTAGCAGATAGGCCTGCAGAGGCTACAAATGCATTGTGAAACCATCAGTATTTCTGTGCATACACAGCTGCTTCTCACACGTACAGCAACTTGGGGCTTGCAAGTCAGAAATTTTATCTCCATGAAGTAAAACGAGCGGCTCCACGGAGATGTGTTAAAACAACTTTTAACCTGGTAAACATTTGTTTGCTTGGTTTAACTTTGTTACTGTACTTAATTCTGCTGTAAGAAGCCCCTTGTAAATATGAAGCACACACTCCTTCTGAAGTAGCCTGGTCGCACAAGAAGAAAAAAGAAGAGTTATAAAACAGCTAGTGTTTAGAGGTGGGACACGAAACAGGGAAGCAGAATCCTATTGTTCACACAGCAACTGGAAACAGCAATAGGCTTTTGCTCATTCCCTTTAGGGAATTCCATCACCCACCATGTTCTCTGCAGTAATTAAGAGAGCACTGAACGGAATCAGTGTTGCTTTTCTCTTCTTCCCACACTATCTGCTTTGCTGTAGGTACTGATGTGTGAACATGTTGAGTTCACTGTCAAGCCAACCCGCTTTATTCCTGCAAGGATAGAAAGTCTGCATTAGGTGAAGTAAAGCAATTCTTCTCAAACTCACCTGAAAGAAGCATGGCTAAAATAAGTGAATGGCAAGGTCAGAGGCCCATTCCAAAGTGCTGCTATCCCTCAGCCTTCCTCAGCTCAGTAACACTTGTCTGCTAAAAGACCCTAGGCTTTGAGGTTCAAAACAAGATCTTATTCACAACTGCACATTGGTCTTATTGTGCAGATAAGGAACATTTGGAAAGTATCACCTGGACAGCCTTTGCAGCGTGAAGAAAAACATCACATAACTGTATGAAAGCAAGGGTGAGACTGTGCATTATTTTCTAATAGCCTGAATGAGCAGAGAACTGTATGTTGTGATAGATGTGAAGGAACTGCAACTCCAAACAAACTAAAGACAGGAAAGAAAAGGTGTTTTGTCACAGAAAAGGTGACTGTCAACAGTACATGGGAAAGTACATAGTGAAAGGGTAGGGAAACTTGTTAGGGAAAGATGCTGATGTCTGCACATCAAACACTATGGCGGAAGGACTGCACTCAGATACACCTCACTCTGAACATCCTGGGGCAACCACATAAAAAACCAACTGCATGCAAGTATCTGTGTCTGTGGGATAACAAAATCTCACCTGAGCAGTTTTGCTTTGCTCTGCAGCGAATCCAGAACTTCAATTTTTTTATTCATGGCAGAAATATCCTGCTCAAGATTCTCCCGTGTGACATCCACTTGTTGACACAGGTGAGCAAATGTTCCAGCAAGCTCTCTGAAACAAGAATGGTTGCATATGATGGAAATTAAGACTGAGCAGCAAATTCAAAGAATAAATCCCTTTGATGTATATTGATGATACTGACTCAGATGTTCACTTTTCCACTCACAAGAAGAATATTTTAGGGCATCACAGCAACTTGAGAGAGAAGAACATTAAGACCAATGCTTAACAGGACCCAAATATTATCCTTTTTTGCATCACTGACATAATATTTTAAAATACATGCATTGTTATGTTTTGAAATCTGGAATTCAATATACAGACTTATCTTGCTTTAACAAGGAATATAATTTAAAAACCCCAAACAAGAAACGCAACAGAATTACATAGAATCACAGAACTGCTGAGGTTGGAAGAGACCTCTGAGATCATCCAATCCAACTGCTTGCCCTGAGCTCACAATCCCACCTAAGCTAAGCTACTATTACTAAACCAATTTAGACAAAGTTTTAGCTGAATGCAGGCAACTCACTGCTGGACTTGGTGGCTGCAGTTAGAACCTGTGTAGCTGACAATGAGCTGCAGTTTCTCACTAGCATACTCCACAAACTGCCGTTTGAAAGCTCGCTCTTTTGCTTTTGTGGTCCAGGTGAGCCGTTCGTATACATAAAGGAGCCCGTAAAGGCCAAAAGAGAGGGCAATCAGCCTCCAACCCACAGCCTTCCAGACCTAAAGGAAACACAAGGGAAAACAAATGAGACAATCATCATCTAGGAATAATGTGAACTCCTAGTGGTGGTGCATGAAGCAGAGTGCTTTACGTTGCACGCAAAGAGCCAGACAGATAACCCTGACTTGCAAGTGGTTTCACTGGTCAGACACCTCAGTACTGATGTCCAGCCTACAAAACAAAAACACCTAACCTAGCATACTAGGGCTCTGTATGGGTTAACCTCCCCAGCATATATACATGTGACATCTGCAAGGGCAGGACTTTGTCTGGTTCAGAGTCTGTTTCTGAAGTAAAAGATGTTCCTACGCGACCGTCTCCCCTCTGAGCAATCACCCACCTCCGGACACTGTGACACCAGAATAGCAGGTAGGTATGGAATTAGCACTACAGAAATGCAAGAGGAACTAGAGTTAAGGTATGCCTCTAGAGTTTAGGGAGAATTTAGGTTCAAAATATTCATTACTTTCAAGACAGAAAAGTAGAAAGTGCTGATTTTCTCTGAAATAAATAAGGCACAGTAACAAAAAACTCAGTGCTCTTCTCTCCTTCCAGGTGGGAAGATACACATGATCAGAGGTTCTTGGTAGATATTTCTCAGAGCCTTTTTAATGAATCTGTACGATACTTCAAAGGGTTACAACAACAATGATCCTGCCTCCAAGCCTGCTGTGCAAAAATCAGCTCAGTATCTATACTCGAATGTAAGATCAAATGAGAAGGTATTTCACAATCTGTGGCTAGCAAATCTCTACAGGATTCAGCAGTGCAAGCGCTTTCCAACTCTACTTCTATAATGCTGCTCAGATTGTCAACGCACCACACCACCAACCACGATGATTCCCATGGAAGTTCGTGAAGTTAAGGAGGCCAGCCCAGTCACCATCGACACCATGAGTTCTTCCTGGGTCATAGAGCCCTGAGGCAAAGGAGGCAGACTAGGATTTGCTGGTGTTAAGGGGCGTTGAACCTAATTAGAAAAGCGGTGACAAAACAGAACCAAATTACAGGATAAGAGAAGGCAAGCCACTGCCCTTCCCACAAAGACTTCAGCAGCCATTGAAACGATGAACATCGCCCTAACCTCTACCATTCAATTAGGCATCTTACCTGGTCATTATAGCCCATCAAGGCCCGACGACCATTCTTTGGTCCCAAAAATCTGTTCACCAGCATTGTCCAACCAAGAGAGAAATGGAATTCTATGTCCTCTTGGAAGTCAGCACAAAGCTTGTCACAGTTCAGATCGTAGCTGAGCATGAAGCACTGGCGGGGAATTAACATGTCTATCTGGCCCCTCAGGGAGACTGGGAGGAGAGGCTTTAAACCATCTGCACAGACAGAAAAGGGAAACACTGAAAAGTGGCTGTTGAATTCACAACTTGCATTATGTAATCAGGATGGTTATGGGTTGTTCCATCCTCCACAGTTATTTTCCTTTGTACCTTAAACTTCCTAAACCCAAGTGTGTTGCAAAGTGAGAGATACATTGTGAATTACTATTTGATTCTTAGTTCTTCAGGTCAGCCCAGAAGGTAATCTTTCCATGGACCCTCCTAAATCCTTACAGGTAGTTGCTGAAACTTACAACAGTAGCTTAGAAAACAGAATCTGAAGGCCAGTTCTACAAGTGTTCAGGCACCACACCCCTATCAACGTTTACGTTGAGACAGGCACCTAGTTACAAGTCATTCACATTTCACTAGGATCTTGGCTCTCTCAAGTATCCAAAATCACAGTTCCTCTCTGCAATGGGGACTATGCTGATGGTACATATTCATTATCAAATCACTTTACGAGTTCAGACAGAGTGGAAAAAGCATTAGCCTATACCAATCAAGATGAAAACTAAGAAGGCTGCACATCAGCCATCAGATTAAAGAGAAACCCAGAACATCTACCTAGTTACTTTGTACACTTAAAGGAAAGGCAAATGCTGCCTGCTGAACTGACCTATCATTTCTTGCTGCATCGTCTGCAGGGATGTTGTGATTGCATTGGAGCAACGATCTGACATATTACGGCCTAGGCCTTCCTCAATGTGTTTATGCAGCTCCTGACACACAAAGAAAAGGTTATTCAGCTTAAAATAAATATAGCCAAGATGCAGGCTGCCAGTTAAAAAAACCCTCCCAGGACTGCAGAATACAGTTTGCCCACTGTTCTAACATGAATTTCCTTTTTTCCCCTCCATTCTTCAACGCAGAAGAAAACATAAATAAAAATATTTCACATGTGCTCTCTGGCCTAGGAAAACTTCTGTTTGATCCATACAATGTCATACACAATATGAATTTGCCTCTAACTTTATTTTAAAATATAATCTATTTCTTCCTTCTTTTTACTTTTTAAGAGGTTCACTTTTTACAGAAGCTATCCAAACACATGAGACATTCCAAAGAAAAAAATTCACAACACGAAAGCTTAACCCACACCTTAGCTGGAAGAATTTTAAGCATCAATTGGCACAATTCCTGACCCAGAGCAAAACAAGCCTTTGAAAAATCACTTAGGAAACCTGTAAATAGCAAACATCACTTACACTCTTGTAAACTTTAAGAACTACTTGAGAAGGATGAAAGTCTGCTTGGTATTCATCCACCAACACAGAAAGACGCCTGATTTCTTCTGCCATTGCATTTGAAACCTAGAGAAAGAGGAGAGAACGGGGTTTCCATATGTTCTGTCCTCAGTAGAGACAGAAGGCCCCCACTGAAACTTGCATTTCTCAGTCAGCATTTCTCCAAGCATGAGACTGTGCAGTGCCAAGTGGCCACTGTGCCCCAGCTGCAAAATGCAATGGTGGTGACTGGCAAACAAAGGTGACAGAGAAGTATGTGCATCTCTGCTATGTGTTACAATGCAGACAGAAGAATAAGACAACACAAGACTTGTGAAAAACGAACAGTCCTTCTCTATTTATTCTGTATATCTATACTCCTTACCTGCCTCTCCACTTCTTCTGTGATCTGTTTTATTTTCCGCTTGTAATCATAAGTAAGCAGCTCCAGCTGTTTGTCAATGAATCCCAAACGTTCCTGCCGTTCCTCTCGCATTTCCAAACAGTAAACCCTAGTGGGGGGAAAAAAAAGACTTGTTCTTCAAAACCTCACCAAATGCTGTATTCTGCTTTTAATTTTAAATGCTCTCGTTCCCTTAAGTTTCTCCAAGGACAGGAGCTTCAGTTATGCAAGCACCAAGCACTGGCTTTGCTCACCGCTGTTCCTGGGCAGCGACGTGGACAGAATCCATGATGAGACGAACATCTTCTGCAATCTGCTTTGCTCTCACCGTATGCTGCTCAAATTTTGTTTTCACTGCTGACTGTGAGATGCATTCCTGTGCAAAAAAAGGCAGCCCAAGGTTAGAAGCAGGCAGAAGCAAACTAACACAGATTCTCCTTCTGGTATAATTTATTTCCAAAATGCAGCCCCACCCCACATTTATAAACTCTAGCCACTGGCCTTTTAGGACTAAAATCTAAACATAAGTTTATACTCAATGCTCACCTCAAATCTTCTCTCGAAGTTCTGAAACTCAAACATTCTTACTTGAAATCCATCTGCCAATGCTCCACCTGGGAGAAGGAAGTAGAAAGCAACCTCTTAAATTTTATGAAAGCAACTGGATGTTGGACATCAGGAAACATCCCTGCTTCATCTCTAAGTCAATGCAGAAAGTGCTGCTAAGTCATCTCTTTGTTCTGACTGCTCATCCCAATTTTATCCACATTTTGGAACAAAACAGACTCTATTTTCTTCACTGTGAGAAAACAGGATTTTTTCCATTAGAATCCTCACCTCCTTCTGGCATCCCTTGAGCTCTCTGAATCCTGGCATTCAGCACTTCTTTTGCAGACACAAAGAAAATTCTATCTCCTGCCTGGGCTCGATCCACCACACCCAGTTCATCCACTAGGAAACTGGTACAGCGCTCCATGTGCTGCCGGCGCACCTGAGGGATGACCAGGATAAAGCCCACATGCAATTAAATCTGCTTTATGCTATCTTAAAGGTAAGAGCAAGCACCCAGATGACCTCTGCTGGTCTAAGTCACCAATTCGAAAAAGTAAGAAAGAAAAAACTTGTCTGTTTCATGGAATCTTCCAGAGGTTATCAAAGTGACCCAGCTTCAAAAGTCCCCATGAAACCTTTGACTTCCAGCTCAGAAATGTCAAGAGTCATGCTCCCTCTACACTGCACGAACCCCCCAGACTGTGCAACAATCATGTACAGCAATTTAGGATGCTACCCAGAAGGGCCAGAGTCAAAACGGACTCTTTAATACACATGCACAGAAAAGGAACTACAACACATCACAAACCTCTTCCATGTATTCTGGTTCAGAGGCAGATGCATCCCAGCGGTTATTTAAAATAAATATATTGGGTCGAGACAGACGTTCATTCACCTTGTGGAAGAACTGTTTCTCCTAAGCAAAACAGAACAAAACCTCTTACAATTAAGAAGTCCTCTTTTCTTTCTTTTTTTTTTTTCAATTTACCCAAATTGACTGGAAGTGGACTTGAACATACTGTTTGCATCAATGTTGACTCAGAATTTGCCACCAGAACAAATACATCAGCATCTAGACAGAATTTGTCGATCCAGCTGTCCAGCTCCGTGGTGACATCGATGCCAGGGCTAGCAATAAAAACAGAAGAAACATTACCAGGCTGTGGAAACAGCAAAACCAGAAAAACAAGGGTTAGCAAGAACTGTGCTTCAGCTTTTCAGAGCATTATTTTCCCAGTCTGAGCTACAGTGTCTTGACATGACACAAAGTACAGGCTAAAAGGAAGTACCAATCAAAAGTGCTGACTGCCAGCTACAGCAAAAGGACTTTAGTCAGTGTCATAAATTAGAACTAGGTCAATTTCCTTGATATTTGGAGACATTTCTGTAATTAATCTGCAATAAGCAGCAAAGGAAAGAAAGGTATTTCTCACCTGTCCATTAGCACCAGGTCATCCTTTAAGAGAGGACATTTGGAATTGGGCCACATTACACTGACCAGGCTGCCAGCGTTCAGAAGTTCATCTTGATGAAGGGCATGAGCCAGCTGGTTTACTGTCTAGTAAACAGATGAGTAATTTACAACATCTCCTCTATGCTAAGCCCCATTAAGAAAATTATGTTCCCTTCAGAGCCGTTCACAGACAATTTAAGATAAAATCCAACTCCAAATCACTCCAAGAGGTTTTACACATAAAACTTTCTTCAGTCACCCAGTAAGAGTAGGAGAAATTTTCCTGTCATGAAAGGCTACAGAGGAATTATCAGGAAGTCTGTGCCTTCTACCAGTCAAACAGAGCTCAGAACTTCCTGAGTCATTGATTTGGCTCCATGATGTCACTAACAAATAAAATGCATCTTTTTTTTTTCATAAAATGAACAAGTTCCACCCTGTAACTTGATCCATTTCTCTCTTCTTACATCTAAAGTAAACCTGTTCTTCATCTTTACTACCTTATTAGAATTCTTAACTACGGAATTTATTTGTAGTGCTTTAACTTTTCTTGTTCCTTCTCTATTTTAGCACTCTTAAAGTGCTCTTCTCCTCTACTTTACACTTGAGAAAATTGTACCTTGACACTCTTCTTTTCCTCTGAGCCTTCAGTAAGCAGGAATGCATCATGTCCATCTGTCCCTTCTACACGCAGGAAACAATTAGTGGTGTGTCCAATGCCTGAAGGAAGCACTTTGTCCCATAGCATGGCATTTATCACAGTGCTCTTCCCATTACTCGTCCTGAAGTCAGATGAAAGAATAGTATAGATAGACTGCTGAGATTCAGGTAGACTCATTTTGCTATTACAAAACCCAATTCCTCTAAACACAAGCAGTAGCAGAAGCATAAACAATTTAGTTGCCATAGGCAGCTTGCAAAAAAGACTGCTCTATTTTCTCACTTCAAGAATTCTTCCAAACCAAAGAATTAGGTGCCAGATTTGTCTCCAGTTTACAAGATGACTAATACCAGGGACATGCACATTACAAGCAAGAGCTGCAGCACCAGTGTTTCTATAAATATTTTCACTGCCTACAATCCTAAAGATGCCAGTTGCCTTACTGAGCAGGGAGCACAGGCAGTAAGCACATGACCCACCTTCCAAAAAAAGCCACTTTCATGTGTCGTCTTGCCAACACTTCACTAATACCGCTGACTTTTGACAGGTAGCCTTTGACTTCCAGAACCTGCTCTTCTGTGGTGACAGGATCAAGCTCGACATTCTTGTGTGTTTCTAAAATCAAAATACATGCTGTCTCTAAATTCCAGAAAGCACCTGTCTCAGTACTGGGTGAAACACTTCCTCACAATGGAATGTGCATAATTAAACGTTCATCTGTGTCCCGAAGACATGTGGGTAAACCTGACACACATAATTACATCTGAGACAACTTTGCATCAACTTTTATCAGCTAGTCTCTGCTGTATATCTAGTGACCATTCTCATCCTTTGCACTGCCTTAAAGAGAACAGAACCAACACTTTAAACACTCTGGCACACTTGAAAATCTTCTGTGTCTTAAGCCATTAAAGCCAATTACTGGCATAAGCTACATGTCACTAACAATAACATGCCTAAGCAAGAATACAGAAAGAATTATAGGCAAGACACCTGAAGGAAATTGTGGATTTTATTAAATCCCTTCCAAATAACACAAAACCCAAGGACAGCTCACTAGCTAGACATTTAAGTGAATGGAAGCGGTTCTGGTCTGTGTTTGGCAGGGTGGTACATGGGCAAAGCACCATTATGCACTTGCAGTTGAAGAACTGAGCTTACCTTCCAGGAACGAGGAGCTCTCGTTGATGTATGCAGCCAGCTGCTCAAAGATGCCATTTATTTTCTTCTTTGCAGTGACAAAGTGTTTAAGTGGAGAAGCATTTACCTCAGCCATGTGTCTTTTATCCTTCTTCACTGCAACTATTGAGTTGGAACGAGTGAACAACAGGGACATTGCGCTACAGGTAAAAAAAAACCAATAAATAAGGATGGCTCGCCAAGTGCCAACAGCTATGCAACTAAGCATCTTACCAAGAGCCAGATAAACAGGCGTCTGAAAAACGACCTTCTTTATTTCACAAAGAAATTACACCACTTCCCGCAGCTGGAAATTACTCATCAGAAATTAAAGATATTATCTTTCCTTCTCTCTTCCATCAAGCAGACCCCCAAGGATCACTTCTCCCTGCTTACGTTCTGGATGAGTTACGCGTTCACAAGTCAGACATGGCCAGCTCGAGTCCCTCTTGAACGGGAACGACCGCAGCTCTCCTGCCTTCGCCTCTGTCCCGCAGCTCTCCCACTGACGCCAAGCCCACCCCGTTCCTGCGGCAGAGGGAGCAGGGGATGAAGGACACAGGCCGCCAAGCTCGGCGATCGGCCGGGCTCTGCTCCCCGGCCATGGCAGTGCCTGAGGGCTGCGCAGGGCAGGCGCCCGAGGCTGCCGCCCTCACCTTCCCCTCACACCTCAGCGCGCCCGGCGCGCGCCAGCAAAGGGCGGGAAGCGCCGCTCTCGCGCGCCCCTCTCCCCGCCGCCCTGCCGAGAGCCGAGCCCGGCCGGGCCCGCAGGGGCTTGGGCTTGGGCTTGGGCTTGGGCTTGGGCTTGGGCTTGGGCTTGGGCTTGGGCTTGGGCTTGGGCTTCCCTTGCCTTGCCTTGCCGCCGGGCCCGGCCCCCCCTCACCTTCAGCGCCGCTCCCCTAAGGCCGCCATGTTCTCGCACCGAGGCTGCGCCCCGCGGCGCCGTCATCACCGTGCGCGGGGCGGGCCCGTCTCGGGGCACCACGGGAGCCGTAGTGCCGCGGCGCCGCCTCCCGCCGCAGTGAGCACACAGGGACGGCCTCGGCGTGGGGCAAGGGTTTAATGCGAGTCAACGTACAGCTCCCGCACGCCTCCCGTGACAGGCTCCTCATTACCTCCAGGCACCGCGCTAGGCACAGGACCGATGCAGCAACACCAGTGAAAAACACCAAGGCAGCCCAATAAATACACCTCAGAGATTGGCCTATCTTGTCCCTTCGTTTGGTAACAGAGGCTCCTGGATTTCATTTAACAAGATTTAGTATTGGTTTACTTTTCAAACTGATTGTCCCTGCCTGCATTTTCTTCCCTGGGGCACCCGTGCGTGTGTAGCCTTGACACAGACCTAAAAAGTGGAAGGAAAGCGGTGGAGAGCCTTGCTCTGGCCCGTTCATACCCTGCAAAGCACCTCGGCAGCGCCGGCACGCCTGAAGCTCTCCTGCCCGCATTCATGTGGCCCACCCTAGCCACAGGGCTCTGCGCCTGTCAATTAGACAGCAGAGAACTAAGAGCAGGAGGTTTTTGCCTAAGGACAACCATGATGTGAATGTACTGCTTGTAAAATACACTGGTCTGGCACAGCCAGAGCAGAAGAGCATCTGGTAAGCAGAGCAGCCACAGAAAGGCTTTCTTCCCTTTCCCTCTCTAACCACGGGTCTAGCTGGAACAGACTTCCACACCTACCAGTTCAATCCTAATCTACTTTCCAAACACTCATTTCTTACAGTCCCAACCCCACTGGGAAGAGTCTGTAGTGGAGTGTTTTGCTTTGGCATCTCAAATAATGGAAATACTGAATAATTATTTATTCTAAGCACCAGGGAAAGCTCTTTGATGGCCTCTTCAAATTAGATGCAAAGAAAATTATTTTTTAAATGTCTGAACTGGAATGAGGCCAACAAAGACCATTGGGACCTTGAGTTGTTATCCAGACTGATTAGAGCTTTTGACAGTCTTAGGTGGGATAGAACAGAGCCAATTCAGCAGCAAAGCCCTGACTGATCAAGTTGTTCTCAGTCTCCCTTTTCTCAGTTTTACCTAAGCATATCAGTATGGTTTGAGAGTGTCTGGGTCCACGTGCTCCTCTCTGCTGCACTAACAGACTTCACTCTAACTCCAGAGGTGAAATACCACTAACCCACCTTCCTTTGGCTAACTGGAAGCACCTACATTGCCACTGCTGCTGCTTGGAACTTTGTGATATGCTTCCAAGGACTGCAAGGAGGTAAGGATCAGATGAGCTTCAGGCTCTTATTACCAAGGTTCATCTGGTAAGATATTTAACTGTTATGACTCCTGGAGTCAGCTCCCTGATTGGTCTATTTGGAGTAGCATCCAGGAATTATTGTCTACCGTTCAGTCTCGTATATGCTGTGGATGAAATCTTCAGCTACTTGGAGAGAGAACTTGTGACTTGCCTCTAAAACAATTGGATTTCCAGTCCAGGAAAGCATTTTTGTAAGGCAAACCAATCAGAGATGGTTCAAGTAAATCACATTTCCAATAAACTTTGGATGAGGAGCAGAATCAAAAACGAAGGCACAAAATCCCCTTCCGAATTCTACAGCAATATTCCTAGATATTGTCTGCAGTATCAGAGACAGAGATCTTCCAGTGGTGGAGTCTTAAAATATCGATAAAAATCAGTATCCAAATAGCTTTGATTAATGCCTTAGAAACTCTCAGCAGCATTCCCTGTTTCCACTCCAAGTCAGCAGTGAGCAGGGCCAGGGAAAGGTCCTTGCTGTGATGCATGGCTCTAGGGGTCAAGAAAGGACACTGCAATGTAACGGGTTCCTTTGGTGGTTGGGAGACCTTCGTGGTAGTGGGTCAGGCGTCCGGGGTGCATCAGGGTCCACCCTTTCCGTGGAGCTCGAATGGAGCAATTGTAGCGCAGGAACCGGCAGCCTCCTCCCTGGTGGGAACAAAACAAGAGACGCAAGGGCTCAGCAAGAGCACCTCAGGGGAAGGGTCTCTGCCTTCCCCTGGCAGCCCTGCTGAAAACGTACAAAGGCACCTGGGAATTCTGTGTTTTGATGCTTTGAAAAAATCCTTGTGCCCTAGCCCAGTCATTAACTACAGTCCTGGGTTGAAGCAACCAGATATGTGTAAGGAAAGGGAGTTCAGCTGCCTGGGCTGCTCAAGAGGCTGTACTGCACTGCTGACAGGCTGGCAAACACTCACCTCATAGTCTATTCCGACTCGGTTCAAAGCAATATTAATGGTAAAGGTGGAAGCATCGTGATGGGGCATTAAGGAGGGCTGCTCATCAGGTTTGTAGCGAACTACAAAGGCTAGCTCAAACTGAGTCTGCAGGAGAGAAAACAAAGTGCACATCTGTCAGAGGGTAGAGCAGTCCATGGCTAGCGAGCTGCAGGGCACATCGCTGCACTGCTAAGAGAGGCAGGCACCAGTAAGGCAGGACAACGTGACTGGGAAGCAGTGTATTTCTGAAGCAGGTATTTAGGTCACGTCCCAGTGCCAGTTTCTCCACACTGAGGGACAGTATGCATATGGCTAGAGCATTCTAGCAGTCTTTTCACAAAGCTGCAATTGGAGGAGGTGCTGAGTTGACCACAAGTGTTGATGGTAAGGTGTGTGTATACCTTGGTATAGTATCCTGGGTACAGTTTCTCTGTGATGGGTGCAATGTAGTCCAGAAGAAACTTATACCATTCCCTCTCAAAGCCAATTTGGTTCATGTGTATGTCAATAGTCGGGACGTTCTCATATCCCCCTTGTATTCTGCTGTCCTGAAATAGAATCATGAAAATATTCATAAGGACGAGAACCTTGGACTTCAGGAATGAAAAGTGCTTGGCTTTGGTAGCTAGAAATAAACATAGTGTTTATTTATAAGAATTTCCAGGATAGAAAACTCATTTCAAACAATAATTTAAACCTAAACTAAAAAATATTACCATCAGAAGGGCTGAACACTGTAGCTTCAGAGGATACTGAAGAAGATTCAGAAAAAAATCATTTAAGAAGAGGAGCAAAACCCAGAGAGTTAACTGGAATAAAAATTAAAGTATTGCCTCCAGTTTCCTGGTTTAACTGTGGGACCTACTGTCACCTACAGGAGGCACTGCTGCCACCCAGCATTCAGGACAATGGTGTGACCCACAAGTTAAAAAGCTCCTGCTTTTTCTTACCGTGTTGTCACCTGTGGACCACTGGCCATAATGTTCCATTTCTTCCACCAGCTCATCACAGGCAGTGTCAGTGAATATGGGGAACCAGTAAACATCTGGGCAGGGCTGCAGAAAGCAGACAGGTGAGAACAGCAGAAACCAGGGCAGGTGTTTGAGGCAAAAGGATTCTGACCAAAGTGACTGTAGACTGAATCGGTTTAAGCAGCAAGTAACTAAAATACTGAAGACAGAAACGTGTCTTTTGATTTACATGCTCCACTTCTACTTAAGGGAGCTGGAGATGTACTTCTAGAAGAATCTGGCTCTAGACATACTTTCAAGGTCCTGTTTCCTCTGGATCTGAAAGACTACAAGGTCATGCTGAACTGTCCCAGAATGACAACAATGATGACACAAGTGCTGTCCTGATGCTAGTGCCTCATTCTGATGGGCAGGAGTGATGTTTTCTTACCATTTCTACCAATTTCCCTTTCAGGGCTGCTGTGTAGTTTTCATGGATGTACTTTTCTCTCCAGTCCTGCAGTTAAAGCATAAGAGAAGTCATTTCAGTAGGGCCTGGTTGAAGAGGCAATGAAAGACCAGGTACTTCTGCAGCAGTATTGCACAGGCTTTGAAGGTCCAGATGTTATGAACCACGTAAACACCCTCTCTTTAAATTCTGTGACCCTGCTCCTTATCCCACCCGAGATTACATTATCAGAACACCTGGACCTGCCTTGTTGGTTAAGCTAGTCATTAAGTCTTCTTCCCATGCCATGTTACTAAGCCTGCTGAGCATGCAGGTTATCTCACCTCAGGATTGCTGAATATTTGCCAGAGGTCATTGTGGAGATGAGATGTCTGGTAGTTCTCCAGGGACAGTATGTGTCCAAACTGATGCCTATTTGTAAGGTACATAAAGACTCCCTGCAGGACAGAGGGAAAAACGATCAAGCTTTGTTTCCAGTACTCAAATTTCTGTGAGCCACTACGAAACACAAGCAGTGAAGAGTTCCCCAGTGATGATGGTTCTGCCCATGCTGTTCATTTACTCATTTTGGCTCCTGTGGGCCTTCAATTCAGTCTCCAACCTGGATATGAGGAACTTTGAGAAGTTACAGCCAGAGCCAGTAACTCTGTGCCTCCTGTCAGCCAGGGTTAGAAGCAGAGCAGCTGCTGTGACGTCAGGCTGTTCCTTCCTACCCTGTCAATCCCATCTGGAACAGCCCTGAGTAACCCCAAAAGAACAGCCCAAGAAGAAAAGTGTAATCCATAGTTAGTGGCCCCTGGCTCTATGTGGCTTCACAGCAAACAGAAATGTTCCAAGCCCGCACAGCACTGAATAATGCCAGTTCACCCTGTCCCACGCCCTGGCAGAGCCCAATGCCTTGGAACTACTTATTTTGTCACCTCCACCATGACATGCAGCGTTCCCCTGCCAGCCTTGACTGACCTGATTCCGAACGTTGTGGCAGAAAGCCATGTCAGCATCCAGCTTGCCACTGTGGAACAGGTCTGCCTGGTCAAGCTCCGATCGCAGAGCCTTAGCTTTAACCATGTAAACGCTGCTGACATAGGGAACGTTCCAAAGCCCTCTGAAACACAGGGGTAGGAGAAGAAGACTCAAAATACGACCAAGACAGAAAATGCTGGAGTTGACAGGGTGGCAGATAGCACTGAGGTATCAGCCAGGCTTGCCTCAATGAGCCGACTCAGAACAGTAAACCATACCAACAGGGATTGTCATTCCAGAAAAAAAGCACTCATGTTGTCCAGAGCCTTTAAGCTGCACAAATGCTAGAACACTGTGAAAGCAATTCATTGCTACTGTGTTTCTGCTAGGGAATAATTAAGCTGGAATCTCTTCCCAGAGAGATCAACATTTATTTTTTCCAGTGATTAAAAAAAAAAAAAAAAGCCAGCCAAAAGTGCATAAGCTGATCTCCAGCATTTATGGCACATATAACAGGCTGAAAAAAAAAGAGAGGGCCTCTCAGGAATATGAATGAGGCAGTATTTTGTGAATCTTCCATTTAAAAAAAAAAAGCTACCTGATAAAGACTAAACAGCACTCTGCAGGATTTTAAAGATCACACTAACCATGATCCATAGGTGGGAAAACATGCCATGAGTAAGATGAAGTCATTTCAGCAGTCAGGACTCTCAAATTCTTATTCTGATCATAATATGCCCGAAGTATCTTATCATCGCTGCTCAGGGGAGAACATAGAGGAGCTTCCAAATGGGAAGCTTCTTTCCCTTTCCTACACACAAAGATAGAGATTACAGCAGCAGGAAGCCCTCTTTGCATACTCACACCCTCCGCCTTTGAACGATATCCACATAATCTTCCGAGCGGGCGTAGTAGCCATCAGGGCTCAGTGCTCCCCAGAAATTTGACCACAGCTTCTCGTGACGGCTTACCAGTGGGGCAATCACCAGCCTGTGAGCACGGGAGAAAAAGACATTGCAGGACAGGATGTTACCACAGGAAGAAAAGGAAAAGATTTACAAAACACAAGACCATAGGAGTTAGATTCTTCCTCACACAGCTGCTGTCGCTCTTAAGTTTGTCGGGATAAAATTCCATATAAGAAAGGACAAATAGGGTCACAATCTCCGATCCAACTGCACCCCGCAGCAGATCTCTTAGAATCCACTTTGTTCTAGTGCCTACACAAAGACAAAACTTGGGATGATTTGCATCCAAGGACTACAACTACGGTAAAAAGACCAAACAGGAAGTGTTTCTCTAACGTTTCATCTCTGACACTGCTCTCCTAGTGCCTTGCACGTCTCAGTGACAAGAGAGCTCATTGTGTACTTCATGTGAAAGATGGCCAGTAAGGATGGCTCAGACCAAAGAACTCACTTGTTCTGTTCAATGAGGATCCTCAGAGTCTCTGTGTTCTTCAGAACTATCTCAGCATCCAGGCTAAAGTAATACTCACAGTCAGGATCCTTTCTGCACAAATCCCTATAGGCAGAAAAGAAGAACAGTCACATAAAAATCCTCCAAAAGCAGAGAAAGACAAGAGACAGAGCACCAGGAACTCTTACACCTTGCAGTCCAAAGGTCATTTTATGAGAAACAACCCCAAGAGCTAGCAGACTATACATACATAAGATTCAGGATCAAACAGCAGTCCCTATCACACAGCCAAGATTAGTTAGCAAATGGTTTCCTCAGCTCAGATTGAAGAGGTTCCTGTTTATGCCTGGCCCACATCCAGACCTGAGCTCACCAAGTGACCTGACCACAGACAGGAAGATGCTCTGCCACCTGCTCTTAAGTTTTACTACTACACTCCTGCTCTTCAGAGATATAGGTGCATATTCACTGTGCTCTGTGATTGGGCACATACACTGATTGATGAGCAGGAGGTACAGGGCTCCCTTCTAACAAGGCAAAGGACTGGGGAGACCTTTGTTTCTGAAATTGGAGAAAGGGAGCGGATGTATTTTTGCCATATATAATGGGCATGGGGAGTTCACGATAGGAAAATGGAAAGAAAAGGGTGACTGAAAGGAGAAAAGCATCCACTCGACAGTGATGGTCTTCAGGAAAATCACACTGCCTCAGTCTGGACACGGGCTGGCTGCCAGCCATCAGGTACAGCCTCTTCACTTACATGCCCAAGTTACGCGCCTCAGCATTCTCCACCTCATCATCTGGTCCGATTACTTTGACGGAGAGATATTCTTTGCCATGCTCTTCAACAAAAGAGTCCACATCCTTCGAGTGATGCTCCTCCTGTGCCAAAGGGAGAAACAGTTAAAATGGGCTCACCCCAGGCCGTTCAGCCTCCTGTTCTTGAAAATGCCAAACCAGATGAGCAACAGCCTTTACCACTTCCATATCTTTACAGCTGGATAGAACTCTCTGATAGGTGTCACTGCAGCAAAGGACTGGGATTACAGAGCCTGGAAGTCTAGCCAAAGGTTGGAAAGGTGCCTAGAGTACAGAAGGTAGATATTTTCCCCACATGTGCTAAGAGCACTGCAGGCCAGTTTTGCTTACGTGGTTGTGAATGAAGAGCTGGATTCGCTGCTTTGGGTAATGAAGGTTACGAAGCCGCAAGAAAAACTGGGAGAGGAATGGGGTGGGCTGCTCAATGAAAATGCCAATCAGAACCATGGGCAATGCCTCATCCTGCATTCAGCAAAAAGAGAAGTGGTGCCTCACATCAGACACAGAAGTTCTCATTGTAATTGTGCAACTTGAGAACTTTGAAGAGATGTCAGCCTTACCTTAAACCCCGTGAGGCTTCGCAGACCTTCATCACACACAGTGCAGCCAGTCTCAAATGTCCATATCTGAGGGATGTAGTTTCCCAGGTAGTTCAGCTGCAGCTGCAAAAGGCAATTTGCCAAGTTACACATCACGGGACAGGAGAGATTTTTTGTGTCCACTCCCAGTGTAAGATCACCTTCCTCTATTTACTTTCTTGGACTAAAGAATATGAAAAGTAGGGTTGAATTAGCACTCGTCTTTGAACTAGATTCGTTGTGCTGCTGTGGACCTGGGCCACTCACTGTTTCTCAAATACACACAGGGGAAGTCACACACCCGAGCTGCAGATACACATCTCTCAGGACACTTACCTTCGTGGGTCCATTTCCATGAATCACCACAGGCAGGGTGTCATATAACAAGTTTCTCACTCTCACTCTTGAGTTTTCAAACTTCAGAACCACCTCATCTGGAAGCGACAACATTGCCTTCGTGTTATCAGAGGAAGGCTTTTATTGATAACTAGCAGCACAATGCCTCCTTTCTACTGAACAACTGCTGGAAAAAGAATGCAACTTGCCAGGTTGACAAATGTGCCTTCTACTGGGAATGGTCAGAAGGAACATTAAACTGCTTTCAAAACTGGCACTGACAGATTGTGCAGTGAGAAACTGCTCTTTGATGGCCAGAGAGGACTCAGGCCTTTCTCACCTAAGCTTCCTATGAATCTGCTGTCTCTCTTTTTCACCCCTGATGTAAGTCCACCTTCCTGGCAGAGATCATCCAAGATGTCTCCTCAGCACAACCACACAAAATCCTTTGACAAACAGACTAGTACAGATCCAAGCCTCAATCTGTCATTGCTATAATGAGCACAGGAGCCAAAACCTACCCTGCAGTTACAATTTTTAACCTGACTGGGATGATGATGGAGCAGTGCAAGACTATAAAGCGAAAACATCAGATAGGACTGTCAGGAAGAGTAAGTGAATCACTTCTGCCATGTCTAGCAAAGCAAATCAGCTGGTCAGGTCAGAAGCCTGGTATGGACAGGGAGCACTCTCAGGCAGTATCTGCTGCATCTCACCTCCTGTGGCATTCCAGACAGTCCCGAAGCAGAAAGGCAGGCAAGCCCTAGAGAGGCTTGTGTGTTAGTACTTGCACTTGAAGGCCCTCCCAGTTCCAGCCCCCAAGGCTACTACAATCTGACATGCTTGGAGATCAAAGTGGCAAGGAGGTGTAAGATGGAAAACCTGACCTGTACTCCCTCAAGTAAAGAGGGAACTGCAATGAGAACCTAGTTGGTCACAGTGGAATTGTAAATACATCCCAAAACTCTGGCAGAGGCTTTTCACTGAAGCTTTCTCTGCAGGGACAGGAATTTCTGAACTTGAATCCCTTTAACCAGAACTTCATGTCTGGTGTCACCATGCAGTTGCATTCGAAGGAGAACAGAATCTTTCATCTCACCTAATGCTCCATTCAGGTTTTGGAAGATCCGGCTTCTCTGGTCTAGACTGATGTTGATGCTCTCCTTTTTGAAAAATGAGATAAAGAACCTCAGTTAGAACACAAGTGAGCATCCATTCTCTTACATGTGAGAGACCCTGTGCTGAGCAAAGATGTATCACCTTCCAATAACCATTTTCATACTCTCCAAGCTTTAAAGCCTAAACCACTCCCAGGTAATCCTTGCTTTCACTTGGACCTGGAACAATTTGCCATTTTCTAAACCAACTTAAACATATCATACTACGGAAAAGCACAAAAAGAAACACTTCAAAGCTGCTGTGGGTGTGCCAATAATAACATGCAGTGTATTAAGGAGGCACACTTGCAGCAGAGTCACATAAAACCCATGTGTAACATGTGGGGATGCCAAGATAGGACAAAAATCTGCTATAATGACGGTTTTGCTGCCTTCTATCCCCAGGGGAAGTGTTGCCCCAGGTACTGTTGTCAAAGTGGAACACAGTAAGAGTGTCAGGCTAATTGTGCAATCTCTGTCTTCATCCCCTCTGCAAGTCACACTCTGACTGGATTTTTGTCAGACTAAAATCCAGCCCTGACTCAGCAGTGTTCAGTGTCCCTCCAGGCATCCATTATAAGACTGATTACTGGAAAGGACAGCAGGGTGCTAACATCCACTGTCTGAATGCCAAGTCCGTGGAATTACTCAGCCTGTGTGGCACGGGGCCAAAACTGCAGATGAGAACATTAAAGCAACTGTTGATGTTAAAGGATGACAGGCCATACTCAGATTTGAGGAAGTAGAAAATGTGCAGCTGTTAGGAATTTTTTACCAGCCCCGCTGGTTAAGAAACTGCAACTCCTTCTCTAACCAGTCTGAAAGCAGTTTCGTATTACCACTGCTTCCTCCTGACTTGACTGTTGTTGCCATGCATTTGTGGTGTCCCTTGGGGACAAGACTGCACTGAGTAATGCAGAACCGGGCAGGGACAAGGAAAGCAGAACCACCCCATGGGCTGGATAACTCAGCCAGAGCACCACACTGTGCCAGAATGGCCGTGCTTCAGGGTTCAGGGTATGATGCTATGTGGCATGCTACATCACAGATTTTGTTGTGCAGAATCTGGAGGTGTTTGCTGAAGGGCAGAGGCAGCCTCTTTTCTCCAGCAGACCAACCCACTGGGATGTGTATGGTCCCTGTCCTGTGTCCCTTTCATCACCTCAAATCTGCTCAGGCCTCACTTGCTCCTTTAGCCAAAACAAACTTTAAGGCCAGGCTGGGTATCTCCAAGTCAGCACTGCACTGTACAGGGAAGAAACAGACCTGCAGCCTGGCTTTCATAGCCCCTGGGAGGAGGCTAATTAGTTCTGCCACACTATATCCTTAAACATCAGCACACAGACACTGGTGTGAGCTTTCAGTCAGAGTTGTTTTAACATAGCTTCCCATTCACATTTTAAGTTTGAAGATAAAACCTGCTAGTAACAGAACAAGAGGACAGTGGCTAGAATGCAAATTTTCAGACAACTACTGGCCTTTCATGTGTAAGGATGCCAGAGCAGTAATTAATAGTCAATACAGATGTGATTAACTTCTCTTACTGTCAACAGGAATACTGAACAGAGGATTCGCAGCAGTGCTTCTCAGAGGACTCCTCCAAATCCCAAAATATAGTTACACTTACTCTTTTTTCTGGATCCAAGAAGATGTTTGTATAGAAGAGCTGGTCACTGTCATCATCCTGTCCTTTCCACTCCTCCACAAGCTTCTTCAGGTTTGGAGCATAACCTATGAAACCTGTGGCAAAGAATGCGAAAAGGTATTACAGCAATACTCTTGTATACACACACTCCCAGTTCTTTCATGCAGTCTCACTTAATCCTGTCAGACACTTTGCACGGTGCACCACTGCTGCAGAGAGAGACCAGCTACTAGCAAAGGTGTCTACATTGCACCTCTCAACACAGAAGGACATCAGCATCAAAGCTGTAATATCCAGTACCAGAAAAGCTCAGATACCCACACCCTGAATGACAAGACTCACTAAAAATGGAGAAAGGATAGAGAGCAGGTTTCTGTCCTTTACTGGCAATTCACAGCTACATCCCCTCCTGCAGGTAAAGGGCGGCAGCACTGCAAGTCTTTGCGTTACACCAGCTACGTGCAGGGCTTCAGTTTGCACCACCTTCTATAAAGAAGGAACAAGGTTCCTACCTCCAGAACCCAGGAAGCGCTTTCCATCTCGCACCTGAGGGTACTTGGCTTCCAGCTTTCTGTCGGGATAGATGTAGTTCTCTGCTGAGAAGACCACCTTGCTCTTGGCTTGTTTGAACTTCTTCAGCAGTTCTGTAGGGCCCGAAGCAAAAAGGACATCATAGCTAGAGGAGAAGACAAGAAAGAGACAGAAAGGAACTGAACAAAGGTGTCAGCATGAAAAGTTTCTGGAAACAGCTAATTTGAAGAATCATTTCCTTTCAGTTCTGCTTCACAGACTACACAGGCCATGCTTTTTACATCCTTCAGCATCCTGCCACTCTCTGATGACCTCCCTGAAGATCTTCAGGACGAACCTGTCCTGGACTCTAGTCACTGGATGCTGGACTCCAGCCCCTGTCTGTCCAGTACAGAGTCAAACTAATTCCCAGGCAACACTCCCAGAATGAGATTTGTGTTTTCTGCAGAAGGATCTGCAAAGTTCAGGCTCATTTTGGTGACTGAAAAATTGCTTATTGTGTCACATACAGAGACATCAGTGCCATGGGAGGGGATGCCAGCCTGTTGCTGAACATGTGAAAAGACACTGAGACTCCAAATTGTCCTTTTCTCTCTCCACAGTTCTCTGGCAGACTAATTCTTTGTTTTCAGGTTTGTGTTGCAGCCTGCCCCACTGTATAAAACAAATAATTCTGGTAAGAAAGGCCTGCCTAGATCCACAGATATTGCTGCTCGTTCTCTGCAGAGGTAGCCAAATTCCACCTTGGCAGAAACAGGTACAATGCTATCAACTTTATGCAAGATTTGGAATCAGCCTCTTCCGATCAGACCTTCCCAACTACCACAGATTCAGCTCTGAACTGCAGAGAATACAAGGCAGAAAAAACCCCAGAGGTCTGCAGACACCTTCCAAAAGCAATCTACTGCACAGTTTATTTATTCTCAGTAAGAATCTCTCCAAACAGCCACCTGATTCAAATACTTCTCAGCTCATTACCTTTCTACAAAAAGGATGATTAAGTCTTTCTTATCCGCGTACTGCTTCAAAGCTGACTTCAAGAGACGGACCTTCTGTCCACCTCCTGCTGGCTTCTGGTCATCTCCACCCTGCCATTTCTCATCCAGCCCCAGCACCTGAAGAATGAAAGGCACGGGGTCACTTTTCCAGCAAGACTTAGAGGAAAGGACCAGAACCCACAGCTTTAGTAGTCCTAGTAACTCTCAGTGCAAATAACTCCCAGTGCACATCAAGACAGGTGGACTAGGTGCATGTGGCAGCCCTTGACCCATTCTCTGGGATGGGCAGTTACAGACAGTACTGGAACAAAGCACTCGCAGCAACAAGGACAGGAGCACTGCTGTACTGTGTGCTTTGGCGTGGCAATGGAAAAGTGACAGGGGGCTCCCTTCAGCAGGAGGTATGGACCTCATCTCAAGTCAGCACTCAGGATGGAATCAGAGACTGCTACAGAAATGCCCTAGTCACTACTTCTCAGCTGGCAAAGTACACGTGTCCTCTCAAGCTTTTATTTAGCCACTCCACACTTCAAAATTCCCTTTGACCATGCACCATGGAGGCTGCCAGCTATCACCTGCACTTTGTAGTTGAAGAACTGGGCTGATCTTCTGAAGCGCTGGAACCCCTCAGTCTGCTTGGTGGCAACAGTAAGGACCAGCAGGTTTTCTGCAGACAGGAGAAAGCACAAGAGACACATTCAACCTGCATTGTTTTCAGAGCCAGTTGCTTCATACTAACCAAGAGGCTTTACTATTAGATACTGAGCCAAGGTATGGACCAATATGCTTAAAAGTACTTGACAGATTTGACAAAGGGAAGGCAAAATCCAATGGTTAAGAAATAAAGTGCCCTCCCCAGTCGATCATGCATCCATTAATAGCACCCAGTAGCCTCAGCTTTTGTGCAGTCACAGCTGCCCATGGACAGGTTCTATCTCTCTGGGACATGAGAGATGTCCAGGTCCACTTCAAATCAGGCAAGAGAGGTAGTCAAGCCGTGGAGCTACCACATACTGCTGAGCAGCAAACAGCTTGCTTACACCTCACCCTGCTATCTCTGCATTGTACATTATGCACTTTAGGTGTTCTCACTGGCCATGAAACTTCAACCTCCTTCAGGGATTAAAACAGCTTCAAATTCTACTTAGCTGCTGCCTGGATTTTCTGGGGGCCAATTCATCTAAGATTTGTAGAAGGAAAAAGAAGTGTGGATATAGTCATTGTTTTACTGGAGGAACTAACACCAAGGAATTAAGGCAGGAACTATCACAGGGGACAGAACATAGCAAACGCATCCCCAAATTTTAGTGTTTTCTTGATGAATCCCAAACTAATCGCAGCAACATAGGCAAGACTGTCTCTTTGCAGCAAAGCTTGGCACTTGGGCCTGGGTACAAAATTAGAGATTACGTAAGGATAGAATTTCATTGCCTGATTTAGGAGCTAGAAAAAGAAAATACAATGTATTAAGTGGTTTTTTTTTTGCCTTGCTATTGAAAACTACATTTCTCTCACACAGAGAATAAAGGAAATGAAACTTGAAAATAAAACCCCAGAACTACTATAAAATGCCCATTTAGAAGTAATCCATTTAGTGCTATTGGCTTCCTGTTCCCCACAGCACTGCTTTTCTGTCACTCAGCACTTCTTGGGTGTAGGGAAGAGCAAAATGAGGATGAATGTTATTATTCACCCTCCATGACTGCTCCAATTTTCTGCCACATTCTTGAGGTGTTCTCCAGATTTTTTTCATACATACACAATGTGAATTTAATTCTGCCGTAACTCCTCATTTGCATTCTCCTCCCAAACTTTACTTTTCATTTCCAGTCCCTTAAAAATGACAAAGCTAAATCCTGGAGTTCTCTTCAGGAGTTTCTCTAAACCACCACTGGAATATGATTAAATGCTGTACTTCATCTTAATGCTTCTGCTGGCAACATGGCTTAAACGCAAACCCTGGCCATCTGATTTTACCATCAGAAAATACCAGGACAATCTGAAAGCATGTTTTCTTGGCTGGAGCAAGCCTCTTTAGGAAGAATTTTTTTTCAATGGATGCACCAGATGCATCTTCCTAGTGTACCCAAAGTGATACTCTGTCTGATCTTAGAGATCTAGGAGCTGGAGTTCCAGATGGACCTGACAAAGGCAGCAAAAGTGCAAGACTCCAAGTTAAGAGAGAGGATGTTCCCAAGGAAATTCCCCAAATCCTTTACCTGCATCAGAATAAAAAGAGAGGAGAGATTGTGAACAGTCAGTGTAAGGTCAGCTACTGTAATTCCGTTAGACATTCACGCAGACAGACAGGGGACTGATAAATAAAACAATATGAATCCTGCATCCGTGCAATTTTTAAAGGCAGATTTTATGACACATGAAGTGCATTCCCAACCCCTCTCCTCCCGCACACTCCAGTGCCTCGTGTCCTATCCAGTCAGAGGGTGCACACAAATCAGTAAAATATGTATCTCCTCAGGGAATATGTTAAAGCCCTTCAAGTTTCCAACCATGCAATGGCATGCAGTAAACTACAGCAGCTCTGAGCAGGTGAAGACCATACTGCCAGCGAAGAGGGGGGCAAATGTGGGCTTGCTGGAGAGGAATGTGAAGACAAACATCAAATGCTAGTACCTGAAAGAAGAAAGCATCTGCTAACGATAAAGGAAGGAAAGAAAAGAGTCTGACTGCTATGCAATTATTTCAGCCTGAATTCTCAGGCATCTGGCATTAAAGCTTAATTCAGTTCATGCTGCCACCCAAGAAAGCAACAAACTGTTTATGATGTGACTGCCAGAAGGTCGCTGGGCAAGCTGTGAGAGCTAAAGGCTCACAGGGTTGAAGAGGGAGGTGCCCTATTTCTAAGACAGAAAAGGTTCGGCTGTGCAGGTTGGGAACTCGCTGGAGCATGGAAAAGCCAGCACGGAGAACATGATCCTCCCTAGCAGAATTCCATGGTACAGGACTGCTCTGTGAGGGTAGGACTCAGAGACGTGAAAGTCAGTTTTTGTTCTGTGAAATCCCTGCAGTAGTCAGAGCTTTCCATCCCAAGAGACATTCTTTCAGCCCAGTAGTAGAAGCTTGTGTTGAGCTGTGCTGCCTCCACTCCTTCTCCTTTAACCCTTTTTCCTCTTTCTCAAAGATTTTGCTGAACACTGGTGTAGCTCAGAGGTATTTCCAGAGAGAGAGAGGTAACCTTTCCAATTCCAGTATCACAGGCAGGCATTCTGAAACCTCCAGAAGCAGATTCATGCTTCCCTCTTTTCCATGTTGTGTTACTTTTCATAAGCAGCCTATTCTGTGAAGCTAAGCCTCCTGTGCCCAGAGACTCCCTGAGCCACGCTAACAACTAGAAATCATATAGATATCTTTAATTACTGTATGGCAGCAAAATATCAACACCATGGTTAACAAAGCAAGCACTGGACTAGGAACCAGGGGAGCTGACCTGTACTGGTGTGCAACAGGGAGCCATCCTTGCTATACCTCTGGATTTGACCATCTGTAGGAATGATGACAGAGGACATCTACCACTTTTGTGAGTGTTTTCAGCACATGATCCTGTGGGGATAAAGCACTGGAACAAAGGCTCTGAAACTAACAGCAGAGTGAAACGATTGGGTGGATTTCTTCCTCTAGAGGAAAAGTACTGCTGCAGCTGCATTTTAGGATAAGGAATGAATTTATCCCTAGGCTGTACTTTGGGAACTCTTACTGCGACGCTTCCTGTTAAGACAGTGTCCAAGAAAATGCCATTCATACTAGGACCAAATAGAAAAAATCAGTGCACAATCTACTGGTGGGTAATATAACCTCTGGATTAAATTCACATTCACCTTAAAAAAAAAATCATCATCAACTACAGATAACTCTGCTTAGAACTTCTGCAGAGATGTAAATGAACAGACAAGAGAGAAGACAGGCACTGTCATTCTCATGTTACTCTGGGGAAGCTGAGGCACAGAAAAAACATCTTTTTCTTCAAGCCATGCCAGAAGCGATAGGTTCAGAAAGCAATTAATTCCAAATCCCTCCTCCTACCCAACAAACCTCATTCTCTTTTCCCAGCACCCAGTCTGGTACCTCCAGCGTGCTCTAAAACCTTACTAAAACCATAGAATGTTTGGAGTAAGGAAGGCAGGAGAGCATGGAGAAATTAATTCCTTACTTATATTTGCCTAATAGTTACCCTAAACGCTGCAGTGATTTTGTTTTAGTTATGTCACTAAAGATCTCCCAACACTCCCATGAATGCACATAAACTAAGATACACAGGAAAGGTAATTACACCAGAATCACATACTGCGAAGTGAAATGTGCTACGGAACAAGAGGGAATCAGCTCTTAATTGCCACTTCTCTAGCGAAGACAGAGATAATTATCCAAGCTTCTTGGCAAAGTGACAGTGCATGAACCTCTTTGTCTGCCTGGCTGACACTGCAGCTGCCCTACGCCTCTACCCTGCTATTAACTACTCTTCAGGACACCGTTTATATGGGGACAGGCTGGGGCTTTTTAGGAGCACCCCGGATCTCAGGCCAGCCTAGGATCAAACGCTCTGTTACATAAATTCAAAAGCAGAATGGGCTGACTCAGGTGGGACATATCCCAAGGGATTACAAGCATTTTACTGGGATGAAATGGAATCCAAGGCTTTGCCTCGCACAGCTCAGCGCCGTGTCTGTCTAGCAACGCTCAAGAAGCATGTGCAGAGGACACCCACGCCAGGCTGTGCCCTGCCTCCGAAGTCGGCAGCAGGCTCCAGATGCCTCCCAGGGGCTCGGGCTCAGCAGCGGGCACCGACCTGCAACGCCTTTGAGCTGCACCGGGGCGCTAAGGACAGCAGCGGCGCCAGTCCGTCTGCCTGGCCACCAACTCCCCCACTTACCTTCGTGCTCCGAGGCACAGCAGCTCTCCGCCCCGAGCAGCGCCAGCACCGCCCAGGGCAGCAGCACCGCCGGAAGCACCATGGAGGCGACTCCCCCGTTGGATCCCGAGCCAGGAGCCGAAAGCGACCGGGAGCGCTGCCTGAGGGCCGGACCCAGCGGACGGCAGCTCTAGAAAGCTCCGGGGCTGCTGAAGCCTGTGCCACGCACCAGACCCGCCCGACGGGGACGGGCAGAAGAAGCGGGAGGCGACGGCTCCTCCTCCTGGGCCTGCTCCGGCCCCTGCAAGAGGCGGGGAGGCAGCTGGGGCCGACGTGCGAGAGACTGCGAGAAGTTGTGGGGCTGAGGCTTGTGCAAAGCACAGAAACATCTCTGCCAGTTGCGGGCACACAGAGCAGATAGGCTTTGATCCCGGAGCTGCAGCAACTTTAGGTGGGGTGCGGGCTCCAGAGAGCCTTGCTGTAGGGCACTGGCTCTGCAGAGGAGGAAACCTACAATAATCAACTCGTAAGTGAGCCTGGGTAGGAGGAGCAGACTCACTTTGTGGTCGGCCTGCATCTAGTCGACACAGTCATCAAGTGTGCAAAAAAGCAAAACAAATGGATGGGCAAACACAAAATCTACTGCAGTCTTGTCTCCTGTACTAACTGCTTGTCTCTGGCTACACATATGTCTTCAAGTTTTATGTTTCTGTCCTTGTGCTGGATCTTCTTGCTCTAGCCCTGATTGCTTACCCCACATCTTTCTCTAGTTCATTCTGCTTAACTTTGAGAACAGACAAAATAAGCCAGTCTTATAAAATTACACTTTTAAAAAGAACAGTTTGGTTTAGGGTCATTTTTATATAGCAGTGAATGTGAGACTCCGACACAGGCAATCCCTTTAGAGCAAAGCTGCCAGTTTCCCGAAATAAAAAAGATACTTCAGTACTCTGTAGGCCTAGACAAAGCTCCTGATACATCTTTAGCAACCTCAACAATTTAAAGCAGGAGCAAAACCACAGGTTCCCAGGCCCTCACCTTCAAACCTCAGGCTGAGAGCTGTGACTTTAGTATCTAGTTTTAAAAGGGGCATGTTCCTCGTCTTAATGAAGTCTCACCCTTCTAAAATGAAAGGGGTTTTGCACACTAGAAATGATGAATGTGCCATTGTTTATACGGCTGTACTCAGGCCGTCCCTGTTTGACAGCTGTTTGCATTCTGCAGTTATGCCAACCCAGCAAGCATGGTTTCTTTCTGTTTCTATATTTGCACTGCTTTGTGTGCTCTGGCTGGAGTCGGCTGCCTGTCTTTTTAAAACAGAGGCAGCTGCCAGTGCAGATGTTGCAACGAGTACGTGCAACACGTGCCCCAAGTAAAGGAGCTACTTCCTAAAAACCAAAAGGATCAGAGCTGCATTTTTAAAGCAGCCTGAAGGCACTGCAGACCTGAGAAGACACGAGCCCCTCTGAAACATCCAAGGAATAGGATCTCATCCAGCATTTTTACAGACTGCAGTGTACCTCCCTGCCTCCAAATCAAATAGTTCATATGCAGGAAGAGGTTAAGAAGGGTCTGTTCCCCTTCCCTTAGCTGGGTCACTGGCTCTACTTGGCGAGGAATTTCACACCCCATTTTAACCCACAATGTTTCTGTATGGCATGCTGCTCCATGTACATGGTATGTACTCCAGCTGTGCTGGAAAACAAACCTTTCTGTGACTTGATGGCCACATCGAAGTTGCATAGAATCATAGAATGGTTTAGGTTGGAAGAGACCTCAAAGATCATCCAGTTCCAACCCCCCTGTGCCATAGGCAGGGACACCTAGCACTAGAACCCAAGGTCTCTTCTAACCTAGCTTTGAACACCTCCAGGGAGGTTCTGTGATCCACAACCTCCCTGGACAACCTTTGCCAGTGTCTCACCACCCTCACTGGAAAGAACTTCTTCCTAACATCCAGTTTAAATCTCTCCTCTTCTAGTTAAATCCATTACCCCAGGTGCTGTCATTACCAGACCTTGCCAATAGTCACTCCCCAGCCTTCCTGTAGGTCCCTTTCAGACACTGCAAGGCCACTCCAAGGTCTCCTGGCAGCCTTCTCTTCTCCAGGCTGCAGAGCCTCAACTCTCTCAGCCTGTGCTCAGAGCAGAGCTGCTGCAGCCCTCTCAGCATCTTGGTGGCCTCCTCTGCACTGGCTCCAACGCTTGCATGTGCTGCTTGTGCTGAGGGCTGCAGAGCTGCAGACAGTGCTGCAGGTGGGGTGTGAGGAGAGCAGCACGTCACAGACTCTGTCATCTATTTACTTCACAGCGGAATAAAATCTGATAGAATAGAACTTGCTTTCCCACACAAGGCTAACGGCGGCGAATTGCCCCTGGCAATACAAAACAACCTCCCCGGGCCTGCTCCAGGGCTTTTCTATGGGTGCAGTATCCCCCGAGCGGGACAGACAAACCTCAGCCGTGAGCTGAAATGTCTGTATCTGTAGGCTGACACCGGAGGATACGGTGCCGGGGGCTGCCCGGCCCTCGCTCTGCCGGCAGTGGGGAAGGGGCAGCAGCGGCAGGCCTGGGACCTTCCCCCAAAGCCGCCACTAGCCCCGCAGCCTTCCGCCAGGCTTTCCACCGGCCCGCCGCGGGCCTGCTTCTTTGTGCGCCAGAGGCCGAGGGCCCCGGGCCAAAGCCCAGGCGGGCACGCAGCCAGAGGCGGCCCGGAGCCAAGGAGCGTCCCCGCGTCACGGCGGCGGCGGCCCGGAGCCAAGGAGCGTCCCCGCGTCACGGCGGCGGGCGGGGCGGACCAGGCCGGGCCGGGCCGGAGCGGGGCGGGTGTCGCCGCCAAGCCCCTC
>VWZI01008631.1:1277824-1350419 GCA_013396835.1 Psilopogon haemacephalus | reverse complement strand
GTGCGGCGGCTGCGCTGCGTCCAGACCGGTTCCGGGGCGAGCGCCGGGGACTGCGTGACGGTGCGGGAGGAGGTGGTGGCCCACCGGAGCCGGCCGCATCTCTACTTGCAGCGCATCCGCATTGCCAACCCCACGGAGCGGGTGGCCGCCTTCGAGGCTTCGGCCTCAGCTTCTGCGCCCTCGCTGGGTGGGCGCTTCGCCACCAGCCTGGAGAAGGTGGAGGAGCGGCAGTTCCTGCTCTCTTCCGGTCGCCTGCTGCTGGCCGGGAGCCCTAAGGTGGTGCTTATGGTGGTGGCTGCCAAGAAGCTGGTGAGCCGGGTGCAGGTTGCACCCAAATCCCACTTTGACGAGACTGTGCTGTCCGTGGTGTACACCTCAGAGCCCATCGAGGTCTCCAAGCTGGAGGAGACTTTCAGCAAGCTGAGGGAATCTGCCAAGAAGGAGATGCTGGAGGTGATGCAAATGGGAGTGGAAGATCTTTTCCAAGAGCACCGACAAACTTGGTCTGACCTGTTCATTTCAGGTAAGCAAAGTGATGCTCAGTTTCCAGAGGGTTGCTTTAGAGGGAAGGTGACAGCTCAGGGACCTGGTTCCTGTAGAGTCTCCAGAGGCTCAGCTTTTCTGGACGGATTCTCTTGGGGGCCAGAAGGCACACTGTGGGATAACAAAACAGTGTTCCTGGGTTGGAACCCAGAGTACTTTACAAAAGTGGAGTGTATGGTATTGCATAAAGGGAATGATAGAAGAACCTTTCTGGTCCTCACTCCGGGTGCCCAGGCTTTCCTCTCTTCAGGAACGTTACTGACTTGCCCAGCATGTCAGCTCTGCACTGGAAATAGAGTTGACCTCTGGTGACAGTATGAAGAACAAGTTTCTTCACAGAAATTAAGGGCTGTCCTACCAAGATGCTTTCTGTTAGGATTTTAATGACCTTGGATTAGCTGCTCAAGTAATGCAGTCGTGCAGAGCTTGCTATTCTATAGCCAGATGTAAGAGAGATCATTTTTGTAGAGTCACGGTGACAGCTCTTTGAGGCATCTGTGTATCAGACCAGCTGTGGCTTTAGTGCAAGTAGCAGAGACAGCGTCTGGAACGCGAAGGCAACTTTTCAGTTCAGCTTTTGTAGGCAGAGAAGCCTTTAGATGTTCTGAAGAGTGCCTGTGTGCCAACACATACGTTTGGTCTCATGTCATAGTCATGTGTGATCCTCTCACTCCCAGTTGTTTTCTTTGATTACAGGAGTTGAAATGAGAAAGATCACAGATTTGCATACACCATCCAGCGAAACCGTTAACATGACCCTCTACTACATGCTGTCAACCATGCCAGCTCCTCTGCTAGATCAACTCGTTAGTGGTGAGGACAGAGAAAAAATGGAAGCCAGCTTGAACTATGCTGACCACTGCTTCAGTGGCCACGCGACCATGCACGCAGAGAACCTGTGGCCAGCAAAGCTGACCAGCGTCTCCCAGATCTTGCAGCTCTCAGACCTATGGAAGCTAACTCTCCAGAAACGGGGCTGCAAGGGGCTTGTGGCAGCTGGAGTCCATGGACTTATGCAGGGAATGGTGCTTAGTTTTGGGGGTCTGCAGTTCACAGAAAACCATCTTCAGTTTCAGGCTGACCCCGATGTACTTCATAACAGCTATTCCTTGCGCGGGATCCACTACAACAAGGACTTGATTAATCTGGCTGTCCTGCTGGATGCTGAAGGAAAGCCCTACCTGCACGTGTCTGTGAAATTCCAAGACAAGCCCGTTAGGCTCTATGCGTGTGAGGCAGGCTGTATGAACGAGCCTGTGGAGCTGACCTCAGAGGCACGAGGCCATACCTTCCCCGTCATGGTGACGCAACCCATCACACCACTGCTTTATATATCGACAGATTTGATCCACTTGCAGGACCTGAGGCACACACTCCATCTAAAAGCTATTCTAGCTCACGAAGAGCACATGGCCAAGCAATACCCAGGCCTGCCCTTCCTGTTCTGGTTCAGCGTGGCCTCCTTAATCACATTGTTTCACTTGTTTCTGTTCAAACTCATCTACAATGAATATTGTGGGCCAGGAGCCAAGCCACTCTTCAGGAGTAAGGTATAAGGCTGCTGCTTCTAGCTGCTGTCCACTGAGTGTTGTCAACCTGATTTTCTGTCAGCTGTGCCTAGGGAGGCTCCGTCTCAGACTGTGAGGGTCTTCAGTCTCTTGCAACAAGTGATCGATCTGTGACCTGTTCTTGCAAGAAGTAGGGCTAGGGCAGGGACTAGGAATAAAAATCTATTCTCTGTCCTTAAATAGTTGTGAGGCTGCAGTTGAAGGCAGCCACAGCTTTTCTGTCCTTTTCCCACGTGTTGGTGTAGGCCATTGCTTGTTTTTAAGTTGCAGCTGTGTCTGTCACGAGATGATGTTATGCTTTGGAGAGCTGCTGTACTTGCCTTTACTGCTGTGTGGGAGATGAGCACTCTTGTCTGCCTGGTTTAACGTGTGCTGTGTCACACAGTGCCAGCAAGTGTTCTTAGGTAAAGCTGCTGACTCCTGCTGGTCATGGATTTACAGACACTGTGCAGTTCCTCCATCAAACTGCATTTACCACCATCGCTTTGGGCAGGGGCTGCTCCCACTCAGACAGAATACGTAGCTGTGTTAAGAAAAGTACTGAATGCTTTTCACTGTCAGGTGGAGGTTCTGACTTCAAGCTTTACTGCATCTCACTTGGGTGTAAAGAATTGGAAATTCTTGGTTTGAGTTGCCTTAGAAAACTTACTTGCTAGTAAAAGCTTAGCACAGAATAGACCTAGACAGTGATTTCTGCTCTTATAACTGGTACTTTCTAGTTGCTTGTTGGAGTGGAAGTGAAAGAGAAGAGTGGATTTGCTGTGTGAGCTAGCTGTGCTATTCAGAAGCATCCCTCCTTAGGGCTCAATGAGTTAAATGTAGCTTATGTTTAAAAAGAAAGTAAAATGGATGTAGTTAAATAGAGATGACAGAGGAAAAGTTCTAGCTTTAGACTGTCCTGGTTTTCCAAATTATAAAAGCAAATTCAATTTTGGCTAGCCAAGGCTGGACAGAAGGTACTGGGCTAAGCTTGACAGTCAGTGTGTAAGGAGTGTTCAAAGTCAGTTAGCAATTTTCCCCTCAACTCACTGGCATTGTAATGCTGAGCACTGGAGATGAGCCTGGTGCCAAGCAGCTCTGAATACCTGTCATCCAGTGAAGGAAAAAGAGAGGAAGGTTCTTGTGGCTTTGCAAACCCAGCTAGGAAGAGGTAGGATAGATTTATATATCGAAGACAACTGCACTTATAAGCCTATGACTGTGATCCAAACCTCAGTGCAAAAGGAGGAAGCAGTCAGGCAGTAATTGGAGTTGTGTATACAGCTGCCCTGATGTGTGCTTGATAACATGATGTCCTTTTTCCACTGGTATCTGGTTGCCTTTGTCATCTACAAGACATGCCTTCTGCCTTTTACCAAATGACTTGTTAACCATTACTGCAGGTGACTGTCCCTGATGCCACTCTGAAAGCTCAGAAGCTACACAGCTACACTCCAGGGCTGACGTAATGCCTCACAGGGTACAGCAAACAAGTCTGCTGCCTTGTTTTAGTTTGACTTACCTAAAATGAAGATAATGTGAGACTTGATTCCAGAAACAGGGATGAAGTGGAAGCCAGCTGAAGCTCAGAATCTGTCGCAGTAAGCAAGATGTAACATGTTGGAGTAACACCCTGGCTCCTTAACTGAATGGAACCGTGCCAGTGTCCAAGTGAACCTGGTCCTGCTTTCAGCCTCCATTTGCACAAGACATCTGACCCTTTTGCAGCTGAGACCAAGGACCCTTTGAAAGCAACAATCCTTTTGTGCCTTGTTGAGAGGAATCTGAGACTTGGAAGGTTATTCAAGAGTTTACTCCAGAAGCTTGTGTAACAGATGTTTCTTTCTCCTTGTAAGCAGTTCCCTAAGAATAATCCACTTGGTGAGAATACTTGAAGACATACTGAGTCCTTTGATACTCTGATTTGATTTTTACAGGAAAATAAAGAATGATGATTCCACTCAGAGTTAACTAGGAGACTTTAGTGAAGCTTCCTTTCTGGTATACATTTTTTAATTTATTGCTTGGGGGGAGGGAGAGGTTGCTAGTAATTTTGCCTCCACTTCAGTCATAAGTTGAAGTGTAGATGTTTAAGTGCTGGTAACAGGGTTTTCAGCCTTTATGATTGTAGAGTGCAAAACCAATTTAATTAAATTGTTTCCTGGATTTACACTTGGAAATGCTGATCTGCAGGTTTCCTCTTCTAAGAATATTGAGACTTTGTGAATTGATTTGTTTTTGGCTGGGGTTGGGGGGAGACATTCACTTACTAGTGATTTAAAGGTCTTTTGGTTTTCAAATACCAAAGCTGTTGTTTCTAATTAAATATCTTTCAGTCTAATCTGATCATTCAAGTGTGGTGTGGCTTGTGGTTTTGTTTTGGTTTGTTGGTTTTTTAATTTGTTTTAGTCTCTGTTCACTTCTCCCTAGTTAAGGCCTTGCTTGTTTTTTATTGCATCTGTGGCCAGTATTGACTAGTTCTTGGAGTAAAAGGAAATACAGCATGGAAAATAATCCATAAATGGATCTAAGCTGGGAACAGACACTTTGAAGGGCACAGTGATAGACAGAATCAGAGGGTGGTGCCAGTCTCTCATTTCCCTGGTTCTGTATGACCTTGTTCTACCTTGAGGCATGCAGGCCAAGCTTTAGATTTAAGAAAACAGAAGCGAACATGGGGAACAATGAAGTAGCAGATTTAATGGCCACCCAGCAAGGAAGGAATCTGGCATGTTTTGTGCCATGGGGAAACAGTCCACAGAGTATTTCAGAAGCTTCCTGCTCATCCAGGCAGGTCTCTTGCCTCCCTTGCTTGTTATTATCCACCCTGCCCAGAGAGAGCTCCTAGAGAGGACGAGCCACAGGCATCTGGGGATTTGCTGCTTACTAATAGTGACATGAAACAGCAGATTGTTTCAGCTTTTTGGAAAGCTCTGGTTTGGTCTGCAGGGCCAGTGCAGCTCTGGTTATAAGCCTGGCACAATGACACGTTTCCATTCCAGGAACTTTGCTCCCTAAGCGTGACCTGGTTTGTGGGACAGAGATGTTTGGTTTGTAAATAACCAGAAACAGCTCTTCAGGTGAAGCCCAGGAAATGTAACACAGGAGGGAAAATTCCCACAATAGATTAAAAAAAACCAACAAAGCAGCAAGAACCCCAGAGGGAGCCATTGATCTCAAATCTCCAGTAATGAATTAGGACATTATCTGTTGTGACTCCAGCTCGGTGGTGATCCCAATGGCTGCTCTTGTTTGGTTCACTGTTAATGCAGAAGTGTAAACCATTATCACCAAGCTCACGCTGCATCATACTGCAGGTCAAGAATCAAGTCTAGGCTGTAAAAAAATGCTTATTTGCACTGCTCCAGGAGCCCTGTTCTTGTTTAGGGATGTGCTGCTGATCAAACAAAGGTAAATAGGAAAGGATTTGTCTGGCTCACCACACTACACCAAGGACTCTCCATCATCATGGACAACTGGTTCTTTGTAGTGCTTGAAACCTCTTCCACTTCACAGTGATTACAGTTTGAAGGATTACTAAATGCTGAAACACAAGTAGCTTGATCTAGGGTAGAAGAGAGAAGTTGCCAGTCAGTTCCAGCTGGTAGTTGAAATTCAGTCACAAAACAAACCAGGACAAAACAAATTTTCAAGCAATCAGAAATAGACAAGAATTAAGGTAGGAAGGGGGGCCCCAGAGATTGTCTAAACCAGGCCAGCTGGCATGTCTGAATCTATCACAAACTTACTGCTGGCTTTAGAATGATTCAACGTTTTTCTCTTAGGAAAACACCTTTGGGATGAAGTTTCAAGGCAATGAGAAAGCAAACAGCTGCTGCAGGTGATATGCAACTCAGATGGAACTTTCTTTAACCAAGTTCTTTATATAGCCAGGATCCAAGGTTCCATCTAAACTGTGTTCTCTTAGGCACTTGTGCACATGAAAAAGTATCCCATAATTTGCCAAGTTTTCCATTGGTATGAGACTAGCACTGCATTTTCAGTGACGTGCCCCAGAGATAAAGTGTAACATATAAAATGGCTTGTGGAGCAGATCCTGCAGCATACAGCTACCTGGCATCATGCTTGGAGTCCTCTCTGCTGTGCTGGCTCTGGCAGCTGCAGGTATGTACCCAATGTTAGCACTGGCTTTAAAGGAAAAATTAATTTAACAGCAACGTCCCCAGGGAAATTTGGTATTGTGCAACAAAGCAGAAGGAGATACAGCTCCAGGTGTCCTTGTTGCAGCGGTGTCATCAGCATTGCTACTGGCAGCCCTTAGGATAAGTGTTAAGGGTTAGAGTGAATCCCTCCCCCAATGATTTATTGTAAATCTGCCCCAGAGAGAAAATTCACTACAACTCAGGATTTGGGAAAATGAAATTGTATTTTTGCAGTTAATGTAACAGCATAGACAAAATAAACTAATACAGAATATAGCAACCTTAGAGGAGGTGAGGGTGGAGCAGAGCAGCAGTGAAGCAGCAGCTGAAACAGCAGCACAGGGAGACAGCAGCAAGCACAGCAAAGTGGCAAGGGGCAGATACAAGCTCCGCTTCCAGATAGTATTTTCAATGCTCCAACAAAATTACATCAACTTATCCATTGTTGCCATTTGATGGCCTGTCCCTGGCCTGTTCACCTCTTCACTCAGAGACTTCAGTACTTTTCCACTTTACAATCAGTGTCTAAGATTCTCTGTTTCTAATTTTTTTTAAATGTCTGAGCTAGAAACTTAGCTCCAAAGGGCACAGAAAGTCAAAGTTCTTTTACTTGACTACACTTGAAATGCAGTTATTCCACATCACACTGCTGCACTGGCTAAGAGCTGCATCTCAGCTGACAGATGAGACTTTGGTTAAGCCAACTTGATTTGATTACCTGCCAGAAATATGAAACCAGTTTTATGTAATGAGCTTTATAGAACACAGGTTAGTTTTGACCGATGGCTGTCCCTTCACTACAATCACATCAAATCACAGCCTGTAGCTGCACCTTGCAATGCTCTGTACAGAGTCCATATTTTAGAAACCCCACAAAGCAGACCTCTCTGACAGGCATTTTAAAAAACCTTCTAACATTTAAAACACACATTTTGTGTATCTTCCAGCCTTTGGCTGCGGGGTTCCTGCCATCCCACCCTCTGTGTCCAGAGTTGTTGGAGGGGAAAATGCCAGACCCTACAGCTGGCCCTGGCAGGTTGGTCCTTTTGTGCTTTCCTGGGAATGGCTGGGGTGGTGCTACCTTCACACAGTAGGGCTGAAGGAAAGCAGGTTGCATGTTTTGTTTAACGCATCTTGCCTCTCCTATCTGAGATTTAAATAACCCACTCTGACCAACTGTTTCAAGATGTGGCACCTCTTGCTGGTCCTGCAGACTTCCATGTTCTTTCAGTAGTCTTGTATTTAAGCAAGACAGCTATGAAATTCAGTAGAGCACACAATGCCTCCTGGAGCACAGCTGTACGTGGAGGTGAAAAACATCACTTTAAAGCAACTTAAATGCTCTGTTTGAGCCTGGCTTAGTGAGAGCTTTGAAAGAAAACATTAAAAAAAACTACTAGAGGGTGCTGGGGAAGGAAGGAAGGAAGCCTTTTCTGTTGCCAGGAGCTGAAAACACATTGCTTAAGAGCCTCCTGCCATCTTCCAGCAGTAAGTTGTGTTGCTGGTGCAAGATGGGAGTGGAAGAGTGCCAAATCAGTAAGCAGCACTGAGCCTGACCTGACTCCTTGATCTTAGGCCTCCCTTCAATACAGCTCCAATGGCAACTGGCATCACACCTGTGGAGGAACCCTCATTGCAACCAATTGGGTGATGACAGCTGCACACTGCATCAGGTAACCGGTCAAAATGATCATAATATGAAAAAAAAAAGAGAAAATTATTTGCTGCCTGTTGTTATTATAAATCCTACATAGTATCTCTAGCACACAGCTGTCTATCAGCAAAGCTGTCTACTGTTGCCAAAAAAGCAGCCCACCTTTTTTACTTCATTGAAGAGTATGAGCTGAATCCTGCAAAGATTGGGGGCATCTTGAGCTTGTTAATAAAGCCTTAAGCAGGAGATGACAGGATGCCTTGGGGATGAAGTAACTTCAGCCTAGAGTACAGAAAGCAGAGCAGTCAGATGTTGGCTCTGCTCCAGACAAACAATGTGTGTGATGTGAGCTCCCAGGCTTAATATTCTTACTATCTCAGGTGGCAGAGATGCTGAGTGCAGATGCTGGTGTCCTGAGTGGAAGCCAGAAGCTGCAGGTCTGAGTGTGCTTTCTTTTCCTGCCCAGTTCTAGGGAATACCGAGTATTGCTTGGGAAATACAACCTAGCAGCTGAGGAAGAAGGATCAGTTGCACTTTCTCCAGAGAAAATCGTTGTTCATGAGAAGTGGGATCCACAGGATGTTGCAAATGGGTAAGCTGGTGGCAAGTGTTTTCCCTGCAAAAGAGGGACAAATTGTTTTCACTTTGGCTTTTTATCCCTTTTAGCAAACCAATGAATGAGATAGACTTTATCATTATATCATTTTTACAGCCAGTGATCTAATTCCCCTCGTTAGAATATTCCAGTTAGCCTCACACCAGCACACCATGCTCTTGTGCCTTCACCTATTTGCAAACCTTTCCACCCCTCCCACTTCTCTTCCCCACTCTCAAACGCGTTCATATGACCCCAGGTACGACATTGCTTTGATCAAGCTCCCTGAACACGTTGCCTTAAGTGATCACATTCAGCTGGCCTGCCTGCCCCCTGCACAGAGCATTCTGGCATCCAACACTGCCTGCTACGTGACGGGATGGGGAAGGCTGAAGAGTGAGTACTGGGACATCTGCAAAACTGTGCAACAAAGTCTTTTGGTACTGCCTCCTCTGAGGTTAGTTGGAGAAAGGCTCTTGATGGTGCTCAAGGTCCCTTCTCAGTGCAGTGAGGTAGTTTATCAGGCACTACTTCACACACCCAGGATTTTTCCCTGCCTTTCGTTTGTCATGATGCTAATAATGCACTAGAAGCATTTAGGAGCTGTTGTAACACCTCCTAACATGCCACATGGAGTAATTTAGAAGACACATAAAAAAATAGACGGGAAGTGAAGAAAACCTCAGAGACTTCAGCAGAAGTGTCAGGGCAGCTCGAGAGGCTGATAAATAAACTGCAAACTCCTGATTAAAGAGCAGCTCCTTATTTCTTTAACGATGAAGCACCTAAATGGAGTGCAAATTGTTAGTACATTAAGGCTTTATACAGATAAATATAAGTATGAATGGAGCTAAGGAATAGACTACACAGCTTCTCCTGCCATCACACATTCCCGGTGTTGTGTCTTAGCTGGAGGGATAGTAGCCAGATCCTGGGAGAAACTCAGTGCCTTTGTTCTTCCTTCAGTGCCCACTGGTACCATGACTCCTTTGTTTCTATTCCTTTCCAGCCAACGGAGCTCTTCCAGATGACCTGCAGCAAGGCCTTTTGCTGGTGGTGGATTATGCAACTTGTTCCAAGCCTAGCTGGTGGGGAAGCATAGTGAAGACCAGCATGGTTTGTGCTGGTGGGGATGGAGTCATCTCCAGTTGCAATGTGAGTCCAGAGAACACTTCTCTTAGGGCTTGATTTTGCATACAAACAGGCCAGATGGGAAGGAAAGGTTGAAAAAACAAGGAGGGACTATTCACACTAAGGCTACCAGTAACTGTGCTCCCCCTTCCTCCCAGGGGGACTCTGGTGGCCCACTGAACTGCCAAGGTGCTGATGGCAAGTGGGAAGTCCGTGGTATCGTCAGCTTTGGCTCTTCCCTTGGCTGCAACTATTACCACAAGCCTTCTGTCTTCACCCGGGTCTCTGCTTACAACAGCTGGATCGAGCAGGTAAGGTTCCAGCTGTGGCTGCTGGAGCTTACAGACACCTGGCAGCTCCTCAGTCTCTTACTGATTTCTGCCAACTCCTCAGGAAGCTTTACACTTTTCATTCAGATGCTACTTGCTACATGCAGGTTAGCTCTGCAGAAAAGCCCTTACAACTGCAAAAGCAGGTATCTGCAGCAAAAATAAACTAGCCTTACCCAAATTGTTTTCACTTTTAAATCTCTCAATCTCTAGAAATGTATTTTCCCTTTATGGTAGGAATTATATCTATAGTCAAAGATCATACTGGTGTGATTCCAGAAGTGATTACTCAAATTCATACTCAGCAATAACACTGATTGTTGCAATTGCACCCGAGCAGTGCACACTACTCACGGCTAGAACATCAATTATCTTTTCATTTAATATAAGCATTAATCTAAGAAGTGTCTGAGAAGCAAAAGTCTAGTTTCAGTTTAGTTTTGCATCCCGATGCCACATGTGCTGTTTAAAGATTCCTGGGTCTCACAATCTGAGTTTTCACTTCTTTCACATTGTTGTAGGTTATGGCAAGCAACTAAGCCCAGGAGACCTGAACAATCAATGCCAAGAAGGAAAACAGTTTGCATAAGGTCATGACCATGCCAAGTTCGATCGCACAGAGCTGGGAAATGATGCTGTAACACCATGTGTATCATCCCCTGACCACACTGCAATAAACACTACCTTGTGCAAGATGAAAGGAGCTCATGTGTGCCTGTCACTTCTTCCCGGGTACCGCCAGGACCAGAGCCTGCGTTCAGTCATAATGCTGGAGATCTCTCACAGCCTTACACCTGCCCTGGGCTGGAGCTTGCTACGGCTCACCTGGGGAAAGATGTGAGCCTGCTGTGAAGGGCTGGGCAGCAGGAAGAGTCTGAGAGTCATGGCAACAGCTACAGGGGTAGGGGATAAGGAAATGAGTCAGGGCTGAAGGCAGCAGGCAGGCAGCTGTCGGGGCCCCGAGTCTGCGAGTGAGACTCACCAGAGGAAGCGGTAGCAATGCCCAGCAGGAAGGCAGCACATGTGCAGGAGGCTTCATGCAGGTGAGTGTGGGACAGCTACAAGATGCTTTTAGCAGGTTTTGAACACCCCTGTGGTCTTGGGAGCTAGCAAGGGAAAAGACAAAACCCAGCAGCAAGCGCTGGCAGCATCTCTGCAGACTTACCTTCTCCGCGTCCTTGTTGCTTGTTCTTAAGTCATCCAGATGCCAGGTGAAGACCTCTGAACTGCCACTGCTGGCTGACACACAGACACAAACGAGGTGTTTTTGGAAAGCAGAAGCAGAGTTACCAGCCTTCAGCCTGGTGCTACGTTACCCCCCTATTTAAATTTCTTTTGTTGGAATAAAAGGTAGGCAGTATAAAATCAAGGAGGACTTTTTACTGTTTTTTTTCTCTTCCTCCTTGCACATATTTAGGTGGATTAAAGAGTTAAATTAGTGATTAAAAAAGGAAGACAAGTGACTCAAAGGTAACAGCAGATAGAGCCAGGAAAAGATTGGAAGTTTGTTGTGAGAACAGAAATACATCCAGGTTCAGAGAGAAAATTACCTAGGCTTGTGGTTCCTTTCAGTCAGACATTTTGCAGTTGTTACCTTTGGATTTGTTTGTTTTTTTTTTTTAATTAAGTATAAATTGTAATAAGGTAAGATTTTAAAAGTCTGTTCATCACCTTTGGGAACTGCACTTTTATTCCTTCTACTTCACAATCATTGACCATCATTCTGCTATAAAGAGCCCAACAGGAATTTGTTTTGCCTTACATCAGCCTCTGCTGAGAAATAGCAGGCTGCAGGGGGGCGTTTGTTGATTATATTAAAAATGTAATTTCACCTATGTGTAAGAGCAGGGGATCTGAGGAGAGCTGTTTTCAATCACTCTACCATGCAGAGGAAAAGGAAAAGGGAGAGAAACAAGGACTGATCTGACTGGACTGATGAGCAACCCGGTGCCCTGGTTTGCCCTTTAGCAGTGGGAGAGAAGGGGTGCCCAGTTACTCAGGGTTTGCCAGCTCCAGCATAACAATTCCACTTCTTTTCATGAGTATCATTAATGTAAAATCGTAAATAATTAATGATTAATAGTTCCTACTTTGCTGTAGGGAGCATGGCTGTCAATAGCAGACAGCATGAAAGAGGACAGAAAAAACTAAACATGAAGCTCAGACAGTGAAAATTGGATTTGCCTATACTTCTGTAAAAGAAAATTGATTCACTTTCCTGTTCAAATATTTAGACAATGTTGTAGGAATACCTGAGCTCACTTAGACACATCAGCACAAAGTATTTGTTATCAGGAAATTCCTATTAAGGACAAATTCTCAAAGTCTGATGAAAAAAATAAAAATCAACACTCCCAGTACGTGCTCCCTGGAATAAGTAACTCACCTTTTCATGGGCTTCCTTAAGATTTGGATTGAGGTCCCACAGAGAATGAAACCATCAGCAAATTATTTTATCAGTCTTAATACTCACGGAAGTACCACAACTTCATGCGTGTGTTGTTGCAGCCCTGAGAGTCATGGAAACAGCCTCTTCACTACAGTTTTCCTTTGAAAATAAAAGGTGGAACAGAATACAATAAAATCTCTCTTTCAGTAACATGAAAATGTGTCTTCCCTCTGCTTGGGTTCAGAATGCATTTGAGTTGATAAATATCACTACTAGCTCCAGTTATGTTTTCATGAAGTGCAAGAAACGCTGCAGGGTTCAGACAACTCCAACTCTTCTCTTTCATTATTTTTGTATTTGTTTGTTTAAGTTGTTCTCCCTCCTCCAGCGCTGGCGGCAGAAAAACAGTCCAAAGGATTCTGACAGCATGCATGGTCTCCTTCTGCAGCCTCCTTGGAGCCATTTCTTTCGACTTGAGCAACAGCTGGGAGAGATGGAGAAACACAGGGAAAGCCCTTCAGGAAGTTGCCTCCTGTGAAAACCTTTGGGCTGTTCGCCTCATCTCCCTCCTGCAGGAGGAAAGGCAGAGCTGGCTGCTCCCAGCAGCAGCCAGGAGGAATGGATCACTTCGTGCTCAGCTGTTGGGGAACTTAAACTCCCTTTGCAAGACAAGTGAAGCTGAACTGCATTGTGAGAACTGCCAATGCAAGGAGGAGAAAATCTCCATTTGTAGATTTTACATCACTGACCTGAGACAAAAATTAAACAGCACAGGGGAGAGTGCAGCCAGGCAGTTGCTGTCTGGGGCGATCTCTGAACTGCTACAGCGTTTCAGGAGTCCCCATGAAGACCTCAAAGCTATGAGATACAATCCTGACTGGGCAGATATAGCAGCTTTTAAACTCATCCTTCAGACAAGAGAAGCCCTCCTTAGAGCTCACTTCATGCCAGAGTCTACAAGCTTTCAAACAATACTGCACCAATTCTTTGCCATTCTGAACTACGCTATCTTCTCGTCAGAGAGTGTGCATAAGTGCTGGATGAATAATGTCAACCTATCACTTCCTTTCACCCACTATGAAGGAATCTCTTTTTTCACCCCATTCCAGGGCTCAGATGAATCAGTGTCCATTGAAGCCTTGGTAAAGGGACTGCATCATGCACAGAGCTGCCTACTGCAGAAAGGACAGGAAAAGCTCATCAAGAAATCTAAAGAAATCCTGTCCATGCTGAGCCTGAAGATCAGTCTGTTAGTGATAACCTGCCTCATTTACCCCATAGTCCTGGTGTCTTTCAAGCAAATGACAGCTTGGATACACAGCTACACCAGGACTCTCAAGGAAAAGACAGAGGACCTGAAAAGGGAGAGGCAGCTAGCTGAGGACCTCTTACACCAGATGTTGCCAAAGCCTGTGGCCCAGCAGCTAAGGAAGCGCCAAAAAGTTGAGGCAGAAAACTACGATCAGGTTGGTAAATGGGAAGGACGATGCCACCAAGGACAGAAAAGTGTCAGCCAAAAAGGCACCTACCTTGCCACCACGCTGAGGAGCCAGGCTTTGCACCCAGCGTGGAGGGAAATCCAAATGTTCGCGATGGGTTGTGGAGAGAGCTGTGCAATGTGCTGTGAAGCACACTGGTCAAGGGAGAAGAGCTGAAATTGCCAGAGATGTAGCTTCAGATGTCAAAGATCCTGCATCGGCAAGTTGTCTTCTTTGGGTTTAAGAGACTACTCATGAGAGCCAGCCAGCATCATTAGATCATGGGCACCTAGAGCAAGAGATGAGTTTCCTGCTTGTAAAATAGGAAAAATCCCGGAAAAAAACCCCAGTGAATATAGGACAAACCCTCTCTGTGCTCTCCATAGGATTCCATAAACATGACTGAAAGGAGAGCAAGAAGGATGAGAGGGACTGAGGATCTCATAAGCCTCAAGCACCACAAAGCACACTGAGATGAGGACAAGGGCAGAGTTTGGCCAGGCACCCATTTATCTGCACAGCATGTACACTGCTGAATTAAGCAGCTGTGCCCACAGCCTACATCCTCATGGCACAGCACCTGCAATTCCAAGTCTCTTTTATATTTCCCTGGGATGATCTGTTACCTTCAGCTGTGAAACACAGGCATAAATATTTGCATTTAATTTGTAGGTGTCATTATCAAAACAGCAACCTGTAATTGCACAATTAATTATCATTCACAGTAATCATGACATCAGAAGTAGCTGAAGCATGGCAGGGAGTGAAAAGGTGGCTCTTCTGGGCTAGTTGGTATTACCAAGGACAAATAAAAGAACCATTTTAGTTTAAAGACTGACACAGTTCAGACAGCACAGAGAAGAGACTTAATGCTCTGTTAGCAACTATAACACACATCTCCCTTCCTCACTTCAGTTATCACAGTTTCTGCTTTTCTTTCTTTTATAAATTTGTTTTTAAAAGTGGATTTCCCAGTAAATTACCTGATCACAGCAAAGAGAAACATCATTTGATCAGAAACAAAACCTCACCTTAGGAAGAGCAGAGACAGCAGTTGTGGTTTTAGTTGTAGTCTGCTCAGGTATCTGGTTTTGATCCCTGTGACAGTTCAAATCACTTTAAAAGAAAAATCAGGCCCTGGAAGTCTGTTGATCACTGCTCACAGGATTCAAAACGCTTTCCTTTCAGTCTCTCATCTAGCACGAGGTATTCAGGGGAGTGCAGAACTTCAGAGATAAAGTTTAGTCTGTCAAAGTAACAGAGAAGAACTGAGAGCCAGCGCTTGTTAACTTAGGATTATCTCTCTCCCATTCTGCAGCCAGTCCTATGTGCAGCCTGTGCCTTAGGCTGCTCAGCTTAGAATCTCCCCAACCCCCAGACTCTTCAAAGGCTTCAGCACCATTCCCCAGAGACCTCAGGTTCACACTCACTTCCTCCCTATAACAGGTGACTATCTTTTTCTCGGACATTGTGGGCTTCACAAGCATTGCTGCCTCCTGCACCCCCTTGCAAGTCGTTGAGATGCTCAACAACCTGTACATCTGCTTTGACAGCAGGATCGAGTCTTATGATGTCTACAAGGTGAGTACAAACCTGCAGGCAACGAATCCAGAAGTTGCTGAGATATTTCTTACTTTGTTGCTCAGTGAATATTAAACACCCCAGGCCAGCTGGCCAAGAGCCATGGAATCCAAGATCTGCCACCACAGCTTGGCAATTGCTGGACAGCCAAGATGGATTTTTTGATCTCTTGTTCTCAGAAAAGTTTGGTGCCTGCCACCTAGTGACACATGCCCACTCCCACCAGGTGGAAACCATTGGTGATGCCTACATGGTAGCAAGTGGCCTGCCAGAGAGGAATGGCACCAAACATGCTGATGAGATTGCCAAAATGTCTCTGGATCTGGTGGCAGCAGTTCGCCAGGTGGTGATCCCTCACATGCCAACAGGCAGGCTGCAGCTGCGGGCTGGGATACACACAGGTAGGTGGGCTGAGGTGGAGGCATGAGTGCAAGAGGCTAGGACACAGGCTAATTGTGTGATGAGAAAAGATTTCTGCATTTCTGCATGAGCTGTTGGCTCTCTACAGGACCTCAGGCTGAGTATTTCTCCTGGTTCCAATAGTAACAGTGGGTGAAATGACTTTTGCTTGCATCCATGTGGAAAGGGTTGTGAAACAATTTAGCACTGGCAAAGTGCATCTTGCTCTGCTATCAGTACCAGTGAGCTGTAGCTAATCAAATCACGACTTCTCTCCTCAGGTAAACTCTCTGCAGCCATGCCCTGAATGCCCTGAGCATTCTCAACCCTCACTGCTTTCTGTGGATCCAGAGGGACCAATGCAGGTGTCTGAGTCTGCCAACTCCCTGCACTTTTCCCATCTGTTCCTCACTGTGGTGTCTCTGGCTTGTACTTTCTCAGGCCCCTGTGTAGCTGGAGTTGTGGGGTACAAGATGCCTCGCTACTGCCTTTTTGGGGACACTGTGAACACAGCCTCCCGCATGGAGTCCACCAGCTTGCGTAAGTGGCTCAGGCACCACCTGTGTGCTCCTCCCATACCAGTCAGGCTCACTCTTGCAATCTGTGGCTCTTGGGAGCTACAGTGAAAGGAAAGTTCCTAACGGCCACCTCACACTGGCTGTGGCCAAGTGCAAAATAAGGTTAAAACAGAAGAAGAAGCATTCCTTCGTGAAATCCTAGGCTAGAGAACTAATAAGCACAGATCTAAAGACTTGCAATCCTTACTGCCCCTTGCTAGAACAGCAAGAGAAACTCTTGTGTGTCCCTGTGGGCAAGTGGAGCCAAAGCTCTTCTGTCATTTCTGGAAAGCAATTGGAAATAAAAGGAGAAAGATGGTGACAAAAGCCAAATAGCACAAGGGAAGCTGAGGTAGAATCCAAGAACGTCAGCCAAAGGCATTGGGCAGAAGTACCTTGGCTACACGAAAGAGAGCAGTGCATGGTTTCTGGTCCAGCCTTTTATGCATCTTTTGCTGCCAACACCGTCTTTTACTGAGGTTTAGAGCTGTTGTGCAGACTCTGAACAGTCATGTCCATGTTAACCTGCTGAACTGCCTCTGTGTTTTAGCTGACATTGGATGCAGCTTCAGAGTCCTCAACCAATGTCTAAGACATCTTCCTCTTCTTTGTGCTTCTTCCTCAACCGGACATTTTCCAAGATAAATGCAGGAGGGCTCATGTGTGATCTCTGGGAGCAGGGGAATAATTCACTCCTAATTCTCTGTTCTGACTCCTAGCACAGAAGATTCACATCAGCTCTGCTACGTACCAAGCCCTTCTCACCGATGATGCCTATGAAATCAAACCAAGAGGGGAAATTGAAGTCAAGGTAAGAGCTTTTCTGTAGCTTTGGAGACAGCAAAGGCATTTAATGGGATAGGAAGGTGGCATGACAGGTTTGGCCACTGCTCTTCTGGGAATTGCAAGTCAATTTTAACCATGACCCCATGGATCTTTGCTAATTCAGTGGGAAGTAGCTATACATTACTCCTCATCAATTTAAAAAAAAAAAAAAAAAAAAAAAAAAGGTGTTCCTGTGTGGTTTGAATTGCAGCTGCTACATGTGTGGCTGTGTGGAACCAAGCAAACATGGGTAAAAGTGTTCGGATTCAGCTGTAAAGATACAGAGAGGTAAGGCTGATTTTACATCCTTAGCAATGCTGCCATGGACCAGCAAGACCTGTCTCTGAACTGAAAGACTCATTGGCACCTAAACTGCACAGAAATTACAATTCTTTTCCCTAACAGCAGCCACTTCTGAAAGAAAGAGCAAGAACAAATGCAGTACAGGCAGCAGCCCTGCAGGGAAATGGCTGTTTTCTGCTCTCTCCTTTTCTTGTCCCAGGGCAAAGGGAAAATGAAAACTTACTGGCTTCTTGGTAACAAGAACTACAGTGTCCAAAATGACAGCCTGGTATGTCACTGGAATCCAATGACCCCCAAGAAAAAGAAGATGGAAAGTAGCCAGGGGTCTGTCCAACAAGTAAGGAGGTGAACGTTTATCTGGGGGAGGCTTCCTAGACCATTCATTCACTGAGGGCTAAGATGTGGAACTTGCACCCGTCCTGCACCTAGAGGGCTCTGCTGTGTGCAAATGCAAGCTTTAACATGCTTCTCTGTCAACAGCCTAGTGCAGGTACTGTGGGAGCAGCACTGACTGAGCAGAGCCCTGCAATGTCCTGGGACGGTCACACTCAAGGGTCTTCCCGACCAGCCTGGACCTCTGAGATTGCCACCCATGGTACGAGCCAGAAGCAGAGGAATGGCTTTCATCAAAGCTCCCACCAGAGCCTCCAAGAGAATCTCACTGCATTGGGCTCACCTGTCCCGGGAGAAGGTGACAAAGGTGCCAGTTTAAAGCACAGGGCACAGCTTGGAGACCTCGGTACTAAAGCAGTGCAGAGAAATGAATGTCTCCCAGGTTTTGTAGCTGAGACGTGACAGAGTAAGAGGTGATTGTACTGTCCCAGGCACACATATTTCTCTTAGACAACATCCTCTTTTTGTTCCTAGTCAACATTCACTTTTTTACTAGTAAGTTTACTTGGGAACATAGAACATTAAGAGAGATTTAGAAAGGTGTCTCTGGGCAAGGAGAAGCTACAAAAGTGTGGGTGGAGTTCCATCAGGTGGGTAAAAGATGTACAGCAATGAGACTCTTCTCACCCCAGAGTAAAGCTCTTCTAGACTTCCATCTGTAGGTGACACAGAACGTAGCTGTCAATGTCTAGACATAGTGAGGACACTTTCAGAACATGAGCCAGATTATTTCAAGGTAGCTGTAGATAGCAAGGGAGGGAATGGTGAGACCTTGATGGGGAAGGAGAGGGGCTAACACTTTCTGATCATTGTTTCAGAGATACAAATGAAGTGGAAACAATATTAAATAATTTCTGATAAGTCTTTGCAGCACTCTCTCTCTCCAGCTCTTCACTACACAGGAACTACTCTCCATGTGCTTATTTTCCCCAGGGGGATGGATAGTGATAGTCTAGCTGTGTAGAAGACATCAGGACAAGTTATTTCTCCCACCAAACTGTAATTTGCTTTTCTTGTTGGAGGAAAAGATGCCTGTGCAATGGCAATCAAAGCATAGTAAACTCCTCTTCAGAAATCAAAGCAAAGTGAGTTATTCCTTACACTGACAACTAGAATTCTACACAGAGTTCAGCCCTACTGGCTGCCTTCAAGTAATTCCAGAGTAAGGGAACCATTCTGATGGGAACAGAAGCACAAGCATGGGGCAGAGCATTTGGCTTGCTTCCTCTCCTAGTTGACAGCGCATGTAGAACATTACTGCTGCATAAGAGAAAGATCTTAGCAGATTAAAGTTCTTTTTAAGGGAGGCAAGGTCTATAGCTGCAGAACCAACAGAAACAAAGGTCTATTTAAGAGGAAGTCAAGCTTGGAAAGCTGCAGTTGGTTTTAGGGTTAAGGTTTTTTTTCTAAAACAAAAGTAACTTTATGAACTTTTAAGGAAGCTGTTGGGTATCTCTTATCAATCACCTGGCCAGTATGAACAACTGAAAAACTTCTGGTAAGTTGTCTGCTTACAGAATGAAAGGCAAAAGCTTCTCCTTTCAGACAGCTCAGAGAGAGTCACTGCAGCTTGGCAGTGTGGCTCAGCCTGAGGTGAGCAGGGCAACTTGCTGTCAAAGGCTGGGGACTTCCCAAGGTCAGCCAAAGAACTCTTTGGTCTTGCAGATAAGTAAACCAAAATGGGAGGCTGAAATTGTCCCAGTAAATATAATAGGCATGTTTCTACACAAAAAAAGAATGAGCCCCAGGATTAACTCTATCACTAGTGTCTTATGAATTGAGTGTTCTGAAAATAGATTCATCAGTTCAAGCAAGAATTCTTTCAAGTGAATTCAGTGGTCCAACTCACACAGGATTTTGCTTCAGTCATCACAATGGTCACTGCTTATAAAAGCCTAAAAGGACACTGCCCATCTCAAGCACAGCTTCGCTTCCCACCTGCCCAGATCTCAAAGCTTGTCTACATGGAATATTTACATGGGCACAAATGCAATTTCATTTCTGTTGAAAAGTACCTGCAAGCATGTGGTTAAGATTTCCCATCAAGGCAGCTGGTGAGCTGCTCCAATACCTGCACACCAAAGAAAACAAATTATTTCAGCAAGCTGTGTCTCCAAGAACCATGAGGAATACAAACCAAAACACTTAAAAATAATCCCAAACTCTTTTTGAAGTCACCCACCAAGGGGTGGTGGTGGGTTGGTATTTTTAAATGCCTGCTGATAGTGCCACCAGAGATGCGTGGAAGCTGCACAGGTAGGGTCACACAGCATTAAGCTCACACACACACGTACTCAAAAACACATCCATCAGTCTAGGCTGATGCCCTGTACTGATAGTGAAAGGCTGGAATCCTTTCATCTGGTTCTGGCAGCATTCAGCAAGTGGGATCAAATGTGGAAAACAGCTAAGAGAGCGGGGAGAGAGGTAAATGTTGTTGAAGAGCCATGACTTGCAAGTGAGTGAAGCAAAATGCCTCAGGTGCACATCCCCACACAAGCAGGCATGAAAGAAGCCCAGGGGGGCGAGGGCCAGCTGGGGACTGCAGGGAGTTCAGAGCCACTGCAGCCCCACACTGCCTCCAATTGTTAGGAAAACCCTGGGTCAAGATCAGAGGCAAATTATTTGCATGCAAAATTGAGCCTGTTCTGATCTTCATCTCTTCAGAGGCTTCAGTGTGGATTTCTAATTTAGAAAACAGTAGAAAGTGGCTCTGTGTGCTTGATAATAGATGGCAATTAGTGCTTATTAACAAAACATGCTTTGGTCTAACTCTGAACAGTTCCTCTCCAAAGAGGGAGGAGGAAGTGACCAGCTGCTTTCTGTGCTGATGCTTTGAAACAGGGGCTGGTTTCCAAAGATTTTTGGGTCACCTGTGCCCAAGATAAACAAGCCTTGGAGCCGATGAAGGCTAAGGCTGTACCACCTTGGCTGGCCTAACTCTGAGACTGGCTTTCGGTAAGAGCAAATATTTTCTGGACAGAAAACCTCAGGCAGGATCAGAATAACAAAGCTTCAAATGTACTCTGTGATAGGGTAGTGGATTTCAGAGAAATGGCTTTGCATGGACAGGTCCTGCAGGGATTAAAGCAGATTCTATATTTGAGCTTGATATACAAAGTCAGTTTCTCCATAGCCATCCCAGAGAACCACTCAAAGGTTGTACCTCATTTCCATGGGAATCATACAGATTATTTTAGCCATCCTGAACTCCAGGTTCACAGGATGTCAGGGTTTGAAAGGCACCCAAAGAGCTCATCCACTCCAACCCCCCTGCCAGGTCACACAGGAACATATCCAGACAGGCCTGCAAAGGCTCCAGAGAAGGAGACTCCACAACCTCGCTGGGCGGCCTGTGCCACTGCTCTGGGACCCACACAGGCAAGAAGTTGCCTCTTGTGTTGAGCTGCAACCTCCATCCATTGCTCCTTGGCCTATGGCAGGGAGCAGTGAGCAGAGCCTGTCCCCCTCTCCTGACCCCCAGCCCTCAGAGATTGATAAAGACTGATTAGGTCCCCTCTCAGTCTTGTCCAGACTAAGCAGCCCCAGGTCCCTCAGCCTCTCCTCCCCAGGCAGTGCTGCAGTCCCCTCAGCATCCTCACAGCCCTCCACTGGACTCTCTCCAGCAGGTCCCTGTCCCTCTTAAACTGGGGAGCCCGAAACTGAAGGCAGTGCTCAAGACGGGGTCTCAGCAGGGCAGAGCAGAGTCACACTGCTGAGTTCCATGGGATGCAGAGCACGGAAAATAAGCTGTCCTGTCCCTCCGAGCGATCTGAACACGATGCTCTGCTTCCCTTCTCCGCCAGCCCGCTCACGCCTGCGCTGAGGGCCACAGCAGCAGTTCCCGCGGCCAACAGCAGGTGGCGCTGCAGGCCCGCCCGAGGAGCGGCGCCGCCAGAGCCCGCGGAGGCTGCGCTCGGGCCACAGGCGAGCGGCGGAGAAGGGAACGGCACTGAGCTGCTACCGCATTCTCCTCTGGAGATGGAGAGCACAGAGAAGCTGGAAGGCTAAAAGAAGTCTCTAAAGGCACGGCATTAAATGGAAACATGCTCTGGGGCCCGGAGAGGAGGCAAAAAGGGAGGCAGATCTACTCATCTAGTAAGATGCTTCTAGCTGGTCTCAGCTCCCACTCCCACTCTGGCAATGATTGTTTCCTACTCTCACGTATTCCAGGACACTTGGGATGATCTGTACCGCTCAGATGCGGAAATGGAAGCAAAAAGTTCAAGGGTGAGCATTTGACTCTGCTCACAACTTTGTTCAATACCTCCAGCAAGTTACCTTATACTGTGAGGTCTGTACTGCTTTTCAGACTGTAAAGAAACTTGTGCTTAAAGACACATCAAGATGAGAGGGGAGTGAGAAGCTGCAAGCAGGAACAGTTCATTGAAATTCAGCACTTTGACAAAGTCCTTGCTAGTGACATTTCAAAGACCTTGGATGATACAGCTACAGAGAGAAAGCAAAAGGTATTGCAGGCTGTGCAGTGGTTGGGGGAATTCAGTTGCTCCCATGGCCAAGTCCTGTCTCCTAAGCCCCCAGACTGGCAGACTCCCAGCTCCTGCCGGGATGCTCATCACATGAAACCTGAATGCCACTTCTGTTCTCACCCATTAAAGCCCAGCTGGAGCTAGCTGCCAGCTGTTTGGTCTTTAGAGTATTCACCTGCTCTGCACTCACCTCATGTGAGCCAACAGTGGTTTCAGTCCTCAGCTGAATGATGGCAAGCTGGGAAGCTTCCTGGCTAATAGTCTCACAAGCAGCAGAGGCTAAGCCATACACCAAATGACCCTGACAAACCCCAGGATGACAACCTTAGGAGCTGTTGGGGTTTTTTCTTACTTATGTGCCTGCTTTCTGTACTGCTCAGAAAAGCCCCATGGACAAGTCAGTCCAGGATCCAGCTGGATGCCCAAGGGCTTTCTGCCTTTCCCTGTTTATCCTGCAGGACATGGTGCATCGGAGACTGCAGGGAGTCCATTAAGCTGATCAACTGACCTGCAGATACAAGGAGCTGCTTAATTAGCAGGTCTAAGGGAACATAATGTGTGTGTGTGTCACTCCCAAGAGAGCAACATAAAGACAACAGCTGCCTGGAAACATTTTTTTCCTTTCCTATTTAGAGAGTTCTGTAAAGACCTGGCTTTTTATTCTCTGCTAATTAAAACCAGCAGCTCAGGCTTGCATCGATCCTTCAGTACAAGAGCTCACATATTCAGGCTCATAGAAACAGCAAAAGGCAGGAACATAAAAGCTCAGTAATGTTGTGGGTTTGTTCTCCTTGTCCTTATCTCGTAGTAATTCCTAATGATTTTCTAAGTGTTTTTCATTTGTTCTCAAAGGAGGCTATTGCTGCACATGCCCTTCAAGGACAGCACAGGCAGACATAAACTGCCTTTGCTATGGATCAGAACCACAGTTCAGTGACTCTTGGGCCAGTGCTCATCTAGTTCGACTCACAAAAGAAAGGATGGTGGTCAGAGCAGTTGTCCCAGGCAACCCACAGGGGACACCGAGCAAATCCATTTACCCTACCTCTGAGGGCTGCATCCAGCCCAGGAAACAAATTCTTCAAATACAGAAGAACTCATCTAGATCAGACAGGATCCGGACAACTTTGTGATGTGCAGTCAGCCTAGTTTCTGCCTCTCTGGAACATTCCTGTCCTCTTCCAGCTCAGTGATGGTCGTTTCCCCATGGCACTGCTCAGTATTGGTTACTGCCCAAATTTAGGCTGACAGAGGCCTTAGCTGCGGACCCTCAGGACAGGGATTTTGTTTTTAAACTCTCAAGAACATGCATAAGGCAAGAGAGAGTCAGAGGCTATTTCAGGAAGGTGTTTGTGGCAGTCAGGCTAAAATTAGACCATTCGTTCCTAAAAAGACCGTGTGGAAGGACAGGGGCTTGGCGAGAGGCTCTTCAGTTGGGAATGTGACACAGGAAGCGCCTGCGTGGCTGCTGGCAGTGATGTCACCTGGCTGCCCAGCACTGCTGTGGGCTCCTGGGAAGCTCGGGGAGCGAGCACTGGAACTTGTTCAAGCCACTCTGTATCTGCAGGTGGTTGAGTGCAGGGCAGGGTGCGAGGCAGAGGTGTCGACAGGCTCCAGCGCTCAGCACTCCCTGATAAGGGAATCTGTGGCCATGGCAGAGAACTGTTATTCCTGCACTGCCTGTGATGGGCTCTTCAGAGAAGCACCAGCCTCCTCTTCCTGTCATGCCACCCTCTTGCTGCTCCAGGAATTCCCACCTTCAGAACTTTCTGCCTTCCACACATGCCTCACCAACACTGGCGCTTAGCAGCCTCAAGCTGGCAGGACCATTAGGGAACAAATCGGTGGGCACTGGGCCTAGAAGCTCAGCCTACAGGGACAGGACATTTTGTTGTCTCAATTAAGGTACTTAATTTGAAGCCCAGTTAAGGGAAACCAAATTAAGCTCTCAGCCTGTACAAGTAGGAATCTGTTCTGAGGTTTAAAGTACAGTAGTACAATGATTAGGGGTGTGCGAAAAATAGCTCTAGAAAGCCACACAGTGCTGCAGTTAAAAGGTAAAGAAAATTTAAATGCAGTCTCTCTCCCAGCAGAAGCTTTCTGATCATCAGACAATTAGAATCTGTAAAAGCTCTCATTCATTATTGTCTCTAAGACTGCAAAGCTGCACAGACAATAACCCAGTTTCATAACACCCATGGCAGAGCCATACACACTTTGTGCAGGGGGAAACACAGGGACTAACAGTTGCTTAGACTGCAACCGCATCAGGAAACTGATGCACATTTCCACTTCTCAAATCAGTGCTTTGATCACTGCCCTGTCCTGTCCCACATACAATTACAGAATGAAAGACCTAAAAGGAGCTAAGTAAATCACTTTGCTCTCTATGCTTGAAGCAAGGAGAGAGAACCAGGGAGAGAAAAGTGCTCTAAGCAACTGAAATTTACAAAACCAGCAGCAAGACAGCAAGAGAGCTGCCTGTGAGCCAGGTCTGTTTGGACTTCAGTGAAAGACTCTCCTGTGTTGTGGGCGAAATGAAACTGACATCACCCAGCCTGAAGGTTTGCCTTGGCTCTGACTTCAGTGATAAGCCCCACTGCTGTTGGAACCTTGGCCCAAAACAAGCCCTCAGCTTTGGAACCCCCTGAGCAAGACCTCAGAGAATTTACCTTACAAACCTTCCCCCTCCTCTTTGTTTCTTTCTTTTTAAAGCTATCTAATCCCCTTCTGGTTTACAGCAATTAAAATATAATTGAAACTATTCAGTTCATGATGCAATATTTATAATTTTTTTTTTAAATGTAGAAAATGTAGTTTGCTGCTTTCTTCTTTCTTCCCTATCACTCCTCCAAAACAGCCATAACCATTAGTATCTCTCTGTATCTTTCCTCAGTGGTACTTTTGATGTGTCTGGAGGAAAAGATTGTTCTAGCTGTGGTTAGAGCCTGGGACTTAGAATTCATTTTAAGCCTCCCAGAGTCAAAGGCATGTCAGATTTGGAGCAGTCTAGCTGTCCAGGCCCATATCCCCTAACTGTCTAAGGGCAGCTCTGATGTATTAGCATGCACCCTAGCTCACCTCTACCTCTCACAAGCCATCTCTCTGCACTAAAATATCATCATGTGCTAAAGTGTCAAAGATCTCCTGGTCCTGTTACACTTGTCAGGTGCGTCTGACCTGTCTAGGCTAAAGAATGTTGCTGTATCATGTCCTTTCTCTCCTCCATTCATTCTTCCCATGGCCAATATTTTAGGCCTTCTCACTCATTTCCTGATCTGCTCTGGCCTGAGATATGATGTCATGGCTCACAATGGTCTTCACACTTCAACACCAGGCAAAAAAAAAAAAGTGCTGTCATCCTCAGGGAGGTGACATGGTAAACCAAATACTCTCAGTCAGACAATGCTGGAGTTATGTGAAGAATCTCCAGTGGGCAAGGGCCACTGAAAGCATTTTCTGCCAATGAAGTTTTGTGGCATCTATCAGCTGCCACCGCAGTGTGTCTGGTTTAACCAAACACAGTTAGGGGTTTGCAGCACCTGCTCACAGGATGGAAGGCTGTGTTCAAACAAAGTCACTTTGGGGGTTCTCCCAGGTTTCAGAAAGCCCTGAAGTGTCCTGCTGTGCCCAGCTCAGAGGGCACTGCTGCACTCCTAACCTAGCTGTCACTTACCATGTGTTAATGCATAGCTTCCCCAGCCAGCTTGCAAAGCAGGGCAGACACAGACTACTTCTGTGGGAGAAGTTCAGGAAGTTCAGCTAGACGTGGATGAAACTTACCTTAGACATCCTGCTCACTGCAGTGGGCCCTGACAAATAGCTAAAGCCACACATTTCTCTTTCACCCAGACACTGCATCCCGAGGGGAAGTGGCCGAGTCCAAAGCCCAGGGTGACAATCCTTGGGGACAAATTTATTTCAATCCACAGTATTTCCTCTGGGCACCTCAATGTCACCACAAGGGCACATGGAGCAGCCCCTAGGACTCTGCAGACAAAGGCAGAGGGCTGATACCCCTGTGCTGAGGCAAGTGACTAGTGGGAAAGGCAGGACCACGGGGTGTCTAATGTGACAGGGGAGGTGTGAATGTGGTGTTGACAGAGGAGTTTATCTCAAGCATGAACACAGGCTCCAGCCCTGTAGCCTAAGCACCTTTAGGAGTGTTAGTTTTTGAAAGGCTGCTCACCCCTCTGGCTCCACTGACAAGCAACAGCTAAAATATCCTGCCCCTCTGGCCCACAGCCATGCCAGCCTCCACCACAAAAGGATGCAGCTATTTCCAGAAACTTAGCAAACACAGTGAGTATTTTCTGGGAAAACAAAGCAGGGTTGTCAAATCAAGACCAGTGGGTGATAAGAGTCACCACAGCTACACTGAGTTACTAAGAAAGAGCAGCCTAACTAAGCTCTGGATGAGGCTGCCTTCCTCCCCCTGTGGCTCACCCACCCAAGGCAGGAAAGAGATCACAGAATCGGTCAGGTTGGAAAAGATGTTGGGTAATAGGTTGGACTTGATGATCTCCAACACCATCTAATCAACTAAATCATAGCACCAAGTGCCACATCCTGTCTCTTCTTAAACACCTCCAGGGATGGTGACTCCACCACCTCCCTGGGCAGCCCATTCCAATCACTCCTGCTGTGAAGAACTTCTTCCTAACATCCAGCCTGAACCTGCCCTGGTGCAGCTTGAGGCTGCGTCCTCTTGTTCTGTTCACACATTGCCTAATGTCCATCTACTGCAGACTTCCAGGATGGGCTCCCTGCCACAATCAGCTTGCAGGGCTGTGACATGAAAAATTCACCTTCTAATCCTAGCAAGCAAGCACAGGGGCACATGCAAGTATCCAGTTGTGCCTGAAGTGGTGAGAAGCATTGATGGAGAGGATTGCAAGTGTTAGCAAGAGAAGAACACACAGATGGATTCTCTGGATAGTTTACCTCCATGTTCTCAAAACAGAGAGACCTACCTACATAACCTTCTAGTCATGGGAAGTCCATGGGTCTGAGATGTGTCAAAACTAACGGACAATTGGGATCCTGCTCTGGGAACAGAGTCGAGGTTATGCACAGTGCTAGTCTCCCAGAACGTCCCCAGAGTGTTTAGTGGAGGACAGGCTTTATGTAATGGCTACATTTTTAGTTAGTTGAGTTATTCTTAGGTTCCTCACCAGTCCATCAGGGAGGGAGAGGGGAAGTAAACAAGCACAGCAACTTCCAGGATAGGTGCCATTTCATTCCTCTAGCTGTTTGGCCATTTCTAGAAATGGCTTCTCCTTCTGCACTCGCTATACTGACAAGTGGCATGCAGCAATAAATAGCACAATGGGATGCTGTGATCTCCTGCCTCTTGATTTGGCCTCTTGGCTAGGAGCCCTTCCAGATCAATGGGCACTGCTGACACTGCTCCAAGCTATTCCAGCATGCTGCAAATTAAAAACCTGGCAAAGGTTACCCTAGTCCAAATGCTTGAGAAAATGTCCTCTCCACTCCCATCTCTTCTCACACAAACTTACATTCTGCAAGATCTGTTCCAGAGGTGCAGATCAGCACAGCCAGCGGTGGCCCTAGCCTTAGCCACCCAGCAGACCACCTGACACTGCTGTTTGCAGGAGCTTTTCCATACCGTGTATCACACCCTGCCATGTGCCTTCCCAGGCAGAGGCACTCACGGCTCCCAGAGGCAAAAGCCTGCAGGAGAGCCACTCGGCCTCTTCTCCTACTCTATGTGCTACCTTCTGCTAGCAAACCACCCAAGCGGCCGCTTGATCAAAACGTCTCACAGCATCTAATCGCTTTCCTTTTCAACCAGAACTTGTTCTAACCTAACTCAGCAGCACATTCGGGATCCACCAGGAGAGGTCACCACACACCTCACTAGCGACAGAAGCAACCCAAGTCAAGAGGCGTGGGGGAGATCTCGCAGCAATGACCTCCCGGTTTTGCCGAGGAAATCTTCAAAGTACTTGAGGATGTGCTGCCCATGCACGGTTCTCTTCCTTCCTCCTGTCAGAGACTGAACTTCAGATTGATGTGGCAACTTTTCAGCTTTCAGATGCTTATTATCTGAATGCTTCACATACAAATAAATTTCACAAATGGAGGCCTGGCCTAGGTCCCACTAAAAGTCAAATCTTCCTATAGCACAGCAATAATACAGAGGCCAAACTAGACCTCAGTTCGAATACCAAAGGTATCCAATACAATGCAGAGAATGAAAGACTTTGATTCTGAATGGGGCAAGATCAGCCTAAGAATTTCTGAAGACCAGCTTGAAGATGGGAGGGATCAAAACTGGCTGCTAGAGGACAAAAAAGAACTGACATGATTTAAACCCATGCACAGCTAAGCCATGTTTTCATTTGCAGTGTTGATAGCTAAGACTTCCCTGTGTAGATATTCCCACCTTCCCCAAAGCAACTGGGCAGCAAGTTGCTGTCCAGCTTGTTAGAGATAAAGCTTAGTCAAAAAGACAGTTTCAGGGGTGGATTTATGGAGTATGAGTAATTTAAGTGTCTGCTTCTCACCAGGCATTGACCAGAAGCCTTGTGTCGTTGCTCCAAACACCTCAGCTTGTTTCCTATTTGTTTCAGCCACTTGACTAGCACTGAGCAGAGTCTCCAGCTATCTCATCCCCTCCCGTGCTGCTGCTTCCCTGCTGGACACCAGCAGAACGTGATAAATGTGCCTGACAATCCTAATACTAAAATGTTGCCATCAAAACCCAGTGCTACTAAACGCCAGCATGCTGTCCCTCCTTGTCCTGAGGTGGCCTAGGCCCCTTCTTGTCCCAAAAGGCTACAAACATTCCATCTTGACCCCCAGAGGCGTCAGTGAGGTTGCAGCAAATCAGACAAAGGCAAAATGCATCCTTGGGAGCCCAGAGAAGAGCGGCAACAGCATTTAATCTCTCCACTTACTGGCCTTTACAGGTGGATGGGATGAGGAAAGAGGAAATGTGTGCAGTGGACCAGTGTGGGATGACCAGCCCTCGAGCAGTTCCTCCTGAGTCACCTGATAGTGAAGGTTTGGCTTATTCCCCAGAAATGGACACGAGGAGATCAGAGCTGTGCCCAGCTCACAGTCCCAGTCACCCAGGTAGGGGTCAAATCCTCCTCTGGATTGTGCTGGTGCAGATGGACACATGCCAGCTTTACACCAGGTAAGTGAGCTCAGCAGTGCCTGGGCCAAGTTCCTTTTCTGCCGAGAAAAGTGCTGCTGCAGACCCTCCTGTGCCAGGCCCTGCTGTCAGCACATGACCCAGGGTAAAGGCAATAAAGTGCCACAAGACTGAGCAGAGCATCTGCAGCTGGGTAATTACGAGCCAAGCCTGGGCTTTGCATGACACCCTGCACTGATCCCTGCCTCAGCTCAGCTGCTGCTAGAGCACTCAGCAGAGGGCAAGGGAGGAAGACAACCAGGCAAACACTTGGAAACCACAATGAAAGGTTAATATCTCTTACTGAGGGGCTCCTGGTGCCAGCCTCCATCAAGGGCTTGGTGATTCCACTTTGAGGAAAGCACTACCGACACGTCACTGCCCTCTCGGCCAGCTGCCGGCAGCCAGGAAACGCTGTCCGGGCAACTGGGGAGGAGAGGGAGGCTGAAAGGGGTCACTGAGCTAAGGAGGAGGAGGATGATGATGAGTTACTGCAGCACAGCGCTGAGCATGACACACACTATCAACTTCAGAGCTCAGCTTCCTTACAGCAGCCTGCAGAGATGAGGCAGATACATCCCCAGAGGGATGGCATGGCCTAACCTCGCTCTTCTAATAAGATCTCTGCTGGTACAAGGAGAAATATCTCAGTAAGCTAGGAAACAAATTATTGTTGAAAATCAACACACACCCCAACCCACCTCCTTCTTGATACCTCCTTCCACGCTGGAGGATTTGCCATACAAAGGAACACCAAAATAGCTTTAGAAACGGCCATGAAGCCGTTTCCTGCCTCATGTATATTTTCTACCATCCAAGTTTGCTGTTAAAGTTTCTATCTTAACTGAACCACTCTAATGGCAACCTTTGAAATTGCTGTGGACATTCAAGTACTGAGCTATTCTGAGCCCTGAAAAGATCCAGATGTAAAGCAGAGACTTCTCCATTCTAACGACTTCCCACTGCTGTCAATGTGGCTCGAGCCCAGCTGATGGACCAAAGCTGTCCTCACCATCTAGGTTACCTCTGAAATGCACTCACTCTGAGAGGCATCGTTTTGGGAGATGGAACCTCCTTTTGTTCTGCTGAAGGACAGCATCCAGCTGCAGGGCATTAGGATGAGAAGAAACCACACCAGTTGCAACAAAGAAAATGAAAATTAGATATTAGGAAATTGCTGTTTCTTGAGGATTTTTCAAAACTGAATTTGACAAGGCACTGAGTAATTCGATCTAAGTTGGCTCTGCTTTTTATCACGAGATTGTACCACAGACCTCCAGATGTCCTTTCCAGCCTTAATTATTCTGATTTTACCAACAGAGTCGCAGATGAGGGCTGTGCTAGTGTATCTATTTCCAACAGTTACCAGAGAGACAACTCACAGATTGCATACAGTTGGAAGAGGCCCTCAGAGCTCATCTCATCCAACCCCAATTCAGAAGTCCCACAGAACAAATTCAGGGATCTTGAGGTCAGGAAGATTTTTTACCCTTCAATCAAACCAACACAACAGCTCCAGGCATTTGCAGAGAAGAGATGAGCTTGAAACTTCCCCAACCTTCTCACACACTCAAGTTACACCACACAGTACACTCCTCAAAGCTCTAAAGCTTCATTGTCTTAGAAGATTCAGAACAAATCCGATTTGAAATCAACATCAGCGACAAAATGCCAGCAGGATAAAAACATCCTACCTCCCTTTGTCAGGTAGGAACGTTTATAAACTACCTCCTTTGAACACCCACTTCTAGAGACACAACAATTGTGTCTTAGACTCATCTGCAGATGAAAAACCACCCAGAACATGAAACCCATCAGCACATCACAGAACTATTTTTCCAAACTTCCAGCACCAGGACAACACTTAACCTCAAATATCAGGTGAAAACTGCCAGATGGTTCTTCATTTCTATTTCCTCCACACTGATCCAGCCTAATGGCCTTTAATTTTCTGCGTCATGTGTGTGCACCACCGCAGAGAAAGAGCAAGCTGTGTTCCTGCATACTCAAGAACATTTCCATTTTGCTCTGGGGCCAAATTTCAAGGTCCCACAAAACAGGCAACTTCACAGACTTTACTGTTGCTCTTTCCCCACTGCCCCCAAAATAGAAAAAAGGCAATCTATTGGTATAGAACGTAATAAAAACTCCTTAGAACAGAGAGCTGATTCTTCAAACCCCTGTCTGTGCACAGCTTCACCAGGGAGCCATACATCTCCCAGGTGCTTTTGCAGCAGAGTGAGATATGGCCAACAGCATTGATTTAAATGCCCTCAAGACCCTGGCTAAGAACTGATTAAGTTTCTTCTGCTCCCTCTAACATTTCACAGAATAATTTTGTTTGAAGTTGGTGCTTCAATTCATCAAGAAATAACAGGAAAAAAACCCACACCAGAACAAAAACCCAAACAAAACCAAAACCAAAAAAAACCCAACCCTGAAACAAACAAACCCCCACACCCACAAAAGTGCTCATAATGAAAATCCCACCAAACGAATTCTAATCCTGCAGCTTTGTCCCTGTAATTGTACATCTGGTAAGAAAGATGTTGGAGCTGTGCTTTCTTTCAGACTAACTTCAAATTTAATATAAAATTGTGTATGATAAACTGAGAAAGAACACAAAGAGGAAATGTTTTAAGCTTGATCCAGGGGAAAGGAAAAATTTCTTCCTCAACTTAAGCCGTGCAGAAGCTTCCTGTGCATGCCAGCCTGGTTTCAGCCTCACTGTCCCTCAGCTCAGTAACTAACACAACTTACTTGGTATATGTTTAGGACTTGGATTTTCTTTCTCCTCCAAATCACACTCTTTCTCTTAGGTTACCAATGTCATATTTCTATGCTAGGTAGTAACACACAGTTCTTACATAGTGTGTCTTATGAGACTCCTGCCTGTCTCATTTGCTACTTCACAGGGACAAAAGAGCCAGGTGAATGTCTAGTAGGTTCAAGTGGCTTCCTGTCTGACTTTCTACTTCTCCCAGCTGTTTTTCTCTGGATGGAAAGGAAAGGTTTAGCAGCAAGCCGACATACATAAGTAGTACCAAGCCAGCAGGCTGCAGGGACCTTCAGATTCACAGCAACAGAATGATGCTGCATTGCCTAAGTGTAAAATGCTTCTTTGATTTGCCATCAGAAAAGAGAACTATTTCCTCCCTCCTCCTCCTGGGAGGATGAAAACAGATCAGAACCTCAAACCAATCCTTGCACTGGCAGGAACTCAAAAGGTAGACTTGGGAGGGGTTGAAGAAAGATATAAAGGCTGGGAGCTGGAGTCACAGAGCAATACTGAAAAGGCTCAAGGGGAGGAGGCTAAGACGCACTAGAACATGAAGATGAACTGGAAGCTTATTTTTTGCCCTGGATTCATTCTGCTGCTTATTGTCAGTCAGAACCAAGGATGGGCCAGGCCCATTTCCAGCTTACAGGTAAGTAACTGGCTGCTCAATAGATCTAAAAGAAGCTGATGCTTCTTTAGGGCTTAGAGACTGCAGATTAGCTCCATTTCTTCCAATCCCAGCTAGAGCAGCAGGAAACACAAATAGCTCATGGATGCCAGAACCCTGAGGTGGGTAAGACACAGAGTTATTAAACAGAGGGAAACTAATCGAATATGGGACTTAAATTTTCATCACATAATACAACTGAATGGAAATTAAAAAAAAAAAAAAATCTGTGGGGTCAGTTTGGGAATTGCAGACTTAAGGTTGTTTTGTGACTGGACTGAGAGAAGCAATAAACTTATGGAGTAAAAGGAATTTTTTTTTTTTCTGGAGGGACTCCAGTGTAGAACCATAGAGCAGTCACCTGCATTCTCCTCCCTGAAGCCCCTGGTTTCAGTTGAAAAACAAATGAATGGGTTGTGCCTGCATGGTCTCTTCAGCACAGTAGCACATTAATGCAGCTCCTGCTTGTGAGTCCCAAAGGCAGAACATGAGAAAAAGAGAATGTGTGTGTGTGTGTATGTGCATTTGTGTGTGCAGGAATTCCAAGTGATTAGGAAAAGCCTATTTCTGCTATCTAATGATCTGGTATTCCCAAATATGAAGTAACCTCTCGATATACAAAGAAACAATCTTTCTAGCACCAATTTCAGCATGCCTCCCACCACTGTACTGATTTTCTTATTTTTTCTTGTTACTTACTCCTGGCATTGTCTTTCACAACTTATCCTATACCTCAAATCCCCAGCTCCAGGAAAGACTTAAATGGCAGCTTGTCAGCTCAGAACTATAGAATACAGTAAGAGCACTGAGCCCTAAGGCATTCTGAGAGGCAACTCTAGCTCATAGCAGTTTGGTGAGGCAGAAGAAACAAAAGATAACCATCAACAGCTTCAGAAATCGCTTCAGTGCTGTCGCCTTCTGGTAAATGTTCAAAATCAGTTTCTCCAAAGACAGCAGTGAGCTTATGTGAGAATAATGACAGAGATCTCTGAACCCCTCCTTTTTCTTCTTCCCTCCCTCCCTCTCCACCACCTGCCTTTCCCTTTTCCCAGAGTTTGTCCAAACTGCTGGAGGAGGATTTGGAACATCCCTTGGTCTCAGAAGAGAGGGACCATCAGCAAGAAGACATGATCCCAACAGATGCTTTTGGTCAGCATGATGCTGAACTCCAGTGGATCCAGAAAACCAGAGACCAGCCTGAGAGCATGTCCACGGGTGACAGTGCTGCCCAAAAGTTCCTCAGCAACCTCCTGAGTTTGCCCCGCAGATACCGGGGCAGAAGCAAAAAGGGCCTTTCCAGGGGCTGTTTTGGTGTCAAGCTGGACAGAATTGGGTCACTGAGTGGACTGGGATGCTGACTGCTTACACTGGTAAGAGAAAGCAGAGGCAGGTGGTCTGTGTGTTTGTGCATAACTCGCTTAAACATGCAGAAGAGCAGATGTAATTTGCCTTTAAAGAAATGGTGCCTGAAAGCAACTTTTTACCCTGTGAATGCCACATCTCTGCTTTCCCTCCTCTCTCCAAGTCAGCTGTATGCATTTCATCTTACCACAGAAACTAGATCAGAAAGGTTTTCACCAGCTCCTCACAGATGTTTGTGTCAATCCAAAGACACTCAGAGCAGAACAGTGGAGTTGAACCTGGCCCTAGAGCAGTAAGAAATCAGTTCATTTCCATGTGTGAAACCCTCTCCACTCCTTCCTTTTACTAATTCCTCTGCTTTCTTGACAGAACTGACTTAGAGGTTTCAAAGGACCTGTTGCCTTTCAGTGGGATTTTCAGCCCTTATTCACACTGGATCCACCAATCCACCTGCTACATGATGTACTGAGCAAACTGCAGCCCATCTCTCCACCGAGTTACCTGGCCAGTAGAACACGCCGCTGCTGTACTGCCTGTTTGTAGCAGAGTAGCAATTTGTGAACATCTATCTGGAATTTAATTACAAGCCCCATTGGTACTCTGTGTATTAAATGGATAAATAAACAAGTCTCGTTATGTCACAGATAATAAACTGTTTTCCATAATTTGGTGGAATTGGTTTGAGCCTTGCTGTGATTCTTTTATGCATCATACCTGAAACTGAAACAGTTCCAGTTTGCAGTTAAACACAATTTGCTGGAGTTTAGAAGCATTTCAGAGGGCTGCTTTCTGGTGGAAAAAAACCTTTAGCTACTCTTTTAAAAGAGAGACACACAATCAAACAAGCCCTTCTTTTACCAAGGCAACCTTCCTGAAGCTTAGATATTACTATCCAAGTACAAATACAACAGGAACAAGATTGACTTAGCCATCTTCTCAAAAGAGTTATCAGAAACCAAGACATGAAGCCCCATATCTGACAATTTGACCTAAAAGAGTGATTGTCTTAGCTGACATCAGTAGAAAGCTGTTACTCTGCATCTGGATCTGCCACTGAGAGAGGAAAACAATCATTTCATGCCAGTAGATCTCATATTGCCCCCCCCCAAAAAAAAAAGCTCAGGGAAACTCAGACCGATCCAGATATTGCAAAGTAAAAACTAAAGTCAAGATGATACAAAATAAACATATCTGACTGAGCTGCTTTTTAAGCAAACCAAGTACCCTCTGAATCTACCTGTGAGCAAATGGGAGATCAGGTACTTGGCAGATATCCTGAGCCAAAGAACTTCTCAGTGGAGGCTGGTTTGCCAAGACCATGACTGTGTTATCCTGATGCTGCTCCGCAACCATCAGCAGGGCTGCTCATGCTGCTGGTCACAAATGAAGGCACAGCTGTTCACTTTCAGCTTTTTGCTCCAAGTGGGCAGATGGGCTACAGTTGTACCACTCCTCTTTTCTCGCCTACAAGACAGATGCTCCTAGAAGAAAATATACTGGTAATAAGACAGCTCCTAAGAGGACCCCTCTTAGGGATGCAAGAGGATGCAAACTGCAAGATGGAGTACAAATATCTAGGCAAAACAAGTGCACCAGCAACCCCTGAGCTGCACATGCTCTGAATCTCTGGCAGCTCAGCTCTCACTGGGAAAGCCTGTTTGCAGAGAGCAGCTGGAGCTCTTGTTTCTGGGCCTGCCAGAATCACTTCAGCTCTGCAACTTGGGTCTGCTTCTTTTAACCACAATTCCCATTGAAAGAAATAATCTAGGATCTGTTGGAGAGGTTATCAGAACCCAATCAGAGCAAGTTTTGCTCTTCTCTCATGCTGTCTTGAATATATAGGTTCCATTCTGATGCCACAGACATGCTCTAGGAAGGACATCAATACTACAAGCTCATAAACATTTCAACACTAAAGAGCTGACTGTCAGAGAGAAGAAAGCACAGAACCTGTAAACGGAGATACTCTTTCTTCTTCACAAGCTACCAATAGCTTCTTTCTGCTCTCCTGCAATCGTCTCCTACCTGTTGAACATCTCTTGCATGTTTCGGTTAATTCTGCGTTGATCAGTTCCATCTGTGCTTATCAATTCTATCTGGGGCTAATCCATAATCCATCCTCCAGAATCTTTCTCTCCTCAGATCAGTAGTTACGAAGCTAGTAACACAAACAGCATATCCTGAAAGCTTCTCTAGCTAACAGTTTGTCTTATGCTGCTTGCCACTTAATCTGTTGAAATGAACTTTGATAACAAAGCAGCAGACACAGAGAAAATGCCCTAAACAGACACTCATTGGCAAGGAATGATCTCAGCACTTACAAGAACACCCCTGAGTACAAACTACAGAACAATAGAATAGTCCAGATAATTAATTTATTATATTCTGTGTTGCCTTTCTTAAGCAATAGAACAAGAAAAATAAGAAAACGAAGCACTTCACCAGACAGATGAAGAATTAAAGTGGAGGATGAAAGAACAAACCAGTTTCCAGCATAGCTCACACATCAATAGACAGATTATGCATGTCTTAAAACTAACACTGCAGTCTGACCAGTGAGAGCAGCTTTTCATGGAGCCCCAAGGACTGCAAAGTAATTCCTGGGCAAATCCTCCTGCAGGACTTGACTCTTGTTGTGCCATACAGAGAACACTCTTCCTCACTACAGCTTCCATTATGCCAAAAGAACCCTCTGCCCTATCCTAACAAAAGCAAAGAGATTTCTGATCCAGTATTCTAACTTAACCCAGCCAGGAAGAGATTTTTCATTTCTTTTGCCCCCAACACACAAGTTACTCACACCAAGGAGAAGCAAATGTGGTTACTTGTGAGAAGACCCAGGAAGCATCCAGCTTTCTTAAATAGTGACCCTCCTCAGGCATGCTAGCCCTGGGGCTCACCCAGGTGCAGCTTGTCTGATGGAAAGGTTAATCCACACAGTTTAGGGACATTAGGGGCTCAAACAATCAAGATCTAGTATCCTGTGACAGCTGGTGTGAATGGGAAGGTTGTAGCCTTCTTCCTAATAATCCTGGGTCTGACCTCTTGCTCTGAGCTCTCAGTAACCCTAGGAGCAGGCACGTTTTCATGGCCATAAAAGCTACCTGATGTTGAAATTTTCCTGGAAAACTTCTTCCAATGAAGAAGTTTACTTCCTGAACATCCTCAGCCTGTTTCCAAGCTCATCTATGCTAATGAACTGTGGATCATTGAAATTATCTGTGGGTAAAATAACAGAGGGCAGGGAAGGCTGAAGATTGAGCTGTGAGCACTTGAGAACAGAATCCTACAGAAGATGAATAAGAAACAGATAAGAGCTCCAGTTCCACAGAGGCTGAGCTGGTAATGTGCCATCCCATCACCTGGCATTTTGTGTGAACATTTTCAGAAAGCAAGAACAGTTTCTTTCACATAAAAGGCTCTGTAATTAGAGCCCTAGGACTGATGCCAGGTGTTTGTACTTTAGGTAATTTGCTGAGTTCTATTAACATTTAAATAATCAAAGCTAACCTTTGAAGTGAACAGGCCAGTCAGACGGGGGAAGCTCATCTCTAGCCGTGTCATTTCCATCTGCACTAAGCAGCAGTGCATGAATTTACAGATCAGGATTACAGAAGCTGCAGAGGAGAAAAGCTCCAGTAAAACTACCCCTGCACAGACAGAATCACACAGATACCTTTCTCAAATGTGACTGCTTTCAGCGTGCCTGCTTGTAAGCGATCTTGGGCAGCAATCAGAACTTGGTCTCAGCCAAGACTCAAGTCTGCTTAGTTCATTGCTAGAGAGCTTTAGTTGTCTTTCTTTCCCTTGGTGATCATACAGACCCTGCACACTCACTGCTTTATCCCTTTGCTGTCCCTCTTTCCTACACACAAAACTGAGGATTAGAGCTATCTGCTCTAATTCAGTATCAACAAAACACTCCCACCTAACGTGAGCTTCCTTCATTCCCATTCCCTCCTTCAAAACACACACCTCGTGTCTCTGCCAGATTCTTCTTTGCTGCAATGCTTTCAACAAACCACCTGCCAATTGTTAAGACCGCTGGATGTGAGATCCTGGTCCCACACCAGCTGATGTTGCTGGTTTGCTTCCCATCTAAGACAGATTTTGTCAGCTGTAGGTGGATCTAGGGAACAGAAGGACAAGAAAATGGGGAAATGGGATGTAAAACCATTCCATATATTCCTGGTTGTTTATACAGCATGTAGTAGTGCTAAGTCCAAAGTATCCTGCTTGAAACCCCTCAGAAATCAGAGGAAAGGCTTTGGTGAGCCACAGGACAACCCCTGAAGTAAAGGTCCAAGCAGAAATCACCACATCCCAAGTGAAATCAGATTTATGAGTGTACTGGCTAAGAAAATGAGGGCAGAAGGCAGAGACTTAGTGTAATTGCTTTAACCTTCACCAGGGAATGATTGAAAGGAGCTTGTCTGCTGCTGTGCCCACTGGATATCCTGGCTCTGCCTTTCATTCTGTAAGGATCTAACAGGGTCATCTTGATTTGCACCTCAGGACCAGTGGAAATTGTACTCATTTATAGTTGAATTTCACCGCTCACACAGGAGAGATGCTGAAAGTTTTACTGGAAGTTAATAAGAAACTGTTGTAAAGCTCTGAGGCAAGATTAGAGAAAGTTTCATTCGAACAGGCTGCTCTTACAATCACCAAATTGGTAATTCAGACTTTTATCTTGGGAGCTTAAATCTCTACAAAATCCTTTTCTTTGGGCAAGGCCCCACGACATTTTGGAAAGAACATTCTTTCCATCGGCATTCCTCACTCTAACCTGGGCTGTAGGGGACAGAGCACCATCATTTCTGGGAAAGGTGCTGGGATATGAGGCGAGGGTGGTGACTCCAGCCCAAGAACGGCTGGAGAGCAAGTGATGTTTACAGCACAGTGGGCAGCTATACCCGTGCTCGGCCGTAAATAATTACTGTCTTTTAGCTACAGAGGGGAGGGTTTGCAGACAGAGGAAGTCAAGAACCGTCATCACAAGAACTTATAAGGAAGGAAAATCTCCTAACCTCAAATCTTGAGGACATTCTAGTCCCATAGCACGTATACAGAGAAGAACATGCTGCTGGGAGCTGTTAGAGCAAAAACATCTGATTCCCTACACACACACACCTTTCCCCCATGGAGGAGAAATGATCTATCCTTCATCCCCTCGGAGGGGAAATCAACCCCCTGCTTGGGCCAGCTCGCAGCTCTTGTGTTTCTGCAGATGTGAGACGAAGCAGTTAGAAAAGGGTAAGGTTCTTTCACCGCATCAAGCTCTACCTAACAGTGATGAAGAGTGGAGGGGGATGGGAAATCACTGAAGGAGTAATGCCAGCAGGGGAGATGACTTGGGGCAGTTCTCTCTCAGGAGGAGCTGCTTCGCTCAGAGGACTGCGCCCCCCCCCGCGGTCTCTTGGTCACCCGTGGGGCCAGTTGTAACCAGTTCCCTTATCAAAGCCTAGGGGCAGAGCGCGGCACTGCGGCTCCTGCGGGGATCTGGCAGGAAGCAGCTGAGTTCCCTCAGGGCAGAGAGCGGGGATTTAAGGAAAGGTGTCCATGGGCAAAGCGGCAACACAGGGTCGAGTCGGGATGGGATAGGATAGGAATGCAATTCCCGGCTTTCTGCTGCGGGGCCGCGCTGTTGCTCCTCTTGCCCTGGGCAGGTTCGCAGCCAGTCGGCGGCCAGCACGGTGCCGAGCTGCGGTCCCCGCAGGTACCGGAGCCGGGGCAGGGCGGGGCAGGCCGGGCCGGCGCTCCCGGGGCGAAGCAGGCAGGTGCGGGGCTCGCCGTGCCCGTAGTTCCTCCCCTCTCCTCCTCTCTGCAGGACCTCCTGGAGGCGCTGGAGCAGCTCCGGGAGGAGGAAGAGGAACTGGGCCTGGAAGAGGAGCCGGTGGCCGGGGCTGAGGACAGCAGCTCCGAGTGGGAGCTACCGGAGCTGGAGAGCGGCTCGCTGGGGGTCCCGCTGCCGGCGCCCAGCCCTGCCCAGCCGGCGGAGGGGCAGAGCCTGTGGAAAGGCCTCCTGCTCTCCTCCTACAGACGGAGGCACTTCTCCGGCTGCTTTGGGACAGGATGGAGAGGATCGGCGCACAGGCAGGGCTGGGATGCACTCAGAACGAGGCCCGTAGGTCCCGGGGCGGCGCGGGGAAGCGGCGCAGGCCGGGCCGGGCTGCCGCTGTCCCCGGCTGAAAGCCCCGGAGCGGCCGCACCCGCAGCTCCCTGCTCTTCTCTCTCTCAGGTTTCTGGAAGAGACGGAGGAGCTGAAGCCAGATCGGGCTCCCAAGCGCTTCCCGAGGTTCCAGACCAGTGTAGAGCAGCCAGGCTTCCCCGGGACCTCACCTCCGCGGGGGATGGAGAATAAACTTTTGTACAAAGCCTTCATTGCCGTCTCTGAGGGTTTTTTTGGGTCACACGGCACACGGTCGGAAGATACAGAAATCCCTTCCCGAATGTTCCTCTCCCTCTGCCTTAAGGGCTTAGTCATGTCTCTGGCCAGAGCACCCTGCCTGATCTAGACAAGCCCTTCTGGAGGGTGGCAGCAGCAGGAGGGATGTGTCCCTCCAGGACGGTGACCAGTGCAGTGGCGAGTCCAGCTGGGGGACCACGGCAGTGACCTGGGCACTGTGGAAAGCCTTTCCCCACGGCTTGACCTCAGCTGGGTGAGAATCCTCCCGGGGACGGGCTTGGAGTTAACTCCAGGCAGTGTCCGCCCCGGGGGATGGAGCGCGGGTGTCACTGCCAGCACAGAAGGGCTGCATGGCTTTGAAGACAGGAGACGAAGGGCTACGGCTGCGGGCAGAGGGATGAGGGTGTTCAGGACCCGGGACAGACGCCAGGCCCCGCAGGGCTCCCGCCGCCTGCCCGGGGCTCCCTCCCCGTGCCTCGGCCTCCCTGCCCCGGGCTCCCTCCCCGTGCCTCGGCCTCCCCTACCCGGGGCGCTGCACAGCTCGCTGGGCTCACGCCACTCTGTGCCTAGTTCTGGACTCCGCATTCAAGGACAGGGAACTGCTTGAGAAGGTCTATCAAAGGGCTCTGAAGACGATCGCTCTTGTGAAGAGAGGCCAACTGGGGGCTTCTTAGCCCAGGGGAGACTGAGCAGGGACCTTATCAGTGCTCCAGGTGACCCTGCTTTGGCAGGAGACTGGATGATCTCCAGAGGCCCCTTCCAACCCCAAACATTCTGTAATGCTGTGGTAATTCACTCTTTCCTCCACCTGGGTTCTGTGCAAAGCCCCCTCTACACTCTTCAGACCAGGTTCTGAAGCACAGGGCGTCCTAAGCAGGCAGAAGGGCTCCAGGCATTGCCTGAGCTCTAAACCCTAAGGAGCTAAGAGAGGCAAGGCTCGTGGTGCCTGCACTGAGCCCTGACAGCCCAGGAAAGGAAGGGGCAACTACATCACGGAGACGATGTGCCTGATCGGGGGAAGACAGTCTCTGTTTGGGATGTAAGCAAGTTTCCTCTCCTTAAAAGAAGTGAGGTATCACTTAACTAACTGTGATAGGACCTGGCCTGTGATGTTGGTGCCACATGCCCTGCACTGGACATCACTCCCTTTCCCTTTTGTTTCCTGCACTGATGGCCTCATCTCTTCATTCCCCTCTCTTAACTAAATTGTGAGGCAGGGAAAGAGAGCCTGAATGTGGTATGGCATGACCCTGTCAAAGGGTTTAGTTTCTGGGAAATGAAAGAAATCCAAATCCATTCCCTTCCTCAGAATAGGACTACAAAGGCTCTTCACCATCAGCTCACACTCTGTTACTCTTCAGCTGCAAACAGCTATAGGAGAATGGACATCACAGGCAGGATGTGCATCAGGTAGGGGCATCACTTCACACTCATCTACCAGCAGAAGACATCCATGTGACACCAACCCCTAGGCTGAGAGTCCTTAGCCTTACAGGGCTGAAAACCAAGGACATCTCATCATCCTGCTGGGGAAAGGCTGTGCCACTCCCAGCTGAGCTCTGTCCATGGACTATCCTCTTCCTCAGGGATTCACACATGAACAGCCAGTAGCACTATTGCTCTTCCTCTTTGCTCTGAGTGCTGCTTTCTCATGTCCCCACACCTCCTATTCCATACCCTGGATGCTGGAGTAATGTGTTACCTTCCCTAAAACTAGTCACAGCATGTTTTTCTTAAGAACTTCCTGCCATATTAAGACTCCCAATAAGTGTTTGACCAGGCAAGGGGCCAGCTGAGTAGGGGCAAGGGCTGGCTCTTGACTATCAATTGCTAGGATATAAAGCCTGAAGTCCAAGTTAATGTTGCCAGGGTGATGATACTGAGATACCACAAGCACACAAACAAGTGAGTTTTATAGCTTCAACAATGATGAGCTGAGTTCTGACATTTTACACTCCATTTACTTTGGCAAGACTTCAAAGTGGATAATAGAGGGCAGGATTTAGCTCTGAAAATCCAACAGCCTCTGTGGCGGTCAGCAACTTTGTCCCATCTACATAATTCCATATATAGCACACAGAAACCAGTCTTGGAAAAGTGTTGTAAAGTCTGAAGTTGGGCCCCTACATCTCAGTTATCTGCTATGGAGTATGGAAAGCTGTAAAGGAACCAGCCAGTAAAAGAAAATAATATCTCTGGGTCTGAGTTATTAAATACAATCTGCAATGCTAAACCGTTTCACACTTCTGACTGATATTATGTTCCTTGGCTTCTTGCTGCTGGGTTTGTGCCCCAGGGGTTGCTTTACAGACGTGCTGAGCTCTCTGGTAAAGGTCAGAGGCAGCTACACCACTGGAGAATAGTGGAGGGGGCTGGGGGGAGGATGTGTGTGAAGGGAAGAAAACAATAAAACAATAACAGATCCTAGTTATCTTAAACTGGATGCTCAATATTAATGAATAATTCATCTTTGTCTTCTCACACGTCTCAGTGTTACACCCTGCCACACACTCACACAGGAGCAGCAGTAACTGATTATAGCGAATTAATCAGACGCTGCAGCATGGAGTGGTAATATAAAAAAAAATTAGTTTTGTTAATAGCACAAGTTCAGAATGTATTGGGACACACAATAATACATAAAAAATTACCCCAACTCCAAGCACTGCCTCCACATAGTGAAGAAAAAACCAAAAACCAGGAAGCACTGGGGGCAAACAGGGTGGGTGTGCTCTTGGAACCAAGCAGAACAGACACCGAGTTGGGCTGACTTGGGGCTATATTAGGAAAAAGTAGCATTTGAACTTGCCTTCACAACCTTGAGCACGTCCTTTCTAGGGTAATTTTGGTAGCTGATCATGTGAGCAGTGTGTGCACATGTTTGTACACAAACATCATTTAAGACATTTGAAATATTTTATCGTTCCATTACTATTCCAAAACGGTGTGGTCAGGAGGTTCTTTTTGATCTCTACTTGCATGCAAAATCAACAAATTGTTACCAGATTGGTATTTTTGAACTGTTCCTATATTAATCATTGTTTCAATTTAGGATAACTACAAATGTTAGGAAAAGGCAGGAAGAGCAAATATGCTTCCTAAGTGAGACTCTCTGTAAACCAGGTGAATTTTTAATTGCACTATACACACAGACGATGCTGGAGGAGGAATTTACAGCACACCCAAAAGTTCCTAATTTCTCATTCAAGCACAGGCAGTTTTTAGCTAATCTTGAAAGCTTCAAGCCTCAGTGAAACACAGAAATACTTTTTGTTTTTAACATACTAAACATTTCATTTTAACCCCTCCCAAAATGCAAAAGACACAAACTCAGTCATTCTTCCCGGTGGCCAGATTCTGCTACCTTTGCTGAACAACACCGAAAGTCATCTATCTAAAGTCAAGCAAGCTGCTTTTTCTTGCATAATGGTACAAGAAGATTACTCCCAAATCTGACCATCTCTTCCTCAGAAGTGATTGCTATAGGGTCCAGCCTTACCATCTCTGCTTAAAGAATTCCCACTGATTTAAACACTCAGCTTTAAATTGAGACTAAGAGGTTTGCCGTGGCGCCGAAGTCGGTTGTGGGGGGGACTGGAGGCAGTCAGTGTCCCTGCAGAGCCAGTCTAGAAGTTGTCGTCTGCGCTGAGGTGAGGATTGGGGCGCCTCGAGTCTTGGCAACACACGAAGTCCCAATGGTGATGTCACCTCAAGAGCAATGGCAAAAGAGAAGTGGCCCAAAACTGGGGTTTTCGACAGACTCCATGGCATGCGGTGGCTCCACATTTTCCTTATATAGAAGGAAAGATCGCACAGCACTGCAGGTGTCCTAAAAGTAGATTTATCTTCAGCCTCCACCCTCCACTAAATACTCATCTGAAAAGGCTGTTGTTTACCATGAAAAAAAGTAATTTCCCTATGGAAAGCTTTGAGCCAAGCAGAGTTTAGAGCAGTTTCAGGGTTGTTTCCCATCTCTGTAACTCTGACCACAGGGGTCTCTTGAAAGAAAATTGCTAAGAATTTCCAACTGGACTATGTAATCACAGCGCCTGGTATCAAGAGGAGGGGGAGTGACATGAAATCACTGACTTGTGACATACATTCCTCAGCAACAGCAGCTGCTGCCTAATGACAGCTAATAAAGGGAATCTTCCCTTGACAGAGCTGCATGCCAGCAGTGGGACTGGAATGTGCCCCAGATAAATCCACTGATAACCTAGGAAGCAGAGATCACACCCAAAGAGTATAAAAGACAAGCTTCGGAAGAGAGAGGATAGGACAAGGAGGAGAGAGACCTGAAGAGACACCTCAGAAGAAACAGCTTGAACTTCCCTATTCCAAACGAACCCAGCACCATGGACACTAAGGGCTCACTTTCCTGTGGCTTCCTCTTGCTGCTGCTCATCCAACTCCAGTCCAGCAGAGCCAACCCCATCTACAGCCTCAGCCCTGCCAAAGAATTGGCCAGCATGGAGGTGAGGATTCTCTCCTTTTGTGAGGTTAAGCTTTTGGGGTGCTTAGCAGAAGTAAGGTGGTGGTTTTGCCTTTCTTTTGTATGATGGGATAAGCACATCAGCGATCATTTGCTGGGTCTCAGGGGTTCAGAGAAGCAATATCTTCCAGTGCTGTGTTCACTTGAGCTCTTGGGTAGCAACAAGAAACAAAATTCTGATGTTGTAGAATGTCTGTTTTGGGCTCTCAGATATTTTTCTCTTAAAGATTCCCTTCCTGGGAGCAAAGTCTCAAAGAGGGGGAAAAAATCATCACAGCAACTCTATGAGGATAAATAGAAAAGTTTCATGTGGGTTTGTGTTTATTGCAGAAAATACCAGAACAGCAAAGCAGGACAGTCACAGGGCTCTAGCCCTGGGGATTTAAGAGAACTGGATGTGTGTGGATGGGAGATGAGGAGGCAAAGTGGAGCACACAAAGTCCAACTTTTAGGAAAGATGCTAGGGGAATAGCATGATCATTTAATGTGGCTCATCCAGAAAAGCTTCCAGAGCCATGGAATTACCAGTTGTGTATTTTAATGACTGACAGAGAAAAATCCATTGCTGCAGCACAATAAAAGCTGAAGATTCAGTCTTGCAAGATGAAGTCCGAAAACTCAAATCTTACCCTGGACTGGTACCAGTGACCAGCTCCTCCCTGCCTCAGACCCTGAGAACAAGCTAAGGTGATGAGTTCAGTGTCAGCCTAAGCTAAAACAGTTCCACGTCTCTAGGCTGTTTCCAGCAGCTAGCTGAGAAGAGCAGCCTCCAAATGTCTCTATTGTCAAGTAAGCCATAAGGCTCAGTCCTCCCCACACCCCTTCTAGAGTGGGATAATTAGATTTTTTAAACTGGTTGAGCTGCCCTTGAGGAGGTTAACTAATCCAGTTAGCCAAGACAAAAATGACAGAGAATGGTACCCAGGAAGAAGCCCCAGAGCACATCTAAATTCAGCATACAGGTACCTGCAAGGAGATGCCTGTTCCTTTAAGAAGCAACACCCCTGGAACTTCTGGGACAGAAATTAATGAAAACACCAAGAGCTTCTCCAAGTGATGCCCATTAAAATAGCCAGGGCAGACAGTCTTAGCTTTAAAAAAAAAAAAAAAAAATTAAAAGCCAAGTGCTGGCAAATGCCATTGCAGCTGAGTTCTGAGAACTATCAACCCAGTGGTATTTTGAGCCTGTGCACCATGGTGGGTTGAGCAGGATGTCTCTGTGCAACCCAGACCTCACTTTTTTTCTCTGCTGAGAGCTCTTTGCCAGTAAGATATACTTTGGTGGCAAGCAGCTTCATTCAGCTCTCATCTAGAGCTACCATAGCCAGAATTAATGTGAACAGGGATTTATAGCAGAGGACAGAGTGCAAACACCACCAGCAACTGTGGGATTCAAACTGACAGGCTCCCTACGGCTGGCTATTGGATCATTGATGGATGCAGAATAGGCTACGACTGGAAGCGCTGGCAAATAACCACAAAACTGGGAGATTCATAAAATGAATCTTTGTCTTTTAGGCTCTGCTGGAGAGACTGGAGGATAAGTTTGCAATGATTGAAGCCCTGGAGTCCAACCCTGACCTGCAAAACCCCAAAACCCAGGAGGAGATCCTCCCAGAACTCAGAGATGACAGCGATGAGCAGAAGGCTGAACCCAGGCTAGTACCCAGCACCCCTCTGTCCTCCAGGAACCCCTTCCTCAAGAGACTGAAGGGGCTGCAGGTGCCCAGGATGATGAGAGATTCTGGCTGCTTCGGGAGGAGGATTGACAGGATCGGCTCCGTGAGCGGAATGGGTTGCAATGGTGAGTCCTGCCTGGGCCATTTCACTGCACGGAGCAGACCGCATCTGTGTTGTGAGATGAGGGAGCAGGAGGTTCTATTTGAGTCTTTAATAAGACACACTCTGAGAGAGGAATTAATTGTAGTCTAATATTTATACCAGCAGGGAGACAAACTGCTGGTGCCATATACTGAGAGAGAAACGGACTCTAGTGACACTTATTTCATCTTTGGCTTTACAGGTTCCAGGAGTAATTACTAAGACAACCTCCCTATGCCCTGCTCTGAAGAATGCTTTACAGTACCTGTTCCTCCCAAGATGAAAGCCAGTTGCTTTCTAAGCTCTTCACCAGAAAGTGATTCCTATTTCTATTTATTTATTTATTTATTTATTTGGGATTTTTTTTTTTTAGAACATTTCTTACTCTAGTACCAAGAGACCATCTTTAAATAAAACTAACACATTAGACATCTCTGCTGGACCTCTCTCCTGTCTGTTGCATTAAAATTTCTTGTATTTTCCTAAAGCCAAAGCCTATGTTTTATTGGTACTCTGGTACCCACAAGGCTGGATCTTTCTTACACAAAATGGAGAAAGTATGAACACGGTAGAAAGAAAAATGAGGTTTTCACTACAGTTTTTCACTCTGCACTAAGAAATTATAACAAAGTAGCAGAAAAAAAAAAAAAAAAAAGCTTGCTCAACATGGAAAGACTTCCTGAGTCCTCCTATAGACAGGGTGTCAGTAACAAGAGAGTGCTGCTGGTATAGTCAAGGGAACTGCCACAAATCCCTCACATAAGCAAAGTGAACATGAAAAGAAATAAGAAAAATCGTAACACTCCACAAGTTTGAAGATAACCAGAGGGAGGAAAGGGAATTCATTGTGTATGCTTTCTAGCACTGGCCAAATAAAGGTTACGAGCATCAGCATAAAGATACATCTTTAACTGTGTCTTGTCTCACTCTGCAAGGGGCTGAGGTGCTGCTCCCCAGTGTTTGTTGATGGATCCTCAATGGGCTTGGATCCTCTCATGATATTTCTCATGTGAGGTCAGGTGGGACCAACTCCAGCTACAAAGCAACTTGCACATAAGATTTATCACTCCTGGGAATAGTCCTCCATGAAGCTGTCCTAAGCACAGCTAAAGGGAGCACTGCGAGTCTGACAGAGGTTTTGGTTAAGCCTTTGTACTTAGATTTCATACCTGTGGCCTGAATTTGGCCCAACCCACATTCTCCACCCTGCTAAGCAGGGTTATATTGCCAAGACTACATTCAGTTAGCACCCCAAGGACCAAACAGCTTGGATACAGCCCCAGATCCGGCATTGAGCCCAGGCTCAACACAGCTGTCCTGTGATTGCATATGCTGCTAGAAAAGCTGTTATTCTGAGCATCTGAGCTTGGCTCTCCTTCCCAGCATCCACAAGTCAAGCACCTTGGAAAGCTTGTTCAGGGCCTAAGAACACAGTAGCACTAGGACAGACTCAGCTGCTGGGGTCTGATCCTGTCTTTATTAATGCATACAGAGAGAGAAATGACACTTGGTCAGGACAGGCTACAGCAAGGTGCAGCAGTTGCTGACAACAGTTGCTGATGTACCACTTAGGTCACATTTCTGACAGGCCACCCTCCTGGTCACTGCTGATGGCCTCTGAGAGGCACCTGCTTAATCCCTGCTACACTGGGCCTTGGGATCTTTCCCTCGGAAAGAGAGAAGAGCCTGTACTGAGGAAATCCACTCCACATCTAGTGTGAGAGAAATCACATCAGAGCCTCTCCTTCCAGCAGCACCATCCAAAGACAAAACACTCTGCACAATAGTGTCCACAGAGGCTTCCTTGGCAGAAGACAACTCCCAGGTTAAGACTCCCAGCAGATACCAGGAGTCAGCTCTGCAGTCAAAAGCCACAGTTAATTTGCACTTAGTCAAGGTGCTGTGAAATCACTCGTTGGGGAGTCTTTGTGGGTACAATGAGGCTTCTCAAGCAGGCTTTCCAAACACCATCCTGCAGCAAGGTGGGATACACAGGTGGATCCCTCCACATTAACAATGGGCAAGAGCCTGACTTCCCAGGAAAGTAAAACTGATCCTTACACCCTAACAATAAAAGCCTTCGCTGGAGCTGTATTCCACCCAGCCAAGCAAAACTTGCATAGACACCATAAATTGTCCCTCCCTGTCAGCCCCTGAGGGCACAAACCACTAAGGAGTTCAGCGGAATGTGCTAAAAATGGCAAGAAGAGCTGGCGCTGCCTGACCCACAGCCAGGTGGGTCCAGTCTTACCAGCAAGCCAGTTCCCGGTGGAACAAGTCTGTATTGGCTTGCAGACAGCATGTTAATAGACCCTGCGGTCTGGGAGAACCTAATTGAGAGTAGGCAATCTAGGAACAAAGCATCTCTGTGGCTGGATTTTTACTGCTGCTCCCATAAACACACTGAGTTGTAAAGCTCCCCCAGGGGAATCTCAGAGTTGGGTCAGAACAGGACTGCAGACAGAACCAAGCCCTGGGAAAAGCTGAGTAAGAAACTTGGTGCTGCTCAGCTCTGCAGGCAAGGAGCATCACCCCAAGGACAAGCAAAGCTACCACTGCTGCTGTGGGAGCTGGGTCAGAGCGAGCAGGGGACAGCTTTGGGAACAGCCTGCCCCAGACAAGCACAAGGACAAAATCAGCCCAGTGCTTATGGGCAAGGACACCTGAAAGCTTCGTGTCTCTCTAGAGCTCTAATCATTGCTTTCTAAAGAGACTGCAGAAAGACTGTGGCCAAGAAGGTGCACGGAGAAAACATAATTTGCTTCCAGTGAGGCAAAGAATTTCAGTCTGTAGGTGCAGGAGTGAAGGGCCCTGGATCAAGCCCACGAGGAAATTAGTTCATGATTTGTTTCCCAGGATAAGCAGATACAGAGTGACCCTGCAGGAACAACGGCAAGTGCCACAGCTCTGTTCTTGCCAGAAGGTCAGCAGGAAAGCAAAGAGGCACAAGCAGTTACAACAGCGAATGACACATTACATGTTCACGCTCTACCTTCCTTTGCAGCAACTTGGGCTCAAAGAATCAAAGTCCTGTCGACTCCTATACACTTCGAGTGCCAAGCTGGCAGCCTTTTATTTCTGCTGCTGGCACTGCAGTGGGTTGGTAGAGCTGCACATGCTATCCATGAAAGGACAGAGTAAACCTGCTCTCTCCCAGCAGCAGCCAGCTCTGCAAAGACTCCAGCCTACATGTGAGGTTGCTTCCTTCACTTTTGTGCCTCTACATTTTGGAAACTAATCCTGGTGGAATTTTTTTTTTTTTTTTTTTTTTTTTCCCCCCAGAAAACCTGGGATTGGACTTGAGGGCAAACAAGCACACCAGGCTCTTATGAGGGTGTGAACTGAAGATACATTAATCTTCAATTTTCCATTGATCCATACGTTTTCACAGCTGCCCAAAGTCCAACAGAAATTTCCTTTAGGGGAAGGTAAGGTTGGTGATGTGTCCGGAAGAGCGTAGGAAAAAGGCACCTCAAAGCTCTGCTTTACAAACTGTGCTGTGAGCTAGCCCCGGGACAAGGATTCAGTGTAGCTTGTAATTGTAAACAATTCAGAAACAATCTAACCACAGGATGCCTCTGAGCCAAAGCCATCACTGCAAAGAAAGAGCTGATGTCAAAAGCAGCTAACGCAGGTGAGGTTCCACAGAACTATTCAGCACTGAGCATGGAGCAGGGTCCTGAAATCCTGCCCTCCTCCACCCCATCAGGCATCAGAATACATTGGAAACCTTAATCAACCCCCCATGACGCAGCAGACAGGATGCAGCCAAGTGCTATCATGCTCCTTGCGCAAAAGAAATACCCCAGCAGGATCACAGAAGGGCCAGGCTAACACCCTGAACCCAGCTCTAATGGCATTTGCCACCTCCTGCAATGCCAGACTTCATGCTTCCTAAGAGCTGCTGGCAGCAACCCTGCCTGGCAGTGCATAATTCAGCAATCCTTTCAACTCTGCTGTCATTACATGAGCATGCCTCATGCACACTGTAAAGCCTAGGCCCAGTTTGAAGAAGCAGTCTGCTTAGAGTGGGGTTTGCAAGTCAGGGTGGATGTTCCCCCCACCCAGACACCGCACTATATCCCTTTCCCAACTCCCCACCAGCCAGAAGGTTTGACAGAAATCCCAGTCTGCAGGCAAGAATGCCAAAAGGAGCTGTCACCACTGCTTTGTCTCTCTAAGAAATCATGCATGAAGTGCAGGGCACACATCCTCTGCTGCTGCAGGAGGCATGGAGCTGTGCCAATCTGCAGAACTATCTGGCCCTAGCCAGTTTGCTTGATTTACTTTCCCTGAAGCTTGCCCCCCAAAGGCCTTTGCTGATTGACATCTGCTTGATAAGTGTGTCCCAGTCGTCCCAGGCAGAAACCCTTCACAGACGATGCACACTGGCACCATGCCCAAAGTCAGGCTACCAGCACTGTGGTCACACAGCCCAGAATTTTGCAGAAAGCCTGTTGGCAACTCTGCTGTGCTGAGAACAGCCTCTCTCAGAGCCTCCCAAACACCCAGAGGTACAGCTCCTACCAGGCAGCTGGCACACAGCAGCCCAACACTGTCTCCATTTTCACACTGAATAAGTCCAGAGGCATTGCTGAGAGAGATAAGGGGAAAAGGATCTTTCCTGCTGCTTTTTTCACACCTCTGAGGTGTGAAATATCTTGAAACAAATCAAGAAGGTTTCTTGCAGCAGATGTCCCTGTGCTGTCATACCCTGCTGGAGCTGAACTGTTGTCACTCCAGTGACAGCTGCTATGGACAAATAACTTTGAAAGGAAATCTTCTACTGGCCCCACTCTTAGTGGGCTTTGTCCTTTGAGTTTTATTCCTGCCATCACTGCAAGTATAAAAAGTAAAGGTCTCAAGATCAGTCCCACAGTGAGAAGGAAAATACCAGAGTGAAACAATAAGAAGAAACTGTAAGAACACAGAATGGGGGAAAAATAAGAGAAGGTAGTGAGATGGCAGCTAGAATTGGGGCTGCTGTGTAGGGTATTTGGAAGAAGCAAAAGAAAGATAAGATTGGTGTGTGAAGTCTGCCATCCTGCAGGAACATTCTCTAGTGTAACCATCAAGTTGCTGCTGGAAGAGTCAGCAAGAGGCTCAGGGTTATTCTGTCTTTATCAGTCACAAGCTCTTCAAGACAGCACAATTTCTATGTTCATCAGTTCCAACTGGTGTATCCAGGGTCTAGTTTCCTACTCTTAGGCACTTTACAATCACTGAAATGCTGTTAAACTACTCATGCCCCATACAGCCACTTGTGCTTTTAACTCTAGGGCTTTGAAACAGCCTGGAGAAAGGGACATCTGACATCAAACCTCAGAAACTGAAAGATTTCTCTCCCCAGGTGCTGGTGGAACTCACTGCCAGCTCACTCCAGCTATGAGTGAGATTTTTCAGACGCTGCCTTTGAAAAGCTTCAGCGAATGCTAAGAGGCTGCCTGCATCCCACCACCGCTGGAAGTGCTTCAGCACCCTGGACAAGAAGAGCAGCTCCATCCTCCCCCGGCCCCAAAGCTCAGGGCCACCAGCCTCTGGCCTGGCTCTTCCTGCATGAGCTGCATGATACACACACCGATGCTAAGGCAGGCAGCTTGCATCCTGCCAGCAGAAATAATCATGATACAAATCACCTGAGTACTCTAAATTCTTCTGCTCGACACAGTCTACAAGCATGGGGACTGTGCCCCACGGTTGGATATAGTGAGTCTAAAAGCCCTTTCTGCTCAGGTTTCCAAACTAAACACGAAGGTGATTGCTTTAAGCATAAATGTATGGCACAGCTTCTCTAGCACCCAGGATGAAATGCAAGACAAACACTACTTAAAACCACTGCTGGTTTTGATCTGTTCTTCAGACAAGAAACTCGCCAGCTTTCAGCTCCTGCAACAGGCATCACCTGGTATAATCCTGAAGCCCTGAAGCTCACAAAGGCTCCAAACAAGTTTCTGGACAGCATCAGTACAGCTGGCTGTGAGGAAGTTGCCAGTACAGAAAAGTGTCAGGCTGTGTCTGGAAGCATGGACAGACATAGCTGTCCCACCGTGTTTTTTCAGGGCCAGGAAGGAGAGAGCAGGCAAAAGATTTTTCCTTCTTTACTCTTCTGCTGAAGTGGCAGTGATGTAACCCAATTTTAGGAAGGAAATGCTGCTCTCATCCGTCCTGTATGACTGTGTTTATGATGGAAGGCAGCAGCAGAGCTGAAGCAGAGTTCATTTGCCTCTGTTCTCCTAGTACCTCTCTGCCATTCTAATTCCTTGCTAGAAGCACAGCTTAATTAAGACCATCACAGCACTTCTCAAGTTAGCTCCCAAACACAGACGTTCTGCTGTCTCCTCCCAACATGCTTTCACCTATTTCAGGCTTCCCCATTACACCAAGCAAGAAACTGAGGATAGAGTGCATCCAAAAGCTGTTCCCTGCATCCTGTACACACAGCTACCTGGTCCAGAAAAACAGCACAAACATGGAAAGGCAACAAGTTTTTGGGTCAGGTATTTCTATGGTGTTCAAAGATTGTACTTAATACACATTTTGGGCCTGCAAGCATGTGATGAACAAACAAAAATTGTCGCAAGTTCTTTTTTGTTTTTTAGGTAGACAGCAGGACAAAGCAGGAAAGATAGCTACAAGCTAAACAAGAGCTAATGATGAAGCCGAGATTGTTCACACCCTGCAGAAGCCACCTGGAACACAAGAGGTACCACACTGCACTCCAGGAGTCTTTATCTCAAATCATGCTCTTGGACATTGCCATGTTCTAACAGTTTTATTACAATAAAGGGCAAAAATAAAACAACACCAGAAACATCGAAAGGCCTTGAAAGTGCTGAAGGAGACACACAAACGTTTTACTCTCAGACATTATGGTTACATGAAATACTTCCCAAGTGCCATTGTTCAAATAAAAATAAATTTATACAAATTAAAAAAAAACAAACAACCAATTTATATACACTGTGGAATTAGCTTACAGAATCTCATAACAAAATCCAGTGCAAACAAACACACGGAAAGGTAAGTTGCTACCATTGGAATGGCTCACAGTAAGTCAACAATTCAAACCACAAACACTGCACAGGAAACCATGAGGCAGAGGAGAAGGCCCCACACCACCCCCTAACTTCAGCCACCAATACTAATCCAGTTCTTAGTTACTATTCCTTTAGTGTTGCTCTGAGTAAAAGGTTACAGGCACCTATGTTAGGAGTAAGTTCCTCGGTAAATCACTAAGCAACCAGAGCCAGAGCAGAAGCAGCAGGTCGTGTTTTAAGAAAGGAGTTAAATGTGAGAAGAATGATCCACACAAGCCCCTTTGCATCAGTCCTGTCTCCAAAGGTCAGATGAGCTTGGCCTTCTCTTTCTGCAGGTGACACACACTGAGTGCATGCTGAGAGCTCCCTCTGAAGCGGCTGACAGGGTCACCCACCACCCTCACCTACATCTGGAGTGAAGGGGCTGTGTTTTCCATCTGAAATGTTTGAGTAAGAGAGATGCACAGGCAGAGCTGACAGTGCTGACAGCAGGCTGAAGGCAAGAGGCCTTCTGGGCAAGTGCAGCTGGTACTCAGACAAACCCTGCCAAGACCTTCCAGCCTGTCTTGTCTGGAATGCCTAACTCCAGGCCTCAGTAGTGATGACAAGACATCCTGCAGCAAAACAGACTGCTGCAGTTTCTGTACAGAAATAAACCAGGACATGACCAGCTCAAGGCAAACAAGCTAAAGGAGGCCTATTCTTGTTCAGAAAGAGAAGGAACCTTCCACATGCAATCATTCAACATGAGCAAGAAGAAAAAGATTTGTCATGGAGAGACACAGGACATTCCTGCCAGGTGCTCTGACAGTCTCTAATTGTCCACAAGGACAAATCCTTTGAATGCAAGGCAGGCTGACAGAAGTGTATTTCAAACCTACAGTGCAGCGTCAGGGTGTGTAAAAGGTTTTGTGGGACCATTTAGTGCAAGACCTAAAGCATTTTAAAACTACCTGCAGTGACTATACAGAGTGAACAATCATCCTTACCCTGCTTACAAGGAAAAAAACTTGCAAGGCAGGAGCAGTAGCCAGTGCCTACACATGTGCTCAACAAGGGACACGCCAAACCTGCTCCAGCTAAAGAGTCCAGACTGAGTGCACAGGATAGACACTAGCTGGAGGAAAACACCTTCACTTCATTGTTGGGGGTTTAAGAGCTTGCTTGTCTCAAAATGGAGCCAAGATACTCAAGATAGAGCTAGGACAGTCAGAAACCAGCAGAACTATTTGGGTGGAGAAGACAAGAGCTGTTTCTGCCCGTTCCAAAGCAAGAGAAGGAGAAGAATGAACACAAATCTGCTCTTTAGCTAGGTCACTTCCTAAGCAGCCCTCGAGAGGGATCAGAGTTAACAAAGGGTCCTGGGACACCCCCAGTTTCCTCTGCAACAGCTGCCACTACATGTATCACAGCCTACTCCTTCCTTTGTGGAAACGGTACAAGTGCAAACAAAGATCTGCCTTTCCTCTCTTTAAGAGGACAGCAGATGGGAAGTAAGACTAAGTGAAAAAAAGGGTCTCCAGATGTCAATGAAGAATAACAAGAACAAAACTCTAAGTGCTTACAAACAGCTTCGCTACAACCAAACTTTCCAGCTGAGCCATGCCATGCACTGTATGACAAGCACAAATCCTACCCTGAAAAGTGGTTTTTGAAGCCAAGTTAAGTTCAAGTTTCTCTCATTTGCTGGACAAAACAAGAGCCTTCCATGACTCAGCTGTCTTTACTGCAAGCACAGCCAGAGAGTGCATCTGCCTAAAAACTATCCAGACTGCAAAGACTCCACCAACACCTAAGAGTTCCAGTGACTTAAAAAGCCCTACGTCAAGACCATGACTGGTGACCTGGGCACAAAACCTCCTCCTAATCCCAACTGTAGCAGAGATCAGCAGCCAGGAGTTTGCAGAGTCACACCCTAGAACGACCAGCTTCCACAAAGTCAAAGGGACTGTTTTAACAGGTTTAGTGTTTTGACATATATATGGAAAGGACACCGCTCCTTCAGACTTAGTCAGGAAAATCTTCAGCCTAGGTGAAGATCCAGCCTCAATTCAGACAACAATGTCTGGTTTCCTTCTGCCATAGCTCACACTTACCTGGCTCCTTGTGGCAGACAACAGGTTAACTGGAGTGCTCCCAGGCTGTGTAGAAGCTTGTCTGGGATACATTTCCCATGTTACTTGGCCCAGTGTCTTGGCTGGGAGAATGCTCTGTGCTTTATCAAGCCAATCAACTCTGCAGGCCCTGGAGGCACAATGCTGGCTTCCCACAGAGGGTTATCTGTATGCAAAACTCAAAAGGGCAGGTGCCTGCTGGAGCAATACAGGTGCTGGCCAGGATGGTACCTGCTAAAGCAGTGAACTGGCTGCAACTGGCTCCTAAATGCTGATTTTACCCTTACAGATACTCGGGCTGTAGCAGTTGCAAACATCATCCCAAGTATTTTTAGAGCACAGACAGCTCCACTCATCACCCTGCAGCAGATCCCGTCTGCGAGACACCAGCACCAAGTACGCCTCCTGCATAGCAGCCTGAAGTTACACCAGCTCCTCTCATGACCACAGAGATCGTTCAACCAAGCCCACAGACAGGGCATGGGTTCTGTTTGCCTCCAGAAAGCAACACTGCACCATGCTCTGAGGACACAAGACTCCCTGGTCCCTAATTCCAGCGGAAGGTGTCTCAGGCTCTCACTGTTGGATCAGTACAAGAACAAAGTGCCTACAAATGCCAAGAAATGCAGAAGTGTCAGGGGAGTGACAAAGTGGAGCACCACAAAGTGCCTTAGCAGAGTCTCTCATAGGGAAATAACAGCGACAGCTAATAGGGAAAGAGATCTCCCTTCCCTGTGATGCTCTGCAAACGTATTAAATATTTATAATCCTAAACAGTAACTGCATTTGAACTGTTGTGAACTCCTGACCTGCTGAGCTGCTCTCAGGAGTCAGCTGCTGTCAAAACCACCACAGCAGGAACACTTCCCCATGAAAGATGGAAAGAAATTAGGAACAAATGAAGCCAAAGTGGAAAAACATGGGCAACTGGGAGCACCTGCAAAGAGAGGTGTGCTTCCAAATAATTGGCTTTTTGTAATACTGCTTTTCAGAAGCCATGTTCAGAGCAGCTCTTGCATAACTGCAAACTTCACTATCTCCTCTCAGCCTTGACAGCAAACTCCTTCTCACACAAATAAGGCAACAAGGAACAAGGGAAGAAGAGGAAAAGGGAAACATACAGGAGGGTAGGGAAAAGATGCTGCAGAGTTCTCTGCGCAGGACACAGTGGATCTAGATGGTTCTTTTTTCTGACTGTTAAAAAACCCAAATCTAAACCAAACAGCAGAACAGAAGGTGTCAGGACAACATCTGATGAAAGGAGATAACTGGAGTGCAGGGAAAGGAAAAAACCTGGATCAAGAGTGGTCAAACCAAATGCCTGAGACCAATCAACAGCCCTTGGGCTCAGGCAGCTCCTCTAGTTCTCTGGCTGGCAAGATGTTCTCCAGCATCTCAGACTCGATATGCATGTGAGAAGCCAAACGGCAAGTCTTGGGCCTTGCGGGGTCCAAGCAGAATGCGAGCGCGTGTGCAGGCCTGGAGCGGGGAGGCAGCCACACCAGAGTGGGGCAGGGCATCAAATGGTCCGATAGTGCTGTCTCAGTCTTGCCTGCAGAAACTCATGAGTCAGGTTGTGACGAGTGATTATCCCAACAATCTTAAAGAGAAAGAGGAGAAAAGGTACTGGGGTCACAGAGGTGCTACTAAGAGCTGCACGTGGCAGAGCTGCAGTTCTTGCCAATCCCCCAGAAGAGGGAACCTGCAAGCAGTTCTGGATCACTGCTGAGTTAGAGCGGGTTCGAGTTCAAACCTCACCAAAACAACACCCATCCCTCATCTACAGGACAGACTCTGCTTTAATTACACCCAAACAGCTTAACTGGTACCCAGACACAGCAGTGTGAGCCCTGCCTGTCCGTGCTGGACAGCACAGGGACGTAACTCGGTTCTCAGGAAAGTGAAAACTGTAACTGGAGGTAACGAAGCTGTATCTTGTGGCTTCATTTGAGACATTTCTGCTATGCCAAGTGACACAACTGCAGACAGCTCTTATCAGATAGATCCTAGGAAGCTCTAAAGACCTAAACACAGAAATGGCAAACACTAGCTCAAAGATGACTGCACACTGACCATCACTAACTGGAAGGTCACACATGGGACCCACTCCCAGTCCACTGGGGAAACAGTTAACCCCACACATGACAGCTGATGACCATCTCAGTTATTCTACAGGTTGAGTTTAAAACTAGGCTGCTCTCTGGAGCTGCAAGAGCATTGCATCTTGCACTAAAGATGGAATGAGTCAACAACTCTTGCTTTCAACCAACAGGCTCTGCAGGATAGGAAAGCCAAGAGGCAGCAAAAGCACTGCTGTGTCACAGGCACAGACCAGCCCAGGCTTAAGGGAAACAGGTTCACTTTATGCTCATAGCAAGTTACTGACACCTACTGACTCTTCCTGAGCACTGTGGGTGGCAGAGACAGCAGCACAGCAAATCAAGCACTAACCATTCAAAGACTCCTTTATTTTGCTGCTGCTATGAGTAGGAACAGAATGCAAGTTCCCTTCCAGCAAAAAACCCTCCTGCCCCAGTGCACAGGAAATTCTGCTCTCAGCCTTGAATAAAGCTGTCAAAGTGGATGCCAAATTAGTGGCTTCTGATGAGCTCAAGACCTCTCAACAGCTATAAAGACAGTAAGAGCTTCCACTTGATGCCAACTGGAGACAGGAGAGAGACTGCATGTCCTGCCCCTTGCAGGGAAAGCAGAAAGCAAGCTTCGACACAAAAGCTGGTAACAGTCACAGCAACCAACAATGCTTCAAGGCCTTAAGAACATCACATTCTGGCCTCTTTAAAGCATTTCTTCAAGGTTAAAACAAATTTTGTTTTCCCAAAGGTAGAAAACATTGCAAAAAACCACAGTGGAGCCTCCTCACACAGCCAAGACAAAGTGGAGATAAGGACTCACCTCTCCAACTGCATTCACAACTGGTAAGTGTCTGAGTCCCATCGTTCTGAACAGGTTGAAGACTTGTGACACGTGAGTATTTGGAGAGACAGTAAAGGGTGACGGGTTCATGTACGGGGTGACATCCTAGGAAAGAAAAACAATTACATTATTTACAAGAGGCACTGGGAATCACCAACAAGCAATACCCACAATTCCTCCCATGCACTGATCTCTGGACAGGGTTCTGGACATTTGGTATCTTTTATTTCTCATTAATAACAAATTACTTCAGGAACCTGAACTGGTCACAGTTTATTTGAACACTGTAACCCATAACCTTAAGAGCCTAAGAGAAAAGCTCTGCACAGCATAAATGCAGGTTCATGAAAATAAAAAAGCACTTTGGTCTACCCAAAAGTCCTGTCATGAAGACAATGACAGGCCTGCCATTGACTGAGCTGCCAGCACACAGAATGCCCAACAAGTATCAGCAGTCTGCCTGTGCAATCTCTCTCAGGCAAGAGTCTAAGCTAGAGGGTTGTTCAACCAGACAGGAAACGTCTTATTCTGGAAGTTAAGTGCCTGCGAGCAATGCTACCTCACAGCAAGTGTGAGGATGGATTTCCACATGCAGACAAGGCTGACTGTATGAGCAAAGGATGCTGCTCATCACTTAAACACGCTCTCAGGCTTGGAACAGTCCTAAAACACCTGTGACCCTGCATCCCTTACCACTATCATGCGAGGGTTCAGCAGGGTGAGGTCCAGGTCGTGGATGTCTGGGTAACGAGGGTAGTCCTCAGACATCTCTGCATGGGACAGGCGAGGCTGACTTGCACTCTGCAGGTGAAACAAATCCCACTGAGCCACTGTCACCATCCCAGATGGGACATGGGCTGCAAGCAGCACAGAACACATCTCCCAGCTGCTGACCCAGATCTCCTTCTCCTCCCACACCCACACAGAACTTCTGCAGAACTCCTAGCAGCTCATCTCAGAATGCAGCAAAGTCCAAACCCACCCAGGTGTTCACTCAGAGCAGGGGGGCTGCTCTCCAGCCTCTCACAGATCTACACTGGAGGGTAACAGCACATCAGCCTTGTGGGAGATGGACCTCAAACACAAATGCTCACTCTGATCGAAGTCAGTGATAAAAATACACAGTGTACACTGCTGGTTGCTCTGTTTGCATTTAATATCTGCCCTCTGTTATCCAGTTGTGACAGGGCTGCACCTTTACGCAACAAATAAATCTGTTGGTTTATTCTTCAAACAGTAGCTGTTCTGTTTTCTTGGGGATATTTCAACAGAAATTCAAGTCTATTTTAGAGCTGCAAGGGGGAATTCACGTGACCTGTCTGCAGCTTTTAAAACACAGATGCATTCCCTAAAGTCAAAGTTTTTTTTGGCAGCCCACAACTATCATTCCCAACCTTCTCAGTCAAGACAGCAGGGATGTCTCTGCTGTAATTCCTGATCAGAAATACTCACCGACTGGTTCTCAGAGTAGCAAACACCCCTGACAAGGAGGGTGACCAACTGTGAACGCAAAATCAAGCCATGGAAGGTCAAAGGTCTGAAGCGTTCCTCCATGGTCCACTCTTCACTAGGAGACTGATCAGGGTACAGGTTGGGGTAGGGGGTGTACCTGTGACAAATTTAACACGATCTGAGTTACACGGACTTGAGGTCCATGTAAGACATACACCTGACACCAAAACAACAGCCATTTCAGATCTTTGCAACCTTCTCCTCAACATTTCAGGGACTCTTGCTAGAGACAAGAAAGTTTCTTCTCCACCAAACAGAATAGCAGAGAGAGGTCAAGAGCTCTTTGACAACAGCAGCAGAATGGAGACACTCATCCTAATTTTCAATATCAAATCACTTGCTACTAAAGCAATTTCCAGTGGCAAATTATTCAGATTCTAACAAAATTTGAGGCATCTGGCAAAATGTCAGGGTCTGGACTGCACTTACGAGAGTCATGACCGCTGGGTTAGAAACTGATTCACAGGACTGTGCTTCTGTGTGGAAGCAGCTGCAATACAAGCCTGGTGACTCAGCTCAGTCACCAGGAAGGTGGTATCAATATTATGTCACCAAGCCATTAGCTTATCCCTTGGGAGAGGTGAGCTTGGCAGAGCCCTCGGGATTTGGTAGGCAAGGAGGAATCAGTTCTGCAGACATTTCCCTAGGTATTCCATCCCCTCCAGGAAATAGTTCTGGTTAGGTGTTTGAAGGAAATTTAAATTAAAAGGTTGGACACCATCAACCCTAGGACTTGGTCACAAGTGTGAACCCCAGCACTGTTGAGACCTGGCAGGACACTTCTAAAATGTAGACACTAGCACTGTCTCGTCTGATCTATGGAACAAGAATTGTATGAAGCATCACATCTCAACACAGGGAAATGGGGTGTTGCCACGTGACTGTGCCTACCAGCATCTCACCTTCTCTCTAGCATCTGTTGCAGCAGATCCTCCTTTTCGGGTGGCTCCTCCGTGGCTATGTGCTCGTCACACATGTTCCGCAGCTCGCTTGAAGGGTAGGACTTCATGGACTGACTGCGCTTGCGCTGCTCCCCGGCTCGGGTGAGGATGCTGGACTTCTGGGTACAGCAAGTGACTTTCAGATACTCACTAAGCAGCTCAACACTTACCCAAGAGAGACCAGGAGCTATTTGATCACAGCCTTATGTCACCAGACAAGGTGTTCCTGCTGCAGTACCTGTAACAGCCAAGAGGACTGTACTGGCCGTGGACAGAGTGCCTGGAGCGTAGGAACTCAGACATCTTTTCTTGGTAGAGCACAAGCGTGCCACAAGCATGCTCAGGATGCGTTCTGACCTTAGATTTCAGTTTCTCAAGAAACTGAAGCATTTGCCCCACTACCCCTCCTACAAAGGAGAGAAGCATTTAGGCACTGGCTTATGTCAACAGTGCATTCAGCACTTTGGTGGCAAATCCAAGCTTTCTCCACGTCTTAGTCCTTGTAACTGTTTCCCTCTAGAAACACAGCCCACTCTTCTGCCTTTACCCTGATCCAGAGGATAAAATAATTTGAGTTATTGCAGTAGGGGCTTATCTGTGACCTGAATTCTGCACTGACAAAAGCCAAGGTAACAAAAGCAAGGGCCTTCCACCTCCAAAACAAAGCTCTTTTCCCTTCAGCCTCTCAAACAAGCAACTTTTTACCTTGAATTTGATGTTGTTACTGATCAGCTGATTTCCCTTCATGAACTCCCTCTCGTTGCCCCGGTTCTCAGTCACCACGGGGAAGGCATGATGGACCGTTGTGCGCAGGATGCTGACAAGAGACTGGATCCTGGTGTGTGGGTAGACATACGTCAGATTGGGTTCCATGATGTCACTGGCTCTTAGTCTGAGGAAACAGAAACCCAAGATTGCTGCATCGCCTACAGGCTACACAGCATTGCATTGACGATGCGTGACAGGCAAGGCAAAAGGTTCCACCTCTTCACACAAAGTGCTTAAACGCTGCCGAGAAGAGATGAGAGGCAGGAAGATGAAATTGTGCAAGAAGCAAAGCTGAGCAGAAGGCTTTCGCAGAGTCCTTGCCAAACCTCACAAACGTGCTCCTTGAATCTCCACCCACCACCCGCTACTCAGAAAGGGCTCCAGCATCTCTCTCCTGTATACTCCAAAGTCCTCTCACAGCAGTTCCTCCTCACAGCTGCTCCTCTCAGAGCAGCTAGGTTCCTCGGAGATGATGCACCATCCCCCAGCATTCCAGTACTCCTTTCTGAGCAAGAACCCTACCACAGATTCCAACCCACAACCCTGCCAAGAGAAGAAACCTTACTTATCCATTTCCACCTCTGTTTCCCACTCTAGCAGAGGCACTCCTCGTAAGTTCACATGGATGTCATAGATGCCTTTGTTGAAAAAGTCTCCTGTCCATTTGGCTACCTGCAGAGCGAATGGGTAGAATCCTGAGTTGTTGCTCCTTGGCTTACATAGCCTGGAAGGAAGACACGGGCCAGCCCACGTTCAAGGAGTCTGCCAAGACTCCCGAGTTATGAGCCTGCACTCACCATGAGGGTGATCATTATCGGCAGCCCATAGGTGATCTCGTTGGTGGATTCAATGAGGATGACAGTCAGGCTAATTGTCATGCGGACCACTCCTCCCAGGAATGCTGCTGCCCCAATCAGTGCAAAGGTTCCCGAATAGATGTGATCCAGACCAATGTAGCTAGAGGGGAAGCAGAGAACCTGGAGATGAGAACCTGCCGGAGCCCACCTCTCCCACACATATACACACTCAATGCACCTTTTGAGGAGGTTGGCGACCAGGCGTCCGAAGGCAGCCCCACAAAGCAGTGATGGCACAAAAAGCCCACTGGGCACAGAGATCCCATATGTCCAGCAGGAGAGTAAGAAATAGAGAAGGAAGAACAAGGACAGTGTGACTGGGCTGAAAGTACCTGCAACACAAGAAGAATCAAGACTAACTAAAGGAGCACAAGTTTGTTGGACATGCAGTCTTGCACCTTCCAACCCTCAGCTCACCACAGGCTCATCTCACAAACAGTTACTGAGACTCTGAGTCCAAACACACATGAAGCAATGAGTAAGTGAAAAACAGAGGAAAAGCATGAGAGGCTTTAAGCTGCTGTCCTAGCAGTCCCCCAGAGCCATGGAGGCCTAAAGATGCTCTTAAGCCCCACATTTCTTATGCCAAGGCTGTTTCAAGCAAGATGGAGGCCCTGGAGCCCGAGCGTGGGACGAGGCACTGTCTCCTGGCTACTCACCGTCTTGGTGGAAGAGCTGCAAGATGGCTGACTCCTGCGGGTTGAAGAAGAGTGTGGCCATGTCATTGTAGGTTTCATTTGGACAGAAAAAAGTTTTGATGCTTGAATTCACATCCTCTGACATACCCTAATGCAGGACACAACAGACACAAACAGATGAAATCCACTCTCTCCTGTATTAGCATTTCATCAAAATGGGAGCAGCCCTTCTATTGGGCTGCCAGCCCACACTTTGGGAAGTTCAGACCAAACATCAACAGCTGAGATGGGGCCCACAGCCTCAGTGGGCTCCCCAGTTCACAGTCTGAGCTGTTTTGTCAAAGTACAAAAGCACAAAGTGTAGCTTTCGTTATGAATCTAAGCTCCTGCAACTGTCCACAGGCTTTCACTGCAGTTCTGTTATGTACACAATGCTGTCAAAAGCTCATTATGTATCTGTACTTCTCTGAAGGGTAAAAACATGATGGAGAAATGTAATTGCCACAGAAGAGCCCTCACCTGCAGTTCCAGAGTGTCATTGCCACTATGACTGGTGGAAGACATCTGCCGACATTCCCCCAGAACCATGGAGGCTACAAAGACCACGACTGTGGTAGTCAAGGAAACCAGCAGGCTCTCCAAGACCCTGCAAGCACACAACAGAAACCATACACTCAAGACAGACTCAGACCTGTAACCCAAACCCAGCCCTGCACAGGACTTTGATAAAGCTGCAAAAAGCAGCACTCACTAGTAGATCTCAACATCAGCAGCAGAGGACTCTGCAGGTCAAGCTAAATCATGACCTGGTTGCTAGGAATTGTGCTCCCTTTTTTAATTACCTTCCCCCAGAAGGAGCTCTTTCTGCCCACAGAACATCCACCACTCACATACAAAAAGCCACAGGGAAGGGTTTAGCAATGAAGCTGTTCACAAAGAGATGATGTTCTGTAGGTCCTTACAGGGCAAAAGGTTAGGCAGGGCTGGACAGGCTCATACAGTCACTCATCATCTCTTCTCTAACTACTAAAATACACCTTTTATTGCCCTCAAACCCAGGCTTCCTATTTAGGAATTGTCTAGAGCAAACCAAAAGCTGTTTTTCAGAAGTACATAGCAATTCCCTCTCTAAATAGCACAGATAGTAGCTCAGTTGTGAATTTAATTAACCAAGATAATTTTTAAAAAAGAGTGGGATCAACTACTCCTTCTACATCTGTTTGAACCAGATTAAAAAAAAAAAAATGCACAAAGCTCTGGTTTGTTCAGCCATAACCTCCTGTAAGGGGCTTGCAGCTCTCCCCATACCACCAGAGCAAATACAAACCCAAAAAGCACAGGGACTGACACCAGGTGTCTGGTGTTGACTTCTAAGTTCTATGGAAACCACCTTTCATGATTTCAAAAAGAACAGGTCTGAGATTTCCTCCAGCTCCACTCACTGGGTGTTCTGGATGGATGCTATTGCTTTGGGACACAGGTCAGAGATCCCTGCATAAATACCTGACCAGCTTTGGTTTGGGATGCACATTCCGCATGCGGTACTTAGCAAGTCTCTTGTTCAGGCAGTTGAAGGTGGCTCCGAGAAGGCCTCCTACAATCCCCATCAGAATGAAGAAGCCCAAGTCCACAGCTGTCCAGAGATGGCATTTCTTATCAGACTCCAAGCACTACATGCAGACAGGCAGAGAAATAAGCATCATAGTAGCTGCTGCCATTTCCTACCAACAGGTCTGTCTCCACAGCAGTCGTGACCAAAGGTTAACAATTCTGTCTTAGGCTACTGGTGTATGGCAGCTACACACCAACCACCCTTCACTGAAATATAAGCCTGTACAGAAAACAAAACTAGGAAGAAACACTGAACTGACAAGAGATTGGAAGGGAAAAGTAACAGCACTAAATCTTACCTTAAATTCCCCAAAGTTCAGCAGCCCAGGGAGCTGGAAAGAACCCCAACTTCCAAACTGAATCCCAGAGCGGAAAAAATTCAAAGTGAAGGTGGCAGCCATGGAACAGAAAAGCTGAGGAAGTAACAAAAAAAGGAAGTAAAGACTTCCAAATTGAGATTGGCAGAGTCAGCTCTTCTTGAGATTTATGCTAAGATAGGAAAACTTCAGAGACTTCTCAGGCTTTAGGAATAGAATTCCATGAGGTTTAACACCTGCTCTCTGCTGCAAATGAGAGCAGTCCCAAAATGGACTTCTGGAATTATCTAATTTCGTTTTCTATACAAAAAGTTGGAATTTCACCTAGTAATTCTTGCAGCAAAAGCTCTCTTTTTCACATAGCTCGTTTAAGAGTTGGAATTGAGGCCTTCATTGGCTCAGAAAGGGTTGCTGTCTTAGCAAATCCCCTAGCTCTTTTTATTGCTGCTGAGAGAGAGCAGGACATTTGACATGAGAAATTCCAGAAGCATCAGGAAATCAAATACATTTTTAATATCCTTTCACCTTCAAGAAAGCAAGCACTACAGGAAGAGAAATGGACAACTAGAAGACACAGGGCACTGCTGCCATACTGCTTCCCAAGGCAGAGAAAAGCAGAAAAAAATCCAGCACTTGCCTCGCTCTGTCTGCTCCCAAATGATCACACTGCAGAGCCCAGCCACAAAAGCCTTTTCTCCCAGGTAACGCCAAATCTGCTGCCTACAGAGCTGCACCACAGTTCCAGACAGCACCAGACTGCCCTCTGCTCTTGAACTGTAGTAATTCTGCAGCACTGATAGAGCAGGCAAACTCTCTCCTACTAGGAGAGCTCAGGAGGAGACAGAATAACCTGAATGCCTGCAAGGACAAGCCTTCCCAAAGGTCCAGCCCAAGAAAGTCTCACAGAAGGAACCAGAGTCATTACTCACCACTTTCCATGTAAGTCCCTGGTTCCAGAAAGAGGAACCTTCTTCCAAGCTGAAAAGAGTGCCCCCAATTGGGGCTCCAAAGGCAGCTGCAACTCCTGCAGCAGCTCCAGCAGATACAAAATCTCTTTTGTCCCTGAAGAGAAAAGGAAAACAATCTCAGTTTAGGAAAGCAGAGCTCTGGAAGTGCTTAGCTTTTGCAAAGTAAGAGGCCATTCTCATTTATGCATATATCCCAGGGATACAGGAGTGACAGCTGAGAGAAGTGCTGGCCACAGCAAGCAATACTATTTATTCACAAATCAAGGCAGCATCATGCTCTTTAGAGTACCAACACAGAGTAAAACTCTGGCACTCCACAACTGCCCAGCGTTTGAGGAAGAATTCAAACCATGGGACCCCACCATGACCTGAAAGAACTACAGCGGGAAGGGCAAAATTTTGTTCATATTCAGGCAAACCAGCCTTCTCTATAGTAAATCTTGGCCATAAGGAGTGAGTAGTTGAGCTTGTTCCCAACAAAAAACCCATTTAACCGTTCAGATGAAAGGCTTTTAACAGGTAGAGATTTGCTGAATAGTGCAACAGTACAGCAATGACCATGCAGACCAGAGCAGCACAGAAGAGTTGAGTCCTTGCACTGTCTTGCTGCAGAACAGAACTGCAGGACACTAGAGGGAAACGGAACAACTGGCTGAGCCAGACCAGCCCAGCACACTTCTCCTCCTCTTCCCTCCTCCACACCCTAGCTACAGTACCTGTCACTGCGGAAATACGGAAAGTTAAGCTGGATCTTCCTCAAAGAGATGCTCTGGAACTACAAACAAAGGAATGATTTAGGATCAGGAGACAGAAACAGACTCCTCACAGCACTCTTGAAAAGCAGTAGCGTGACCAGGTCAACCAACCAAGCCAGCACTAACCTGTGGCAAACCTGCTCCCACGACAGCACCACTGTGAATCATTGGACCCTCCTTCCCGACAAAGAGACCTGGAAAAGATTTTTCCATTCATGGGGCAACACACTCCTGACAGGCCTCCTTTGCTCCCCAGAAGAGATCAGCTCACCATGCCAGTCCCCTGTGCCAAGTCTGCAGCTACTCCTTCTCCCCTCAAGGTAAAAAAAGGTGCTGAACCCCTTGTCCCCTTAAAATGTTTGTGTAGACTTGCACAGACTTTGCACTGTGACAGTGTGCAATCATTCAAAAAGAGCTCTTACAGGGGACTCTGAACTGTCCAAGTCATTCTGCCCTGCTGATCAGAACATAACCTCCTCCAGGCTACTCCAGAAAACTTCTGGAAAATTCTCAGGTCTTCCTCTTTTACTGAGATACAAAAAGTGACTTGTGATTAACCCACCCCAGAAAGTATCTGCTTCCCCAAGAATCCTGACCTTTTTTCTACTCTACATATGCATTCAGGACTCATAACTCTGCTCCAGCCCATCAAAATAATTTTACTGGAAAGGTGGGAGAAGCCTTTTGTGCCCCATGTAGAGCAGGGGCAGCATTTTTCCCCCTGCAGCAATACATCACAGCCCTTCTTACCTCCTGCCACACTGAAAAGCACTCCCATAGCTTTGCATACCACTGTCCGGAGGCGGACAACCCCTGGAACCTTCACCCCGTTGAGGTAGCATTTAATCTCAGGAATTCCTGATCCAGCTGCTACAGGCTGCAGAAAAGAAATAAGAATGCTGAATTACATTCATTTCACAGCTAAACAACAACCTCTCATCAGAGCTTCACAAGGGACCAAGAGATCCTGCTTCACTAAAACAATCAATCCTATGAAGACTGATGTCTTGGAGCAGAAAGCGCTTCCTGCAAGGATACTTCACACTCAGGACCTATGTGATAGGAAGGGGAGGCTCTGTAAGGTGCAGCAGTAAACCCAAGTCTTACCTGGATCAGGACCAGAAGACTAGCAAGAAAAACAAAGGTCAGGTTGAAGCCTAGCAGCTCCAGCAAGGACAATGCAAGACAACCTTTCTCAGTGCATTCTTCCACCGCTGCAAGGATGGTCAAGAAAATAACGGCACTGTCCCCAACAGCCCACAATCATTTGGTACTGTCTCAGGGTCCCACCTGCACTAGCAGCCAAGTCTTTGCTTCTTATCTCAGCCAGGGTAGATGACAACCCACCAGGATGCCAGCCTTCCTTTTCAGAACTCAAGGCTGAGCTCCAAGGAAGGGAAACCAGGCATTCTTTCAGGGATTAGCCTTCGCCTACACACGTGATCCTGGAAACATTTTTTAGTTTCAAGGGCTGAACTGCATAGGCAAAACTTGATTAATCAACAACATGATTGATGGCAGAAGTCTGAAAGTCAGATGTTTTGAGCAAAACATGTCAACAGAAAGGAAAAGGTCACTTGAGTCTAACAGGAACCCCACAGCAGGTAAAAGATACAGCTTTGTACCACCCGGAACTTGAGCTGACTAAAGAGCCGCACGAAGAAATCCACAAAGAGGCCCACCTACAAAAAAGAAGAGATCTGCCATCAGGAATTGCTGCTTGCAAGCAATGAAGACCATCCTCTAGCTGTCCTATCAGAAGTATGTACACACTGGAGGACAGGAGATGAAGTTTTGCAAAAGCAGTGTTCAAAGTAACTCTGGAAGCTTAGATTTATTGCCTCCCTCCTTCTCCCCAGTACAGATCCACCCTACAATTAATCCTGAAGAGATGCATTTCAGAGGACTAATCTGGTAGCATTTTTAACACCCACGACATACTTCTGGGTACAGAAGAAAGCTGGTGTTTAACAGAGGCATAGGCAGCAAAGCTCATTTCTGAGCACTCCAGAAAACACACACAGTGACACTAGTACTGCCAAGCATTTAAATAAATAAATAAATAAATGGTTCACCTTTAAATTGGCATAATTTTTTTTTATTAAGTACTCCCTTTGGACAAGTTCCCCTGTATGCAGAATTAAAGGATTTGCCAGAATACTTAGCAAAGAAAGCACAGCAAGTTCTAGAAGGAAAAAAGCCTCTTCGAAAATAATCTAGCAAAAACACGCTGTAATTCCCAAATAACAGTTCCAGCTACTAATCTCTCCACTTCATGGAAATGAGTGTTTCCTCCTCTTCATTCCTTGCCTACTGACTTCTGAATTACTTATTCTCCTGAATTTTCCTCATCCCCTAAACGGCATAACCCTTACCAGTCCTGTGCAGACTCCAATAGCGAAAACCATCACCCACTTCACCGCTTCGTATCTCTGGGCTTTCTGTTTAGGAAGAGGATTAAAAAAATCCAAGTCAAAGCAAGATAGAACAGGGAATCAGAAGAAGGTGGTTTATGGCTCTGTAGCTCAGTTACAACTAGAGTGATAAATCAACAAATTACGGTGACAAAAGCTACCTGAAAATAGGGGAAAATGGGCACTGAAAGTGATTAACATCTCACTCACTTTCAACCTGAGGAACAGAATAAATACTGGGAGCTATAATCTCCCAGTTTTCATTCTTTTCACAGAGAAACCAAGAAAGCTTATAGAATCCCTTTCATAAAGAAAAACAAACAAAACCCCCAAAAAACCTCCTGCAGTGGAATGTATTTAGAATCACAGGATAGGTTAGAAAGGACCTTTAAAGATCATTCAGTCCAGCCCCACTGCAGTAAGCAGTGACATCTGTCACTAGATCAGGTTGCTCAAAGCCCCATCCAAGCTGACCTTGAACACTTCCAGTAATGAGATATCCACAACTTCCTTGCACAAATTTGTCCATTTCCAGTTTCAGCTCTCAAGCTAATAAAAAAGAAAGAACAGGGCCATACCTTGTTGTCCACGCTCTCCAAAACTTCCAAGTATGGGTCATTGATACAGCGATCATAATCCAAGCTCTGGAAGGATGCCAAGAGGTCAGTTTAAGAGAATCAGCCACAATAGGTTGTGCAAAACACTACGTAGAGAAGATCACAGAAGCCATTACTAACCCCCCAGGAGGTTTTGCAAACAGTAGCAGAAAAAAAATGTAACAACTTTATTTAGCCATTTTCAGCACAGTCAGACCCTGAGAATCAGGAAGTGAAAGAAAAGAGCAATTTCACTGCCTAAGCTGAGGCAACCAAACAGGAACACAGCTAATTAATACTACTTTAAATTAAAAATCACATTGTACAGATTGAGACTTAACTTCCCTATGTGCCTCCAGTTTGACAGTACAGAGGATTTAACATCCCATCTTTGTATTTGACCTCTCACTACAACAGCAGCACTAGACAGGAATTGCTCTGCAGACAAACAACAATATAGAGTTGCCCAGTCACAAAGTGCTACTACCTTCTATCTGCACCAGCTTCACCTTCTCAAGCCAAGCAGGAACAGGCTGAGCTGCTGACACCTATGCTGATGGCAGCAGCTCTAAATAGCTCAAGGCTACCATGTAGACATGCAAAACCCCAAAAAAATCCTGTATGAAGCAGGATCTGATAGATGAAAGATTTCCTGTGAGCCAGCATAGCATTAGAGGCAGCAGTAAGGCAGCAGTGATCAAGAAGTTACAGATGCATGCCACAGTCATGAGGAGGCAGGACCAATACAACCTGTAAATCTCACATTTAAAAAGCTAGAACAATGCAGCAGACTCTTGAAAATTAATTTTCTCAGCAAGAGGCTGACCTAAGCAACAAATGTTCAAGCTCTACTCCCAGGCCTTTAACACAGAAATACATAAAAATGAGAAGCAGCTTTTCACAAGTGCAGCTTTTGGTACTTCTGTGGGTGCCAATGCAATCTAACATTTTAAGTCCCTGTGCCACTACAAACTTAAACAGATCAAAACCTGCCTGCAGCTCTTTTTACATTCATTTCACAACCTGAGCTGCTGTCAGTTACTCTCCCACCTCATAGTCTTTGCGTGGAAGGATCTCATCCTCTTCCTCCTGAGTTTCTCCTAGGATTGTCTGTAAAACAAATATAGGAAAGAAAAATCATCTAAGGAATGAATACATATACAGGTGCTTATGAATGTTGGTAGCACAGCCAAAATTAGGGAAAGCCTATGCCGCTATTACTGGTGAAGTTAGAGCATTGATCAGCAGGCTACTACTTCCTCCAGGGCAGCCGCATGGGGCCTTCTCTTACAGTTTGTCCCTCATCAAGAACGTACTGAATTACTCCTATACCGGAGTGCTCTACCGCATAATACAGCACTAAACTCGACCCCAGCTCCTCCACAGCAACAGGTTAAAGGGAAGCACAGGATAAGAAACTTGTATAGGCAACACCGCCCTAGGCGAGGTGGATGCAGAGAGAGTCCTTGCCAGAGCCAGCCCCTTTGCCGCCTCAAAGGGTGCTGCAACCGGTGGCGGAGGCAGCGCAGGCTGAGGCAGCGGCTACAGGGCTGGGACAGGAGGCGCAGGCACAGCGAACGCTGCCTGCAGGGCCGGCACAGCGCGAGCCGCCCTGCGCACAAGGCGCGGCAAAGGAGAGGGCCGCGGCACGGGGCCGACGGAGGCACGGGGCAGGGCGGCGGCTGAGGGAGCAGGCCGCGAGATGCGGGGCTAAGCGTCGGCTGAAAAGAGGGACCTGCACTGCCGGCAGCGGCTTGGAGATACCGGGCCCTGAGGCGCCGGGCTGAGCACAGGCTGAGGCTCCGATACCGCACACGGAGATACCGGGCCCTGAGGCGCCGGGCTGAGCACAGGCTGAGGCTCCGATACCGCACACGGAGATACCGGGCCCTGAGGCGCCGGGCTGAGCACAGGCTGAGGCTCCGATACTGCATACAGAGACACCGGGCCCCGAGGCGCCGGGCCGAAGCGCCGGCACCTGGGTGGAGGCACCGGGCCCAACACCATAGCAACGCCCAACGCCCCCCCTCAGGCGCCCGCCGGAGCCGCCACAGGGGCGAGGCC